>CM029357.1:8129438-8161881 GCA_017140985.1 Hormaphis cornu
TCGATCATTTGGGAACGCTCGATAACACCCTATCACCGTCGCCAACACACTTAATATAGCACATGACACTGTTAATCAAAGTATGTATTTTTCAATAAAATACAATCTTTTACATCAGTGTTTATAAACACTTCAAAGTTGAAGTATAAATTAATGGTGAAAAACGTTAATGAAGTGCAATAGAACAAAAAAGAAATTTTTTTTTTAAAAAGGTACTACACTACCAAGTTTGGTGGGAAAATTTTTTGGCGTAGCAAAGTTGCAAAATTTCTTTAGGTATCCGATTGTGAAACTTATACCCATTTAAATAATAGGTGAAAATTTTAGTCAAAGAATAATTAAGATAAATACCAGAAATAACCAGAAATTATAAGATCAAATTTTTGAACATTTTTCATGTTGTAAAAATTTGTACAGATTTTAATGTGTGTGTGTATGTGTGCGTGCGATTTTTCTATTATTAAAATGTAACATTCTTAGTGTGTTACGATTTGACTACCTTTATTATCGGTATCACTTATTTGTTTAAGTACTGTTGAATATTTAAGAAAATAGGTCAATTTTATGGTATTTTACTGGAGACTTATACATGCATGAATACATATTAAATTTCATTCTTTGCACCTCATATAATGTTTTAATTTTTTTATAAATAAAACCGAACGAAAAAATTCAAATATTTAACTTCTAAAAGTTTTTCCTGCAATACGGATTTGATACAATGATTCTAATTGCAATATTATAATGTTGTGAGCATGTGCATGCCCGTACTTCTGTTCGGACGGCAAAGAATAAAACAATTACTGTTCACGCAGTACAAACTTTGATCATATACTTTAACTTTAGTCTTTAACTCATAAATAACTTAATCTCATAAAATTTTAGCGCGATTGGATTGCCTACACAAAACTCCTTATTTAGTCCATTCCTAAAAATAAGTGCAAAATAATTAAAATTGTACATTAAATAAACACAAACGCACACACAATATGTTAAAAGCAAATACATCTTTCACCACGTTAAGAATCAAATGCTGTAAACAAAATTCAAACTATTTTTAGGATACATACCTTAAAGACTACTTTATAAAACTCGGAGAAACTTTTGGAGCCAGGTAAACGTAAACAATATTTTTAATTTTTCTTCATTTATGAATAAGTACATACTAAGATACATTAAAATGTTTTATAATGATACATTAAAGCCCTTAAAAATAATGAGCCTGAATATTCTATGTTTACTAAAAGTACGAATTGTGTCTTAATAGAAAGGATTTTAATTAAAATAAAAACAACTCAAGTTGGTGATTAACTGCATCTATTCATTTGAGTCAGCCGGAATAGTGATCTAAATAAAATTTCAAAAATATCCGCTCAGTAGTTTTTGAAAGCGTATAAAAATGTATTGATAAAATGGTGTTCTTGTACTTTCAATGTTGAGCGATATTGATTTACCGAGACTCAAAATGATTCCCCCTTTCAAATGTTCTCAAGTGACGTACTGCTTCAACTATAAAGCTAAAATTAGAGGTATAAATTAGTGGACAGTGTACCTCCGCCTGTCAAGTGGCATATTAGTATCCGATTTTTGGAGCCACGCGGTGGCGTATCTCCTATGGTCAAGAGCTATGTACGAATTCACGAACTTCCACCCTTATACCGAACTCTCTTGTTATACTATATACATAATAATATGGTGGGATGATATTTTAAATTTTTTTTAGCGTAACTAGAAGAGAATGAATTTTACGAAAACGTGTTTCGGTGTTCATTCGTATGTAATGGAATGATTTTTAATTTATAAAAATAAAACGAGTCCATCAATTATCAAAATTTAGGCTATGACGTTGTACTGAAGGCAGATAAGTGTTATATCTTTGTAAACTTATTTTTTTATAGAATGATAAAAATTATTCTTCTACTTCTTCTTCTTCTTCTTCATCTTCGCCCTACTCCCAACAATTTAGGGTCGACTACCTTTGTTCTATACCTCCCCATTTTGCGATCATTAACATTCCCTATACACACAATAACCCTCATATCATTTCCAATTATTTCTATCCATCTCTTCTTCGGTCATTCTATTTATTTTTCGATCGACCTTCAAATTCATAATCATTTTTACCGCTTCAGTTTCCCCTCGCCACATCACATGCACGAACAATCTCAGTCTATTTTCTCTCATCTTATCTACTATTGATGCAACACACCAATGTCATAAAAATTATTGCTTACAAAAATAATAATTCTGTATGAGCTTGGTGAACTCAACAAATTCTTTTTATATTTTCAACGTGAAATAAGTCATTTAAAAATTATTGAAATTTCAATGACGTTTTATTTAACGCTCATATTGAAAAAAAAGTGAGAGCCACTCAGTGAATGCACCAAATACGAATAGTCCATCCGGGTAGTCCACGTCAAAATCTGAAATGTAAAAATCTGGACCGCTCAAATCTGGAATTTAAAATTTTAATATTTGACTTTTCGTTTAGACTTGTCAAGACATTAAAATAGCTCATTAAATTAGTAACAAAGTTAATTACTTCATTTTGGCACTCTCTCTAGCTCAGCTAACACGATTATATCCTAATTATTTAATGTGCAAATCGAACGATGGATCAACCTAAACTAAAACTATCAAAAAAAAAATAATACCAAAAAGAGTTCAAATTTTACATTTCGAATTCCAAATAAGTGAGTTCCAGATTTTTACTCGCTCGTTATCATTCCATTCCACGACGCTTGTTCTCGCGTTTATTCGTCGGGTCAAATAACAAATGCGAGTTACACGGCGTAGGCTCTCAAACGCTGCATATTATTATTATTATGATAATCATTATAATTCCGTTTTGTTTATGCCTTTTTTTTTTTTTTTCTTCACGATAATAACGTTGTTTTATAGTAATTTTTTTTTAGGTTTGTGCCGGGATCGTGCATAAAAAAAAAGTATTTATATTACCAGCTAAACCCCCGCTAACGCGTGGTGTAATTCCTTATTTTTAATAAAATCCCATTCGTCCGCGGCGCGATCCGTCACTTCTAGACATCGCGTGTTTTACGACGTTTGCTCGAGGTCAGACACGCGTTAATTAAATATAATTAATATTTAGAAATAAAATTTTAAAAATATTGTGTTCTTATCACTTTTACTCGCGAATCGTTTACACAGACACCGTTTTATCCAAAATCCGTTCGATCGGATCGGTCGGAAAATGATTTCGGATTTTTCGACGAAGCGGAAAACGGCAAGCGTTTTTTACTTTGACCGATGATAAATTGTTTCTTAGAACCCATATACAACTGCAAAAAAGTTAGATATTATATTCTAAAAATACATACGGAATTTGTATTGAACCATAAAGGTACCCATTGCGTGAACATTTCTCAAACTCGAGTGTATTTATTGTTTTCGATCGACAGTAATAATTGCTTACACGAGATTAGGTTGCGTTATTAAAATATTTAAAATACATCTACGGTTTAATGAATTAATATAAATTAAAACGTGAACTCATCAACGCATACATTTTACGCTACCATTAATTTCTCATTAAGAATAGAGCGTCAAAATTAAATCTTGAACAAATAAAATTTTATTAAAAATGAAGTCGGTCACAGGGTTTGTTCAAAGTTAAAAAAATATGGATACTTAGGCTGCCGAGTATCCTCGTTTTTTGGGTGCCCGATTTCCTACTCACTGATCACAATATCAAATAATTATTTTGAAAGTTGTAACTGGCAAAATGTATTTTTAATATGCATGAAATTTTACAGATATTTTCTGCGGTTTTTGTTTTTAGTCATAATGTTTACCGTTTCAATTTAAATTGAAAAATTTTTAAATTTCGTTTTACAATTCACCGTTGACGGTCAAAAGTCAACCAGAAATCATTGGAACCTCGCGAGAAAATTGATGTATTAGAAAATTGATCTGAATCATTTTAGGATAGTATTATAACAAAATTATTATTCCTAGCGATCGGGGTACTTCAAACATCACTAACCAGTAGCCGAGTAATCATATAGATTGTGTATTTTAAATTTTTGATTTTGACAATTGCGCTGTAAAATAATTATATTATAATATTGTGCTTTAAGCCAAATAAGTTTTACATAAAACTTATTGTGATAAATCATGTTTCAATCAAATTGTTACACGTGAATGTAGATGAAATCGTAGTTATACACAGTATGAAATGTAAACGACCACAAAAATGGAAAAAAGCGCATTTTTCACGAAATCTCTTAAAAACTGTATACGTTTTCTATAACGAATGACTGATACTATCTGTATGTACTTATTTGACAAATACTATAAAATTATTAAATGCAAATATTAATATTATATTTCATATCGTTTATGTTATTATACGTACTAAATACATAGGCTTACCCCATCCCGACTCCCAAATTAGTTAAATATTCACGTACAACTCAAATAAAGTCTTCTTTTTCTTCTTCTTTTTTGCCTTTCTCCCAACTATTAGCCACCTTCGTCCTATTCCTCCACTTATCACGATCATTCACATCCCCTACACACACACATCAACAACCCTCGTATCTCTTTCAATTATTTCCATCCATATCTTCTTTGGTCTTCCTCTACCTCTTTTTCCTTCAACGTTTATTTTCATAACTGCTCTTACCGCTTCAGTTTCTTCTGTCCTCATCTCATGTCCAAACCAGCTCAGCCTATTTTTCCCTCATCTGTCTTTATGTCTAATGAAGTCTCTCATTATAAAATACAATTTAATTTAACTCGCCAAACTTTTCAAGCTATACGCCAGTGATCAAACACAACATATAATTTTACAGGTTGTTTTTGTGTTTAAAAAATGGTGAGTACCTATATAATAAGCAATATACAAATAATATACACCTATTATTTTTTTTTTATTATTGTAGTTTATATTGTCGTTAAACGTCATTATTATGCGTGTAAACATCGTTCTGCAGGTAAAATTTCAAAATAATTTCTGCTTATTATGTCTGCACTATACAATAATATTATATTCCTATACAGTGTTTTACCACGCAATACAGTGCATTATCAATTAAATTATAATATATGAACTGATGTAATACACATTGTACCGTCGCAATTTCGTATTCGCCTTGATGAAAAGTTCTGTCATTAATTTTTTACAAAAATCCATAATTATTTGCACGTGTTGTTTAAAAACAAAAAACTATTTACGCTTGATACTTATTTTTTTTAAAACGTCAAATTCATTACGGGAATTCGTTTTTCAATATTGTCATAATAATATAGTATTCATTTACGTAATATTTTTTGTCTGATGAGAAATTATATTATCGCTTGACGCTCACACACCCACAAGCAGTATCGGTCAATAACTAAACTGTTAATTTTAATTTTTTTTTTTTTTTTTTTCAAAATCTTTTGACGGCCAAACATCAATCTGCATCTAAAAATGTACTAAACGCAGTTTTCTTACGTGACACGATTTTTGTGGAATCATATATTTTATATGATATTCGAGAAGTAATAAGAAAATTGTTGATGATCGATCGCCATTCTTCTTACTGATTTCATCATATTATTATTTTTTTTTTTTTTTTGTCCGCACAGTACTTCTCTCGAGTGTTCCACATTATCATACCACACATCACGTTATCGATGAAAATCCCCCGTGACTCCTTGATTCCATTAAAGGATTTCACGTGCATCAGCGAAAAAATAAAATTGTACAAAATATTTCACGTAAGTCTGTTAGCGAAAACTGCAAACGCGCAGTTTATACAGAACGTATTTGCACACCAAAAGATCGAAAAACAATATACTGTTTTCACGCGTCAACGCCTTAATTGCGAACATTTGTCAGTTCAAATTTTTAGTCGGTATTATAATATAGACATTTTTTTAATTTTTTTTTTTGTTTTTTTGTGTGTTTTTCCTTATAAATACAACGAGCTCCGTTTTAGCGTGCAGCAAACAAATCAACGTATCTATTAATAATTTTATGTGCCAGAGCCGGTCAAAAATATCGAAAAATGTTTGCGATTTCAAATTTCTTGTTCGTCACCACTTTGGTGCCTGCGATGTAAGTATATAATATAATATATAGTATTCAAATAATTATCGCACTATTGTCTGTGGGAAAACGCTACGCGTGGTCGACTTTCGTATACAGCCCGACCGAAAAATCTGTATAGAAACAAAGAAAATGGAAACGTCCACATAAATCAAGATGAATCCATAATTTTTAACATATTTTGTCTAGACAAATCTCAATTTCGAAAATTAGATCACACCTAGACATAATACTCTTGTCCCGTTTTTTTTTTTTTGTACCTATTTTTCAAAAACAATTTTTTCATTAATTTGGTACTCCGTTTCCATTCGTTTTTTTTTTCTTCCCTTCAATTTTTTACTTGTAATTATCTCAATAGCTTCTAAAGTAGTAATTGTTTTTTAAATTAAATCTAAGTACCCGTGAAGAACCAATCGCTTGCTAACTATTCTGTACTAATCGTGTTCTTTCGGAACAGTATTAAACTTTTCACTCTTATTAGGTCTTGTAAAAATATTTGTCTATCACATCACTGTTGCATCAGTTTTTTGTAAAATTTACATTAACAAAATCGTATTATAATTTTCTATTCCTCGTTATACCTAGGTATACATTGTTACACCTATATTGGAACACATTCCGCTGTTTCTATATTTGGGTGCACTTACAATTTTTCAGCAACATCTTACACACCATGTGTCATATTATTTATTTATAACACACGCGACTTAAATATGACAGTATGCACGATTGGTTTTCTGAATTTGAATCCGATTTTTTTTCCTACCAAAAATCAAATCGCCGGATAAAGGTCTGTACAGTGTACATGGATCAGCACGATTGGCTAGTTTGTGTACCTAATGAAAATAATTATTACTTTAAATTCTTTTCCAGATTCACTATGCAAATGTCTATACCAAGCAGTAGTGGCCTAGGTAACTTTTATTTCATGTGTAAAATACTGCCATCGTTATATAACACAATAATTACAAATTTCTTCAAAAGAGACATACTTATTTTTTGCACAATGAATATTTTTTGACTAGACTATCGTGTTGATACATTGATTATTGTTTTATTAGTGTCACAAAACGTCATGTATCCACAGCTAATGACACAAAATACGCCGGAGCACGGGTTTTATCCTTATAACCAGTTGCCCCAAACGATCGTGCAGAGAGGTCAACCTCAATTCATGTCGAACCCGTCGAAAATCAACGGAGGTAACTTTGATCGAGTATAAAATTGTAAAAAAAACAATCACAAATCCGAAAATAATAAGACTTTTTCTTCTTCTTTTTCTTCTTCTTCTTCTTTGCAACTATTTGGAGTCAGCCACCCTAGTCCTAAGCCTCCAATTTCCGTCCATCTCTATTCTTTATTCTTTGGCCTTCCTCTACTTCTTCTTCCTTCTACGTTTTATTTTCATAACCGCTTTTACTGCCTCAGAGTTTCCTTTTTTCTAATCACAAAATGCCCTAACAATCTCAGTTATTCTCCTCTCGTCATACTGATTCTGTGATCTAGTATACCTAAGTGAATCGGAAAGCTTGCAACTCTTTACTCGTCGGCTATCCCTTTTGAGTTATTTTGCCAAGTCGAGCACCGATCTTCTTTTGTTACTTATCCATCTTTTTTGTCTTTTATTGATAATTTATACGTATTATATACACCTATAATATAATATACAACTCGCGGCTTCACTGTTTCAATCGTTGTTCCAGTAAACCCAAATATTTTTGCTCGACAACCGTCGCCGATGATACAAGAATATAATCCCTTTAGTATGACGGGTCATCCAGAAATGCAGAGAAGTCCTTTTGTACCACTGCAGTTAATGTCGAATCCTTCGATGCAAGGATACCAGCACCCAAATCAAATGATGGTGCCAATGCCGATGCAAATGCCTATGCAGACAGATCAACTCAAACAGCACATGGCGTTCTTAATTCAATCAGCAAATGCGAGACTACACACGTATTTAGCTTTGGCGGAAAAATTGTTTCCACAGAATGCGTACAACAGTATGTATACATAATATATGTAGGTTTATATATGATTTTTTTATTGAAAACAATAATGATTACTCGTAAGGACCAAAAAGATGAAAAAAAATGGTATAAAAAGCACATTCGAGGTTCCTAATCGAGTCCAAGTAAAACGAATCGCACGATTAATCTTTCAAAAAAATTAACCAGAGATTATTATATAGATATTATTATAGAGATTTATAATAATATTTTGACAAGTTTAAATTGTTTTTATTCACAAATCATTGGCTGTAACTTAATAAACAATACCTACATAAATATAACACAAGAAACAATCATATTATAAAATACCGACAGTTATAAAGAATAAGAATATTTTACTGGCTTTGTTCTAGACAAAATAAATATGATTTATTCGAATTTGTGCCAAAATCATTAACTCTAATACCTAATTCAAAATAAATATTGGGATGATTATGATTTACTTTGAAAATAATTACAAAATGTAACTTTAAATATTTGGATCACATACATGTTTGTACAATGTATCGTATTTTAAAGGTCAATTTGTGAACAACATGGGACAATCCGGTTTGTTTCCGTTGCCATATGCTCAACAATATCAATCTAAAGCTGAGTCACAAGAAAATTTAGGGGAAGAAATCTTAGAGCAACAACAACAAAATGCAAACGAACAGCAACAGGTCATTGATAACGAGGCAGAATTGGAAAATAAACGAAGGTTAGAACTCGAACAACAAGAAATTGAAAGAGAGAAAAGAGAAGCAGAGGAAAAAATAAAACAAGAACAAGAAGAAGAAATGCAGAAGCAAGTACTCGAAAGAAAAGAACGCGAGAAGCAAGAAATGAGATTGCAGCAAATAGAAGAAGCAGAAAGAAAAAAAAAGTACGAATCCATAATTCCGAAACCAAATAGGTTTCTAAAGGATGGTCCGTTACAACAAAAATCAAGTAATAAGGTACTAGAGATTAAACCAACGGAAAATAAAAATTCAGGAACGAAAAGCATTGATGAACAGATAAAATCGATATCACAAAAACAAAAACAAAAACCTGTAAACCTGAAAAAAATAAAAGGTATAACGCAATAAAATCTTGAATCGCTATCATAAAACAAAATGTTTTGGAAAATAAAATAATTACTACCTATATATCACATGTATTGATTACCTATATTGTATTTGAAACAAATGGTTATATTGTATACTTATACGTAAATTCCGTTTGTCACTATTTTTGTTTTTGTAAAATATTATATCTTTTTTAGATTTAGATTATTTTTTCTTCTGAGTTTTCCGTATACTAGCTACACATTATTTGAAACTAACACAATTAAACAAACAAATGTACTTTTATTTGGTCGATGAAATGAAATGTAGGTACATATTTCATATATTTACTAATTAATAATACTACTTTAGTTGTTTATCTAACTACGTTTTCTTTTTTTTAATTATTATTATTTATGCAAAATATTTCCTCCAACTCTTCGCCTTTCACCTGTAAATCGAAACTAAACCGAATTTATATTGAACAGTTAATATTATATGTGTTGAAATATCAAAATAAAAATAACTATTGATTTAACACAGTTTTTTGTAATTATGTTATTATGAATAGAATTAATTTTCAGTGTTAACCATGTATTTATATCATTAATTCTTTTACATATAAGTTCAATTTTTAATAGCTTAATAAAACATATGGCACGTGACAGTGTTTACAACAATTTTAATTTTACAGTATTTATGATAACTAATTTTTGTTAAACAGGTATATTTTATCTTGATTATTTCCATGTATTCGTCACAACAACGATTTAAAAGAACCAATCTATATAAATGTTGGCATATTATTATTTCAGTTGAAATTAATAATAATTTAAACACCACAAAAAACTATAGTTTATAGAAAATTAATACGAACTTTAATATTTAAATTTAAGTAATGTCCAAAACGTGTTTAAAATATTGTCGCATGTTATGACTTAAACTTATAAAAAAAAAAAACTTGTTTCAAAAAAAAAAATTTTTAACAACCACGTTTAACACAATATTTTGTATCCCAGCATTTTTCGTTTTTCATTTACAACATAAATTTATGTACGAAATATTTCGCACTGAATACGATGCGATGATGATAATATACACTACATTTTAGTGTAATTAGCGATCACAAACACCTCAAATACCTAACTACCTTCAATTATAATATACTGTTTAACACTTGGAGTTTTAAACGTTAGCAATATATATATATGTATGTAGGACCATAGTGTACTCGTGTTGTAAAGGTATGCGGAAAAGAAACATGTGTTTTACAAATAAAATATTATTATAATAATGTTCTCGATGAACAATTAATACGTTTTTCGGAATCATATTGTCTGCTGCGTAAATAACATTATACAATATACAAAATGAGCGAGTACGGCGTGTTATTTTTTAACTTTTATAAGACTCAAAAAAAAAAAAAAAAATAGAAATTCCAACTAACTGCAGGATCCGGTCTAAGTTTGCCTGCCAGAGTGCGCCACTGACCGCGGCTTGGTTGTTGCGCGCCGTGATAAATTTTCGTTTAAACAACGGTGCTCTGTGAGTTTTGAAAAAATGTCTGGATTATTTTTTTTTCTTTACCTTAAAATTTGGCCTCAAAATTGACCTCCCTCAGATCTGGAGGGATCCATAAGGTTGACGAGGTTCGTAGATTTTTGTTAGTGTATTAAATAGTAATCGTGAGACGTCATAATATTGCGTCACCAAAATAATTGTCATCAGTCGAGACGTCGACTGTGTTCCTGTGTTCAGAGCGCTTCATAGTCAAACTTGTCACGAATTATCTTAACAAATAATTGTCTTGCGTACTATTTATTAATATTAAAAAGTAAGTCATGAGCTTAACAACGATCCGACCGAAATCAAAACTTGTGAATGATTGTTACGTCGAAGTTAAAATAAAAATAAAATAAGTTATTTAAGAAGTATTACCATGTTAGTTTTTTTCAATGATTTTTTTTTATTATTATTTTATGATTATTTACATACCTGGATATTATATTAATTTTTTTTTTACATTTATTCATTATTATAGTTATAAGTATAACAGAAATTTTATCTGTCTACTATACTATATGATTTCTCCAAAATGTATTTTCGGTGAAGTATCCTTTCGGCAGAACTGCCTTTGCTGAAATATTTTTCGGTGAAACGCACTTCGCCGAGTGTCCTAAAACCGTGTCCAACCACCCAACAATCACTTCCAAAGAAATAAGAACTTCTAAGTTTTCCGAAACGGAAATAGTGTATTTCAGTAGTAATTTTATCAAAAAATAAATAAAAAGAACGTTCGAAATAAATTTAATTTTTCAAATTCCTCGGCTATAATATTACACCATTCAATGCCGAGCCAACGGGTGGTAATCAATCAAATTAATATGCGCTATTATTACACGTGCAGGGTACTTGTAACGCGGAAAACGTGACACTTTTACGATCGGGTGTACACATAATTATAACATACCGATTAATAATCAATACGTTATTATCATTGGATTTGTTGTTGAGCCGAGCCGCAATTATTACAATTTTTGTGCTGGAGTTTATAGAAATATGAAAATATACTATATTATCGACAGCACAACGTGCTCGTTGGTAAAATTGCCTACCGCGGAACGTTTTCGACAATCGATTGGACCTGCTATACAGGGGATATGCGGTTTTAACCGAACCCACTGCCGCCGACCAACAGTACTTTAGTTTTTTAGATTCTGAGCGAAGCGAGGAAGCTATTGATTTTACAAAGATGTGTGTTTTATTTTGATTTTTTTTTTTATGTGTCTGTGGCACATGTAGCTCCTAGGGAATCGCTCCGATCTTCAACAACAGTACCACTTTCCGGTAGAGAATTTTATATCCTTGGAGCATTATTGATCGTGTTTTTTCGAAATTTCAAAAAAGTTTTTCAGGAAAAACAAAAAAAAAATTTAAGAAAAAACGGAAAAAAGTGCGGAAAACGCGTTTTTGACAAAATCAATTTTGTTAATTGGTCATAACTGCCAAAATAATAATTGGAAAGACTTGGTATTTTCACATAATGTTAACATTAATAATCTACAGGTGTGAGGAGAATTTCAAAACATTTCACAAATTTTTGAGCTAAATATAGAACTTTGAAATTTTTAAAAATTTACAATTTTATCGTCATTTAATTTCAATAAAAACTTAAATTTTCCAGAAAAAGTTTTGAAAATTTAATACAATGTTAACGACAAATATAACTGACCGTAACTAAAAAATTTTAAAAATCGTTATACACAATTTTTTTTTATAGTCGTTTTAATTCTGAAAATTGGACAAAATTTGTCATTTTGTGTTTTTTTTTTTTTTTTTAAAAAAATTGTGACTTACACAATTTTATTATTTAAGTATTAAAAATTTAATATGTTATGTAAAACGAAAATTGCTATAAGAATACGAAAATTTCAAAGAAATCGGATCAGTAGATTTCAAGGGCATACAAGAAAGTGTCGATAAAATGGTGCGTCACACTATATATTTTGTTCGTCGACTGGGTGTCGCGCTGGTTCGAGTCCCTAGTGGATCACTAGTTTAGAAGTTGTGGTTCAAACGCATTATTTAATTTCTGAAAGCAATGATAAATCATTGCCTTCGAAAGTACGATTCTCAGCGAGCTCAGTTGTCTAGTATACGTCGTGGTAAAAACAAATTTCACAGTAAATATTCTTGTCAAATCTGTATCTTTCCTATTTTATTATTGTGTAAAAGTTTCAGCTTAGTCCAATCTCTAATTTGGATGCTATGATCAAAAAAATCTAAATCGATGTGAAAAAAACACGTTTCCCGTAATTATTTGTTCCCCCCAAGGTCGATTACACCCTTAAAAATGATAAAACTAAGCAGTTAACTCGTTAAACCCTTTTTAATGACACATATGAATTTCAAGTCAAACGGAGCACTTTTGAGAATTTGACCGTTTTCGTTTTTTCCTCAGAACCAAATATTATTCAACGTTTCAAATAAAGTACCATCTCGGATCAACTATCGATAATTTGAGGAAATGTACGTTAAAGTTGGAGCATTTTTTCTACTAGAAATAGTGATCACAAAAATAAAAAAAAAACCTAACCCTAAGCCCCTCGGGGTCTCCCTTTACTGACTTTTCCATAACGTGTTGTTATCCTAAACAAAGCTATATGCAAAATTTCAAATAAATAGGACAATGGAATGTGGGTTAAATGTTAATTACAAGAATTGAAACTAAAAAAATACTTGGGAAAAAACCCAAAAAACTTTTTTTCGGGAGTGGGATTTGAACCAGCGAGGCACCCAGTCGACGAACAATATATAGTATTATAGTGTGACGCACCATTTTATCGACACTTTTCTTGTACGCTCTTCAAAACTACTGGGCCGATTTTTAGGAAATTTTTGTATACTTATAGACATTTTTGTTTTACATAACATATTAAATTTTTAATTCTTAAATAATAAAATTGTGTAAGTCACAATTTTTTTTCAAAAAAAAAAAAAAACACAAAATGACAAATTTCGGCCAATTTTCAGAATTAAAACGACTATAAAAAAAAATTGTGTCTAACGATTTTTAAAATTTTTTTAGTTACGAACAGTTATGTATGTTGTTAACATTGTATTAAATTTTTAAAACTTTTTCTGGAGATTTTAAGTTTTTATTGAAATTAAATGACGATAAAATTGTAAATTTTTAAAAATTTCAAAGTTCTTTATTTAGCTCAAAAATTTGTGAAATGTTTTGAAATTCTCTTCACACCTGTAGATTACTAATGTTAACATTGTGTGAAAATATCAAATTTTTTCAATTATTATTTTGGGATTTATGACCAATTAACAAAATTAATTTTGTCAAAAATACGTTTTCCGTACTTTCTTCCGTTTTTTCTTAAATATTTTTTTTGTTTTTCTTGAAAAACTTTTTTGGAATTGAAAATTTCGAAAAAACACAATGAATAATGCACCAAGGATATAAAATTCTCTACCGGAATGTGGTACTGTTGTTGAAGATCGGAGCGATTTCCAAGGAACTACGCGTGCCACAGACACAAAAATTAAAAAAATTAAAAAAACACACATCTTTGTAAAATCAATAGCTTCCTCGCTTCGCTCAGAATCTAAAATTCTACACCGCGAATCGTTATACAATTTAGGTCGTTGCTTTTCTAAGTATCGAAACAAACGTTATTTGTTTTGGGTATGAATAGGAAAAAATTGCTTTTGCGCTATTCGCTTATTTAAACACATGTACATATTTCAGTTGTGCGCATTCTACGCGCACATTTGAGTCGCGTAATATTATACAATTCGTCGCACACAATATACTCTAATAAGAAGTGTATGATATTATTATTCTGCGTAAAATAAACATTATATCGATTGCGAACCGTGGAAAAATATTATTGACGTGGACGAAAAGCGATGAACGTTAATTATTATGATGACGAAAAGATGATCGCAAAGTACGCGTTGCTAATTGGCTTGTTTCATCGAGTGTAAGTAAAAAACGATGTTTATACTAGACTATATGCTTAACTTAAATAGTTATGCTTTAATTTTTGTAGTTTTTTACTATCGTTAATATTATATTTAGCTATCCTGCAAACGCCATTGAATTCACGAGTACAAATTACAGGCCATTCGATTATACGACTACGACATTCAACGGTAAAAAAAATGATTTTTTTTTTTTAAATTTATACAACAACGTTACACATTATTGAGTGATATCATAATAAATCACGATTTATTATCGCGCTGTACAGAGTGATCATAATATCGTTCATATCGTTTTCCATTAATTATCTTTGTCCGTTTGCATAAACAGTTCTAGTGATTAATAGCCGGTGTTCTAAACGTTCAGAAAAAAAGCTGAATAATAGGTGCGTCACTAAAATGTGTAGGTTTCATTTGCTTTGCTACTTCTTTTTTCAATTTCTAAAAATTTATTAAATCAGTTTTTAAAATTGTTCGTAGGTAACGATATTAACAGTTTGTTGTACCACAATATAGTTTAAATATACGAAATTCATAAAACTGTTTTATATTTATTTTGGAATAAATAACGCACCGCGGTAAGAATTTCATTAGACACAGTAACGTGGTGATCTATAATGTTTTTTAATTTTTTTTTTTAATTTTGAATAATTCATGATTCTTCTGAGTTTGAGGTTTGATCTCCATTACAAAACAAAAAACGACAAACCGATTGATGACAATCGTAATAAAAGTTTATGTACAAAGAATGTTATGATTCAAACAGTTCCAAAAATCTTATGTTTTTTTCGAATGATATAACACTATCAATAGTGATTGATACAATATTTAATTTTGCATTTTTTTCTTTCAGATATAAACTCCAAAATCTTTATATTTATCTGATTCCACTTAGAACAATCTCTTAAAGAAAATATTGTTAATCGTTTTTTAATTAAAAGTTTAAATTACTATCGTGATAGTAGGAATTTAGTAGAAAGTAAAATATAAGCACTAAAGTTTTCAAATTTCGTTTGAAACTATCATTAGAACGTAATGTTTAAGCTAAAATTTAAATTTCAATCCTTGAAGTGGAAAAAATACAACATTATTTAAGGGGCTGCAATTGTAACAAAATAAATAGATTAATTTACACATAAAATCTCACACATAAAATTCATTCAAATACAATCAAGTTAATTCTTTTCTCCTTAAAATACGGTCGACTGCAGACCCCTTACACAAAAAAATGGTTAACACTTTCCAAGTTCAATACTCGGCTAAAAAACTGTTATAAAACTTAAAAATTTTTTCAAATGTGAATAAAGTTGGTGTTTTATTTATTTTAACAATTCGTGAAAATTAAAAGTTTTTCCAGTGACTTCTATTGAACATAATAAAACAAAATTTATTTTAGTTGAAAAAATATTTTCCGTTTTAATATTGTTGATATTCTTCCAAATTTCATTAATTATTACCACAATAGTCTAAACATTGAAGAAAAACTAAAATTAAAATCAAAGAACAAATAATACAGTATACTTATCTAACCACTTAGTCCTTACTTCCTTACACTATACACTCCCATGCTTCCGTGCTTCAATACTTACTTACTTACTTACCTATACCTACTTACCAGTGTAGAGAAACATCTAGATTGATTCGTATAAAAGTTATCCAGGTATTCAAAATTATTTTTATCTAGAAGTCTTCAATTTGTATAAGCTAAATTTCATTTAAAATGAATTTTTTAGTTTCTTAGATATTATTATACTATTTTTTTAATTCTTCCACAAAACTACTTAAAAAAGTTTGTAGCTACTTTGTCAACGTTCAAGTTGATTTCGAAGAGAAAATAGGCTAGTTATTTATTTTTCAGTTCGTATTCTCCAGTGTCGTTATAATACGAAGTTTTTAATCGTATTGTAATGTACTTATTGGTACTCTGGAAAAGCTGTATAAAAAGAGCAGTGCTTGATGGCAGTGCAAACCGTGCCTATTCGTACAGTGGTCTCTAAGCCCTCGCACCGTTTTCAACAAACATAAAACAAAAATAAACAAATCTATAAAACGGTGTATACTCAATGAGGTTATGGGCACAAAGCCCTACACGGTTAGTCAAAAAAACTTTAGACGATTCAGAGGAGACCCGAAATCCAGCTGTCTTATTGGTCCGCGACCAATATTTATAACTTAATAACATAAAAAAAGAAACTCCGATAACCTATGATAATTTTACGAAAAATCGCTTTTATTTTATCAGATTTATTATATAATAATTATTAGTTTTAAAACGCTATTTAAATGAAAAAATACCTATGGGTATTGGTAATATCGTTAAAGACTTTTTTGATAAGTGTGTTTTAACGAATAGAGTGTATTTGGTCAAAAAATCGGTCACTCACACGTGCCGGGCATTGCAGCGGCGTACACTGCAAGGAAGGCTACAGCCACGACATTAGTTAAATTCGTACCTACATAATATACTCAACGCGCGTTCTTGCACTATCAAGAAATGGAAAACAAAAGAACAAAAGAACACACGATTTCAAGTTAGCAGTTCGAGTTAATTGCTAATTTTCCCGCACACCGTCGAAAACTGAATGTTGCCGTTAATGTTTACTCCTTACTCGGTTAACTTCCCCTTAGTTTTCTACCAACTGTTACATTTTGTAGTTTTGTCGACAAAATCTATAATAAGACCAAATTCTCTGTTTGATGATTCACTGATAAACACGCGGCTATGAAAACTTCGCGGGCCCATTTAGGACCGTTGGATTTCATCAGGTCCGTTCTGAAGCGTCTACGGTTTCGTATTATTTTAACCGCTCACGGTGGTACCGCCAAAACGAGCGGGAGACCGATATACTTTTTGAAAATCTGCTAGAGTGCCTCAACCAACAAACAATTTTTTCCTCGAGTAAAGCACCGGGGGCACTAGGCGCACGGTTGAATATAGTCGTTTATTTTGCGTCACGATTTCGTAAAACCAAAACGTGTGAAACAGTATTGCAGGGTCCCGCGCAAGGGAACTTGGGTCATCTATTCGACATCCTGAGCGGCGCGCACGGCTCGCAGCAGCAGAGAACGCAGCGGCGACTACAACCGGCCGTCGCGAAGCCACAGCCGAGCAGCCGACTGCAGCCGAGCGACCCGCAGCTGGTCAAGTTGCGGCTGAGCAACCAGCTGCCGAACAACTGGCAGCCGACGGTCAGGATGCAGCCGTTTCTGGTGAAGTTCACGCGGACCGGTGCCGGAGACGAAGACGACGACGACGACCGTTCGAACGGCGGATTCGCGCAGATCAGACCGGTCGGTAATTACGTTTTCGGCGCGCCGTCGCGGCAAGCACGACCGGTGCTTCGCGAGAGGCTCCGGCAGCAGGACGTGCTCGCGGCGCCCGGACGGCAGCACGCCGCCGAAAGGTACGGACAGCAGGAGACCGTGGACAGGCTCGGGCAGCAGGCCGTAGACAGGTAGATCGGCTAAAGTGTTAGGTCTGAAGTTAGGTTGGACTAGGTAAGGTCAGGCCGGAGGAAGGAGGAAGACGAACGTGCTCGGGAAACTCGAGTCGTACGTGGCCGCCCTCAGCGGTTCTGCGGACAACTGTCCGTAAAGGGTCTAGGGAGGCGAGTGCATCACCACTAACTCGAATTCGACGAAACGGCGTTCGAGAACAGCTAAAGCTTGACCTGGGACGAGGAGAATGTGGAACGCGACTCGAGGCTGGCTAGTCCTGGAAACACGGCCGGGAAGATGAGTTCTAATTGAAATTTAATTAAGACCTGTGCGCATGTAAGCCATACGCGACAGCTGTCTGCGTGCAAAAAGCCGGTGAGATCAGACACGAATGAAAAAAAAAAAAGATCAGGTTAGGTTAAGTGAGATAGTGATATATCGCTGGTACTGCAGTGAGAGAGTCCGGGAGACGACGCTCTGCACACACTCTTCCAATGCAATGCCTGGTGCCGCATTGGGTACCAAGACTCGAATACGCTGTTGGAGAAAATGTCAACCCGGACAATATAGTTGCTTTGATGCTGAAGGGCGATTCCAACTGAACGGCCATCAGAGAATTCGTTGGAACAATGTTAACAAAAGAAGAAGAAAGAAGAAGGCGATCTCAGCCAAACTAGTTGAGTTACTTTTGTAGGCCAAAGGTCCCAATATGCAGGGTGGTTAGAGGTTCCCAATACCGTAATTAGAATTTAGAACTGTTATTAAGATGTTTTCAAAATATTTTGTATGAATTATAAACGATGGTAGCAAGAGATGAAACGATCTAGGTCAGTCCCGCCCTTGCTGCCGATTCAAATGTAAAAAAAAAAAAAAAAATAGCGATATGGTACTGTTACGCTAACAATTATGGGATACTTGTAAATGAGTATTTAGAGAGACAGAGAGAGAGAGAGATAAGGGGCAAAACCTCTATATAGTACAACACTTTGTATACACATTTTTAAGCGGGTCCGTAACCACCTAGATTTTCAGCCTAGTTGAACTAATGATTACGATAAAATGTACACTGGACATTATTTAAGTGTGTTTTTAACTAATCTCCGACCTAACATAACATAACTGGCCGGCCGTTCTATAACCCTTAACCACACGGTGAACCCGGTAGATTACATACCCTACGTTTTACCAACCGTTAGTTTACCGCAAGACCTGGGTATCTACGATGTCGGTAAATTTAAAACCATACATACATAATAATTTTAAACGAAATACCGGAAAAATCGAACATTTTCTGGAGTATATTTTTTTTAAAGGATATTCTATTGAGAGTATTACATTCATTGTTCGCATCACTATAATAGGTACAGACGAGAAACCGCGGAAAAGTTAAAACAGCAAGCCGTAGACAGTCTCAAACAGCAGCAAGCGCAAATTTTCAGCTTGATGGAGAGGGTCAAGCAAGTGAAGCGGGAAAATCAGAGGCGCAACTTGGAAGTCTGGCAGAGGCACATAAAACAGCGCAACAAACACATCCAAAGGCGCTTCTACGAACACGCGCTGCACGACGACGACGACAACGACGATGACGATGACCAGGCGACGGTCATGCCTTCGATAACAGTAACTAGCCGGATACATTTAAGTTGAGAAGGAAAAACCAATAGCACCTTATAGGCCAGACGACGAGAGATAAATCCCAATCGAAAAATTTTTGGAAATCAACTAATAAACACTTTATGTTTGCAACTTGTTTTCATATTTTTATACACCTACTTAAAAACCTTGCGTTCGTGCGTTTCTAAAAAAAAATCCTACCTGATCAACGTAGGGACATTTTTTCTGTGTTTATGAAACCACAAAAAGATTTAAAAACAATAACGACCTGCACTAAACCGACGACAAAACTTAAATTTGAATGAATAAAATATGGAATTAAACATCTACAAATATGGAAATTAAAAGAAGAGAATACTTTTATTTCTAATTAAATATTAAAAATTAATTTCAAGTTCAAAAATAGTGTATTTCCAGCCCTTTACCATAGGATTCCCAAACCCTCTCACCTGTCAACGGAAAATAGACGATCAAAGTTATTGAAATAAACACAAGAACAGAAGTATACTTGTGTTTAGCATGGCTGCAGATTTTCGATATCATGTCGTAATAGCTCAAGCTTTGCAAACCCCGTGTTCGGATTCAAGTATCATTTTACGTCTAACCTAACCTACTATTTCAAAAAACTTTATGTTTTTCATGGTTTTAATTTATGCGCGTAGTAAACAAAAGAAACTCAGCACGTTTTTGAAAATATTAGGTTTTTTTTGCAAACAGAAATCCTTTCCCAACCTGCAATGAAAGTAAAGTACACAATTAGTATGGTACACAAGGAAAAATGCACATTGTCGTTAAATAAATTGTTTCTCGTTACTTCGTTTGAAATTTAAAAATATTGTGTACATTAGTAAAACGTTTGTACTAATATTGTGTTTTATAGAGTGAACAATATTATATTATTTATTTACCTTTATTTGTTTTGTAACGATTTCCAACGATTGTTAGAATTGTGTGTATTAATACACAATAATATGTTTAAGCAAAAGAAAACTAAGGGATTTTGACGTTTCGTTAAACAAAATGATGAACAAACAAAAATATATCGACCCGGTTAAATGATGTAAAAACGCTGATCTAAAACGCACCGTGGCATTTAGTTAAATCGTTCTTCTGCAACAGAAAACAAAATTACAATTTGAAAATAAAAGAAGAAACATAAAGATCATTAAACTTGCGCAATAACTAAAAGAAAAGATGTGTATACCCATTTATTCTTGACACCTGCTTTCTAACAATCAAATACACTATGATAAATTGGAGACGTCGTATTTAGTTTGATGGGTACCCCGCTTAGTCAAAACTGAATAAAATTAAAAACTAAACGCAATAATCAATTTACTTACAATTGCTAACATATTACCGTTTGTAACTTGAGTAGATATTACGTGCACTGCAAGGTAATCAATGATTTAGGTAATCACTGTATCACTGCAATTGTTGAGAGTTTCTCTGCTCAATAATTACTTTCGACTCGAAAACTTTTAGCATCCGAATTTGTGAATTTAAAATTTTTTAAATTTTCAGAAGAAATTTTCTCAACTATACGGCGCTGCGTGATTTCATTTTTGTGTCACAAACAATGTCTTTCTATAGTTTTATAATGCATATTAAAATTTCCTTTTTTTTTTTTTTAGTGCGTTTAAGCAAAAGCCGTTTAAATTAGAGTTGTTTTTTCTTATTTATGGTTTTTCAATTTCCAATTCGAATCGACGCCGTTACTAAATGCTGCTTCAAACATTCGCAGAAAAGGTCGCCAAGTTTGCGCACGAGATAAGAACTCGACACGATAATCCGGCCGTTATCCAGCTACTTGACAACTTAGAACGTGGCAGAAGATTTAAACGTCTGAAGCCGTGAGATTTAGTTTGATAAGACATTGGATTAAAAACAGGATTGATTTCAATGGATATAAATCTCCACACGTTTATGTGTGGACGTGGGTGAGTATAATATATTATAGTAGGTATACGTAGTATGTAACTATATCTAAATGTATACTAATGTATTGCTTTAAATGTTTCAAAAATTGTAAATAAATTTTATAAATACCAACGTAGACGAAAAGAGAATAGAAAATCAGCATTAAAAACGTTAAAAAGTAGCCGTAGGTAACAACTCTGAGTGGATCGCTGTTTTGGATAACGCGTATAGTAGGTATAAACGTTTTACACAGTCTATTTGAAACCTACAATATGATGATTTCTTACAAAAACAACGACTCTGCAGAGTGAGTATGATGAATTGAATAGGAATCTACTCAAAAAATTTAAAATTTTAAGAATTATATATTTAGCTTCATAACGGCAAGTAAACGGTAGTTTGTATAAAAAGACATTCGAAACGTCAGAGATTTACTAAAAAGGTCAAACTATTTACATACAAAAGAAATAAGTGATGAAAACTTAACAAAAAAACGACCCTAAGAAAAGAACAATGAACTTTAAAAAAAATAAATAAAAATCTCAAGAAACACACGTCCATCGGAACCTGAAAGTTGCTCGTTACCGGAAACAAAGGTAAATACAATATTTAAAACAAAAAAAAGCTCCAAAACTTTTTAACTGATTGGAATTTTGATGACAAAGGCACGTTTTACCCTTTCTAAGTGTGAATATTTCAAGTAGTTTGAAGCACTTCGAGAAATTTGTACCAATTCAATATTAGATCATAACATCAAAAAACAAACAAATTGTCCTAAATCGCTTTAAATCAAGTACGATTAGCTACCTAAGTATTGGAGAAATTCTACTACTCGAAAAAGTGTTTACGAAAAAATCAAAAATCGTCATTTTAAAATCAACAAACCTTTCACTACGTTAAGTACATCGGGGAAAAAAACATCCAAAACAACAATGTTATAATTATTACTTGTAACTATGTACCTAATTGTATAGGTTAGGTTAGTCCCAATAAATGTAGTAATGTATACAAACCCGGAAGTACTCTGATTTGTACGTAATCTTCGTAAAACAGGTTAAATTTGTTAGTACTTTTTAGAGAATGTTGTAAGGCATTCAATTATTGAAGCAAAATTATTTCCTAGCACGTTCTATAAATCCCATTTATCATGGCAATATCAAGCATTGGTTTTTAGGATCAAAGTGAATTTCATGATTTTTTAATAATATATAAGTTTTATTGGTAACAAATGTTTAAGTATACCTATTCAAATGACAACTCCATTTTCCCTATGAATATTGATACGTAGGTCTTCCGACAGTAGTACATATTCGAATGAACAACAAACTAACAAGGGGTTGTAATTCCGACAGTTTAAAATTCAATAAAATTAAACATAAAGACGGTCAAATATTATAATAATTTCGAAAAATATTAATGTAATTTAATACTCTAACGTATAGACATTGAGTTGTGTAATAAACTCATCCATTATAATATTAGATTTCGTTTTTGTTCAAACTATAATCTGTACAGTAATATATTATGTTATAATTTAATATACTATTTCATAATTTTAATCAATTGTCAGATAAATGTTTTTAGCAACAGAAATAAAGAAATAATTATTAATAAGTTTTATACAGTAAACGTTATTATGTAACACACTAAAATTATAAAATATTTGATGTATCAAAACTAATAAAAAAAAAAAAAACAAAAATTGTTTTTTTACTTCAAACGTTTAATACAATTTTAATCTGTTAAATAATAACGTAAATTACTTTTTTTTACTATCATACGCCTTCATTTATCTTTTATTACTTTATTTTTCTAAATGTTGTTTTTATAATACGCATTATTTAAATATTAGTTATGCATTCTGCATTCAAAAAATGATACAGTAAATTATAATTATACAAGTATACAAAACTGGCCTATATATTTGTTAGCATATTACAAGTCGTTTTAACGATGAAAAAACCGTAAGGTCACAACATTAAAATAAAATAAGAGCTTTTAGTCTTTAACTTAATGACAGGATTAAATAAGACTTTTTATGGAATATATTGTGAGACCGATCATTTTTTTCTTAAAATATGTACAAAAATCATAAAATATTAGCTACAGAAATGTATCTAAAACACCTTCGCTGTATAATTTTGTCGAGGCATAATTTATAGTAACAAATATGTGTAAAAAAAAAAAAAAAATACACAAATATATTTGTCAATTTTCGTGATGTAAATATTCTTGTAATATGGTTCATAAATCATAGACAAGAAGAATATGAATTGTGGGCGAAGACTAAGTCTCGAAGACTAGTCTAAGACGTTAGAGTTCACGTTTTAGCGCTGTAAAAAAAAAATATAAAAAAAGAAAAATATTTTGATCCTTGAGATTGATATCGTTGAAGTAATCAAAAACACTATCACTTAAAAAAGTCAATACAAATTGAACAAGAAGAACTTTAAGCATCAACGGTTTTGGGTTTCATAAAACTCCAAAACAATTCTAAAATTTTCTCAAAAACCGGCTTAGCATTAACATTGGATTAGGTATTCTGTAGTTTTGACAAAATTTCCTAATTTGCGTTTACATAGTTTATCTGCATTATTAGGTAACTAGAAAACATATCAATTGCATAGTTTAATATTAAATCAATGAATATAAGTGTATATATATATATATAATACCATATAAGCATTTTTCAACTCTCAAAACAGTTCTAGATTTTGAGTCACGGCGATGAAATTTTTTTTTTTACTAATTTCTAAAAACGTTTTAATACTCACCACGTTGACTCGTCCGACCAACAAAATCAAAAATACCGAAAACGATACTATTTTTCTTACAAGTTCAGTTCTAACACGGTTTTATAATTGAAAAAGATTCGGTCGTCAGTAGGTAAGTAATCACGGATTAGACGGATACAGTGGAGTCACGAACAAAACGCCAAATCCGTTTTTACGACCAAACGCTTCTTTCTGAACTGATTTTAATTTAATTTTCTTTGTCGTTATCAAACACAATGTTAACGTACACGACAATGTACGGATTCTCTTGGCAATCATCTCCAAAACCTAATTGCCAATAACGATCCGTGTACTGGATGTTTATTTGAGTCCAATATGTTTTTCATTAGATTGCTCCTCCCAACGGCCAACAGTAATTTGCAGAGATGTTTTTGTTTAGCGTGTATTTCATAAAATCATCGGCTACACTAATCTTAATATACAATTTTAAGATAATTATGGTGTAGGTATTAAATTTTTTTTGTTTGCTGTCTGTTATTCACAATAAAAATCGTACAAATGAGTACAGGTAGATCGATAAATTCTATCGAAAAATAACTTATCGGTTATCCTAATTTCACACTTCGTCAATTATACAGTTTTAAAGTATTCAATATGCACAAAATCAAACCAAAAAGATATTAAACTAACAAAATTGAATCGAAAAATTGTTTGTTTTTAAATGTTTAATTCTCAGTGATCGGCAATAATAAAAAGTTGACTCGTGTATATGGAGCAAAATATGACTTATGAAGTCACTGTGGGGTCATATCTTGTGAGAAAAGGCCATTAAACTTGAAAAAAATATTTTATTCGGAAAATACCCCTTCCGATATGTGTCTTGTCTTAAAAGAATTACAAATTGTATTTTTTAAAACTGTTGTGTCAACTAAAAAGTATGAAATAAAAGAAAAGTATTAATAAAAAAAAAAAAAAAAATTCGTCTGCATAAAATAATATCAACTGAAAAGCTCAAAACAAGCTTATCTAAAGAAATAATTTAAAATAATTATAATAAATAAACTGAATTTTAAAAAAGGTATTGATGCAGGTGGGGACAAAATATTCCATAAATCTTTGTGAAAGTGTTTGCATTTATACGACAAGTATGATTGTATGTTATAGTTCTTTGCGTTCCATTCCGACTACAAATATGATTTAAAGTTCATTGTTTTTCCGCGATCGCAACAGTATCTTCTCTAACCACCAGCCGTTTAGTTATTGCGACGATTTTTACAAATAGGTAACATACTTATATAGGCTTGCAGTTTTAAGCTTTTCAGTCCGTATCATTTATCCACTAACGCGGTTCTTTCTTTTAATAATACATTTTTTTTTATTCGGTTCGCGAATGATTTACGTCGATTTTCAGAACGGGTCGTCGTTATGATAATAATATTGTAAACCGACTCGTCCGCCGAAACGAATAAACGGATTTGTTTGACCCGTACGTGTTCGACATCGGCACGTTGCAGGTTATAAACTCTAAACCCCAAGTCCACATTATAATTGTCTGCTCATTTTACACGCCATAATATTATTATTATTATCATCGTGTCCCACGTGGATTAACAACAATAGTTTGCACGTGAACTCGGGTATTATCACGCGTGCGTTTGCGTCCGTTTGCGCGTAAACGATCAGTTAATTCTCCCGAGACGCACACGCCTATACGGTACGGTACATAAACCGGCATAAACCTGAGTTGGTTGAATTCAATTAGTTATATATGGCTCTATTTCGACGGTGTTCAAACAAACAACGTTTATTGTTTTAAAAAATTTAAAACCGTATAAAATATGACGGTCAGTGTTTGACTTGGATAAAAAATATTAGGGGAACGTGGTTG
Organism: Hormaphis cornu; assembly: GCA_017140985.1. Lineage (NCBI taxonomy): Eukaryota > Metazoa > Arthropoda > Insecta > Hemiptera > Hormaphididae > Hormaphis > Hormaphis cornu. The sequence goes on from CM029357.1 coordinate 8,155,628, forward strand.
AATAAAAAATGTTATTTGTATTGGTGTGTGCGCCTAGATCATTGTTAAGTGTTCCAAAATAAAACTAGGGATACGCTAAGATATTGTTTTCAAAAGAACCCGTCAAAAAACAAACACTTCTTATATAATCTATATATATATATGTATATATATATATATATATATATATATGTGTGTGTGTATATTGTTTTGTATGTGTCAAATAATTGGAACGAAATTATTAAAATTACGCATCTTGAGAAAACAATTAAAAGTATACTTACCCGTAAAGAGTCGAGGGCCTTGTGTTCTTTTCTTTGCGGACGTTTTCGATTTTCCAAGATTTTTGTCACTCGAAAATTTGGGTTAGGTTTGATTAAAAATATCCAAATTTGTTGAAAAGATGGTTTTTAGTTAGACGTTCGTAAACCTTAAAAACATGCGCATTCATCCATTCTGCTAATGGTTTCCCCGATTTTTCACACTTTAATTTATTACTAAAACGCCCGAGAAATAAGATCTAAGACGAAGTATAACCGTGGATCTCGTTTTGTCAAACTGTGTAAGTCACTTAAAATTTACAGCAGAGTTTGTATTTATGCAAGTTTTACCGCGAACTAATATCAGATGAAGTGTAATCTATTTTTAGTATTTTAAAAATCATAGCAGAATTCATGTTTTATAACAGAATACCAAATTATACTTCGAATATAAAACATACTCTGAAAAACTGATGGTTGTTTACAGAAAAATTCAAAATAAAGTGTGCCTTTACAAAAATAATTTTAATAATATTTAAATTCTAAATATTATGACATACGTAATTTTGTGCTAACTTGCATATAAATCGATCCAATTGTAAAAATATGCGATTGTATACAAATCCAAGCCCTGAAATTAATAACTGTAGGTGTTATACTGATACCAGAAATGTATTGAACTCTTTTATTCAAGTTTTTATCACTTTTGAGTGCTTCGGAAAGGTTGACGAATATCTTTAATAAAAATTAAAAAATTTAATTTTGCATGTGCTACTTAAAATTTTTAACGCGTTTTCGTAAAAATTAAAATGCCGATAATTTTCATAGTAAAATTACAAAATAAAAAATTCAAAACTCTGAATTGGGCAATATAAGTTTAAATATTTATCGGAAAATAATAAAACTATTTACCAATCCCGTACAATAATTAAAATACAATTATAAAAAACTTGTTGAACCAAAAATGTCCAAAAAAAAAAAAAATGTTTTAACATGTTAGTATTATGAAGTACGAGTTCAAACTTATTTGCAAATTTTAAATTAATAATAACTCTTAAATGGTGAGTGCGTAAACAGATGTTAGCACAGAAAAATACGTACTTAAAACTAATTGGTTTTTTTTTATTTGATGATAAGCATGTAAATGAGCTATTAGTTCTTGTTGCTGAATACGAAAAAGTTACCTACTACTTATTTGGGTAGGTGTCTTTTTTCGGGACGTATTAGATTACCGAGCTCGCTCATAATCGTTTTTTTTTTTTTTTTAAAGCAATAGTTTATCATTGCTTTCAGATACCAATCGCTTCATATTTTTATCTACAACTTCCAAACCATTGTTCTACCCAAAGAAATGACCCACTTCAAAATGTAACACCCACTTCAAACAATTTCACACCCAACTTATCTAGATAGGGATTTACTCCCTATCTTAGAATTTACTCAACCCCTTTCTTTCTTTCCGTTCTTAGGATATTATACTAACTCGCTTAGAATGTACTCCCTTTCTTTCTTCTTTTCTTATAATTTACCTCCTTTCTTAAATATTCACACTTCCTTTCCTTACTCTCGTAAACTGTACTTCTTTTGTTACCTCCCTTACTTTTTTTGTATAGGTTTATCACGTTGTTTTAAGTATGTATATTACGATAACAATATTTTCGAGTAAACCAAAATACACACATCCATTCGTTAATCTAAACATTGTTATATTTAAGAGAGAGTTATAAGCAGACATTTTTAAATGTTTAACCAAGTTCGTTCACGAGTTATTTCTAAGCTCGCCGGATAATTATTAATCTTAATCGTACGGTTTTTCTACGGTGTTTGCTTAGTTATTCGCCACATTAAACAAACAATAAACATACCAACCGAAACAGATAACCATCGCGTGACAATTAAACATTATTATTATTTTAAAAATTTTTATGTGGATACCGATAAAATTCCTAAAGCAGAACGTTACCAGAAAACTAGGTAATAATCTGCAAGATATTACCTAACTAATGATCGTAATAACACGTAAAGAACGTAATCGGCAATCGATAATCGCTATTGTCGATTTTGTTTGTAGCATAATGGCAATAGAAATTTTTTACTTTGTATATTCTATATACAAAATAATGTCGTTGCGGCTTACTATAAAACGCCAAGTGTTTGCGAATTTCCTTTCAGACACGTTTTACACACAAGCTAAGTCCAAATAACACCGTCGAAATCCGTCATAACACAAATATTTTAACAAATAAACTATAATTATTGACACCAAACGTATTATAAAAGGCGACAACATTTATGGCGGCACTTGAAGAGACGACCGGCGTATCAAACATGGTACTGCTGGAAGACTGCGACGAGGAAACAATGATCGAAAACCTCAAGAAACGACTGAAAAACAACATTATTTACGTGAGATAGATTTAAATTTTTACGAATGATTGTTAGATTCTGAGCGCAGCGAGGAATGTATTGTTTTTACAATGATGTTTTTTTATTTCCGACAACTACTTTCATATAGAAGAAATGCTCTGATATTCAATTTTAGTGCATCTAATGAAAGGTCTATGAACTCCGATAGTACTTTGGTTGAAACTTTTGTTAAAGCTTTTATTATTTGCTTACTTTTTGAGTTTTACCCTAAAAATAAAATAAAAAACGAGAAGTTTACGGGAAAAAATTTAAATTTACAGGTTTATAATGACGTTTTCGGGTATAAGGAGTGCTCCAATCGTTACGTTGAATACCACATAAAGGTTGAGACATTGGCTTCAAATTTTATTTTATTTGAAACATTTTTAGATGTTTTGATTATTTTCTGATGTGCCGAAAACTACGAAAATGGTGAAATAGCCAAATCCGGCGTCAGACATATCAATTTAGTGTTTTGGTCGTAACTTCTAAAATAACGATTGGAACAAACTGAAACTTTTACATAATATTTAAATACATAATATACAGGTTTGATAAAAGTTTCCAGTGATTTCAAAAATGTTTGAGCTAAGTATAGAACTTTGAAATTCTCAAAAAATTTACCAGGAAAATTTACGTATACTAAAATACTGAGCTCGCTCAGAATCGTTTTTTCGATGACAATGATTAATATTTGCTTTCAGATATTAAATAATACGTTTGAACTACAACCTCCAAACCAGCGGCCCACCCAAAGCATAGACGCCACTCCGTCAAACTCCCCACGCGACCTAGAGTGATCCCGGCTTTTTTTTAAAAATGTTTTCACATGTGTTCAAGACATACAATAAAATAGTTATTGATCAAATATATAATATATATAATATATAATATAAATAAATAATAGGCGTCTTATAAAATGATAGTTGAAAACTTCAAATTGGAATTTCGGAAATTTTTACTATTTCGATTTTGGATCATAATTCACAACTCCAAAAATAATCGGAATTTCGTAAAAGCTACAAATAAAGTAGCTACAAATATACAATCTCCGACCAAATAATCTATCTTGAGAAAGATTCAAGGACTGAATTTGATATCATTTTACCAACATTCGACTTTACGAAAAATTCCTTATGTTAGCCCATAAATTGTTCAAGTAGTCAAAGTATGGGTTGAAATAATTTGAAATTGTTATCTACCAATTGTATGATTATAAAATAATAGTTAAAATTGTAAATTACTCATTTTAATGTTGTGGAAAATTCTAAGTGTTTTACTTTAGCAGTTTTTCAAAACAAACTTTTAACAATTTTCAAATTGTTTTTAGGTTTCTTTTTTTTAGTACGAAAAACCTAAGTGAAATTTTGAAAAAATATTTCATACAAAGAACTAACTGTGTCACTTTTAAATTTTTTGTTACCACTTTTGTGAAAATTGAATTATTTTTAGCACTTTTTAGCCTTTTGTGTGATCACACAAAAAAACTTTGATTTTTAGATCTCAGAGAACAAAAATAGAGACCGTTGATTCAATACAATTTTATAAATGTTTGCATGGATTGAAGTAATTTGTCGTGGGGGGAGGATGAAAAAGCCTCCTGTGGTAAATTAGTTTCAATATGAAATGTGTAACACAAAAAACGAAAAAATTTATATTTTAATCTCTGGAAGGATGAAAATATAGAAGCAATAAACTATCCAAAAAAGTGTTGACAAAAAAAGAAATGAAATGAAAAACCGTCACTGTACAATCAACATTCATCCTTTGCTACGCTCCGAACCTAAAATCAGAAATCGTTCAGTTACATTATAAATCATAATGATTTATATTTTTATGCTTTCACAGACATACATCGGTGAAGTACTTATAAGTGTAAATCCATACAAATCGCTATCAATATACGATGACAAATTGATGTTCAAGTACTACAACAAAACCCACGTCGAGGAAACGCCACACGTGTGAGTGTTTTTAATTTGATTCCGAATATTATGATGATCAGATGGTAAACTTAAACCGTGGTTCTATTATTCTATTTTTTATAATCTTATAGATTCGCGACATCAGCAAAAGCGTTTAAATCGTTAAAAGAATATAATCGAGAACAGTGCATTTTAATATCTGGTAAACAATTAATATATTATTATACTATAGTCATCACATTTAAAAACTGATAGGTGACACCTAACAATATTATTGGCATAATCAATTACTTCAAACTGTATATAAACACAATATTGTAAACAATCGACATGACGTTATGGAATTCAAAGTATTTATAGATAAGCCTACTAGGAAAGGGTGATTTGAATACTATGCACAATGAGTTTTGCATAACAATATTTCACAAAAAAATTTTTTGCCAATACAATAATATAGAGAATATATACAGACTAACGTTTGTTTAAACAAAGGCAATACAATATGATTAATATGAATTGTATATTACAACATTCAACAAAATATTATTCAGTTTCCTGAAAAGCGGCGGTTACGGTTTACAGACCGTAGTAAGTGAACCAAATCGTTTTGTACCCGCCATTCTAATGTGGACCTAATATAATATTAGTATTTTTTAGATTCTGAGCGAAGCGAGGAAGCTATTGATTTTACAAAGATGTGTGTTTTTTTTATTTTTATTTTTTTTTATTTTTGTGTCTGGCACGTGTAGCTCCTATGGAATTGCTCCGATTTTTAACATCAGTACCTCTTTCCGGTAGAGAATTTTATATCCTTGGTGCATTATTCATTGTGTTTTTTCAATATCAAAAAAGTTCTTCAGGAAAACAAAAAAAAATTTAAGAAAAAACGGAAAAAGTACGGAAAACGCGTTTTTGACAAAATCAATTTTGTTAGTTGGTCATTGCTTTCAGAAATTAAACAATGCATTTAAACTACAACTTCTAAACTAGTAACCCACCCAAAGCGTAGTCGCTACCCCGTCAAACTACCCACCCAACCTAGACTGATCCCGACGATTACTTTTTTTTTTCGGTGACGAATAAATCGACAAATCTATAAAGTTTACTAATACCTAGATACTCATAATTTGTTCTGGAAATGTGTAATATAACTAAATTAGCGTCGATTAAGATAACAAAATATTACCAAAAAAATGTTCTTTCTTATGTTATCAGAACTTCTCCTTTCTATACAGGAACAAATATGGAAAAATATGTTTTGAAACTTAACAATTTAGAATTTTACTGACCTAGATAAATATAATATATTATGTTATACTTAAAGAAAAACAATTTATAAGTTTATAATTAACTGAAGCAAAATATCAAAAAGTATATATTTTCAACAAAGTATTATCAATACGTACACTATCTGATCTTCTGGTACTACTTTCGTAAAATACTGAGTTTTCCTCACCTTTCGGTTGATCACTACAGAAAAAACATCTTCACGAAATACATTCTTTGCTACGCTCAGAAGCAAACAGAAGAGCGGCAATGAACTTAATATTTCTCTGACGTTCCATATGCAATACAGCACATAGTCATGTTCACATTCACTATAAATTATTTTAGAGGTGTCTAGACATTTGTTATACCAAAACTGTTGTAAGAACATTATTTTTTATTCAGACTTAGCTAATAG
>CM029357.1:8162281-8178553 GCA_017140985.1 Hormaphis cornu
CGAAAAAAATCAACCAGATAAGTTAAAAGTTAAGATAGAAAATAGAAATAAACTAAGTTAAAATCAAGTTATCGGTTTGATTTTTTGACAAAATATTCACAAATCATAAAACCAACTATAGTATATCTATAGTATTTTCAATTTACCTAAATAGTTTAGGGAAAAAAATGATCAAAACAAATAAAGTCATTGTATCAGTTTTGGTTGTTGATTCCGCTTGATAACGAAAAAAAAATAAATAGAAATAGGTACCTAACTTCGCAACAATGATGGTTAACTATAAAAAGTTGAATTAATGCGATAGCAATTTTAACCTAACAAGTTAAAACCAAAAAATAATTAGCTTTTTAACGTTTGAATTACGTATTAAACAAAGGCGAGTCTGGATCCGGGAAAACAGAAGCGTCCAAGAGAGTTTTGCAGTTCATCGCGAAAGCGACGCACGGAGATAAGGCCATACAGTTGATAAAAGAAAAGCTAACCGTGGCCAATTCGGTGTTGGAGGCTTTCGGCAACGCTAAAACTCGTAACAACGATAACTCGAGCAGATTCGGAAAATACATGGACGTACAGTTCGATCCCGTGGTAAGCTCGATCATAGCTGGTATACTATTGTCATCATTTCATCGACGCGAACGCGTTTGGAAAGTTTTACCAAAGGAAACAAATAAAAAGGGTACAAAAAGTATTTTACTCGCAGGTATGTTACACTAGGAGTGGTCAAAGTGTATTATAATGTTGAGGAGGATTTTAAATCAATGATTATTTAATAAAACAAATAATTGATTAAATCAATCAAGTTATAATCGCGTAATAATTTCAACTGCTATAATATAATATTTTTTCTGATCGAGTTTGATTTAAGGTGTAAGTTTCATTTAGATTATTTTCAACAGACACCGACTTCTCTGGTTTTTTTTTTTTTACAAAATTCTGATAATGATACAGAACGAATAATGATTGTTATCGCACCAATATTAACTAACGCGTACGTGTGCCTAAAATTATTGTTAGTAGAACACTACTTTTCCAGAACACAAGTGAGTTACATACACATACACGCCTTATTTGAATAAAAGTTTGTTATCCTCGTGGGCACCCCACTCTATCTTTTTACTATCAGAACTTTTAAAAGTCGAATCAATAATATTGCGCTTGACAGGGTTCAAAAACTTTTAGAGTTTTAAAAATAGTTACTCAACTTGTTAGCGTGTATGTATTAGTAGTAGTAGTAAACCAAAACGTGTCGTCACTTTTTATTTAAAACAGTTAACGGTTTGAAACTATTTCAATTATTATGTTACACGCAATAATATATGAAAAAACACCGGTGCGGATTAATACTGCGTTATTATGTAAAACCAGTGTAGGTAATTAATTGATAATGGCTTGTGTACAACTAAAATAACGACAAAACCATAATGCCGACTTTTGAATCTCTTAGGGTCAACCAGTAGGTGGTACGATTTTGAATTATTTACTGGAAAAATCTCGAGTGGTAAAGCGAGCGCACAATGAAAGAAACTATCACATTTTCTATCAGCTAGTCAACGGTGCAGATAAATATTTGGCGCAACTCTTAGAGATCGACAGTGACGTCGACTACACGTATCTGAGGACTGACAGAAGTGACGATGAGAATTTCAAATACGATGTTTGTTGGATTTATGTTCTACGTGCATGATTACTATTATACCATACAAAACGGTTAATCATATTATATCATTGTTGTTGTTTCGTTTTTCGCTCGTTTTTAGACTATGAACGAGGACTCGAAAAAGTATAAGGAGACTTTGCAAGCTCTTCAGGTTTTGGAATTCGACTTGGAAGAAAAAATGAACGTATTGAAAATAATCGCCAGTATTTTGCATTTGGGAAACACTAGATTTTATGAACGCGATGAAACGTGCAAAATCGAAAATTTGAGCTCCGTTCATATAGCAGCTGATGTAATAAAAAAAAAAAAAAAAAACTTATATCTACTATGTAAAAATAATACTCATATATTTTAGTATCTAACCAGTTAAACTATTAATTACCAACGTATATAAGTTTTCTCGCCTCATCAATAACTTTTTCTAAACTTGATATTACTTCTGGTACGTCGTGATTTTTATAAAATTTATTTAGGGACTCGTGTAATGCTTATAAAGGCGAGAATTTATCGATTTTAGTGGGTGAAACGAAGACTTTTCGGTTTAACGATATATTTTGTTTAAAAAAGTCTAGTCAAATAGTTTTTACTAACGGATTTATATTTAAAAAAAAAAAGACATCAACAGTTCTATCTCCATTTTTAACTTTTTACAACACGTACATACATTTAAAAATATTTTAAATAAAATAACGCTCGCTTTTATTTGTGTTTCATTAGTTTAACAAAACGTTATTAAAAAATATTGTTAAGGAAAAATAATTATTGACGACCGCGTGACACTGCACTCGGTGCGACACCAAGTATGTGTGACAACAAGGCAAGAGCTGGGCATGTAAATGAATTGATTGAACTTTATTTTTAAAATTGAGTTCACCAAATATTTTTAACCAATTTAACGAACATTTTAAGTTGACCAGTCAAGTTAGCAAAATAATCAACTCAACTCTCGAGTGCATTTAATTTGTTTAGCAAAAATAAATTATTACAATTTATTTTTGTATATTACAATGCGCTGAAATCCAACTTAATCGGAACTAAATTAAATCCGACTCGATTAAAACGTTTTAAATTGCGTTAATTTGAATTCTCCTAAAACGAAAATGAATTAAATCAATTTTAAACCACGAATAGTCCGTCAAGTTAAAAAATTGAAATTAATTGAACGTTTAACTTTTTGACTAGTTTATGCCTTGAGTATTAGTGTTGAAGTATTTGTGACGTGTTATTGACCGTTTTTCTCCTAAATCCATGTTAAGGGGCCTGCAGTGGATCTGATTTTCCCTTTACAAAACGAAACTCTCTCGCTTCGTAGAATGGTCCGGTTTCCATATTAAAAATTTTTCTGAATTTCGTCCCTTAAAAATAAACAACATAAGGCCCTTTGAGTGTTTAACTGTTTTATGATTCGTGTTCGTCAGCTACTCGGAGTACCGAAGAGCGAACTGATACTCGCGTTGACGAATAAAACGATAAAGGCTCACGGGGAAGTGATCCGGACGCGTCTGGACGTAGAAATGTCCGTGTTTGCCAAAGACGCGTTGACCAAAGCCGTTTACAGCAGACTGTTCGAATGGTTGGTGATGCACATCAACGAAACGCTCAAAACGAGTGTGTGCAAAAACCACGGTCGAGCGAACAAGCACAAGTCGATCGGCATACTGGACATCTATGGTTTTGAGATTTTACAAAACAACGGGTGAGTGCATGCAGTGTTGTTGGTCTCCGAAACGTTTAAATTACTGTTTACCTAATACACAACGCTTCTACGCGTTCTACGGAAAAGTATAGGGACTTGAACTAAAAAATTCTAAATTCTAACGGTACTCATTGATACGGATCAATAATGAATCAATTCGACTAAACTAAGGATTGTCCCGGATAAATTGTAAACAAAAAACCCAAGTTTGATACTATGTCTAAGATATTCGCATAGATATGGTGACTATTTTATTCCATTTTTAACTTGGATACCGGAAAGACTTTGGAGTGACTTGAAGATCTTTAATCCATCCAAGTTGCACTTTTGTACTACCTTCCTACTATTAACCGTTTATACGAACAACTAGCCAACAATCACAGATGAATGAGTCGTTCATTTTGTCGTTGATCGTTTATGTGTTTGTTTATCGGTTCGCTGTGCACTTACTGGGTAAAAAAACAAACACTCGTTGTGTTCACGATTTCAGATTCGAACAGTTTTGCATAAACTACTGCAACGAGAAATTGCAAAAACTGTTTCTCGATTTAACACTCAAGTCAGAACAGCAAGAATATTTAAGCGAGGGAATCGAATGGAAAGTTGTCGAATACTTTGACAACGGCGTTATATGCGATATGATCGATGAGAGACACAAAGGTACGTATTGAATGTAGTGGCGTGTTTGTCGGTGGCGAGTGGTCTTTTGCGAAAGTTAAAAAATTATTATAAAACTGTTTTGTATATAACAAAAGTCACACTTGTAGGTACGCTTTTAACTACTCCGACCATTTTCAGATTTTGCACTTTTTTTTAAAAATAGTTGCGACTGTCACACACCGCGAACGACTAACAACGATAATTGTTTGTTAAAATATTATTATTATCGTTTTTCTGTAAGGGATCGTTTCGTGTCTGGACGACGAATCGTTTAAACAGACCGACGTGTGTAACAATATGATCTTTCTGAACGAGCTGACGAAACGTTTCAAAGAGCACAAACACTTTTCGTGCGCTCGGTCGGCCGACTCGCAGACGAAGAAAAAAAGCATTTTGCCAACGGCAAGTGATCCGTCCAGTTATTAAGTGTACCACCAATCACATTCACTTAAGAATCACTTAAAAATCAATTTTTTAGGAGTTCGTTGTCGTCCATTTTGCCGGTCCCGTCACGTACGACGCTTCGAATTTTTTGGAGAAAAACAACGACTCTTTGTTCGGAAATCTCAGCCAGATCATGTCCAATTCCACTAACGAGATCGTCAAGGTCGTCGTAATATAAACTTATAGTTCATTAATAGTATCCGTTATAAGTAGCATGTGCCTAACGCACATGTTTTATATTCTAATTATTTTTACTAAAACATTGCAGTCGAGCTTTTCCGATTGTCAGACGCCCAACAAAAAGATACCGGACACGACAATCAAACAGTTCAAAAGCAGTCTGAATCAACTGATAAACACGTTAAAATCAAAAGAACCTTCGTACATACGATGCATCAAACCGAACAACTACAAAGAACCCGGTAAGTTTAATAATAATATTGTTTTTTACACTTTCATTGAAATTGTCGTTGTTATTGAATACGAGCAGAAGGAGTGCTCCGATGATCTTTAGAGTCAATACCTCCTACGATAAGTTTTCAGATCTGGTTGATTGAAACTTTTCATTAAAATTTCTGTTAGTTTTTATCCAAAAAAACAAAACAAAAAACGTTCGAATATTTTGCGGCGAACGACTTGAAATTTCCACGTTTGTAATCGCAGTTTTTCGGATAGAAGGAGTAGTACAATTTTTACGTAGAGTACCACAAAACAGTTAGTATACTGGCTAAGAAATGAACTTTATTTGAAAATATTTTTGATACTTTGATTATTTTTTGATCTTATACGTGCCGAAAACGACACTAATCGCCAAATTAAGTTTTTTTTTGTCTTTTCAGTACAATCGCGCGTCTATGCGCTTTTTTAAACTTAGATATTACTGCAGTTGCGGGTTTGTCGGGAAGGTTAAGGTAGTCTGGAATCCTTCACCAATGTTTAGATGTAGAGTTTCGGTATAGTTTTTCGTCGACATTTTGACTTACTAAAAACGTTGGTTTCGCGGTTACCGGCATCAATTCGTTTTCGTTTCAGTCGAGTTTGACGTGGAAGTGGTCAGAAACCAAGTCAAGTACATGGGCTTGGTGGAAATACTGCGCATCCGGAAAGCCGGTTTCGCGTACCGCGGTAAATTCGAGGAGTTCCTGGACCGTTACAAGAGCCTGTGCCCGGAGACCTGGCCCGATTGGAAGCGGCGGCACGCGTCAGCCGTCAAGGCCGTAGAACGACTAGCCCGATACCTCGGTTACACCGAAAACGATTACAAAATCGGAAGGTGAATGAGATGAGCCAAGATGGTTGGACGCGAAAATCTATTATTTTTCAAATTTTTTAGGATTCCGTTGTTCCCGCGAAAGCGTATGTTTTGATTTCGGATTCTTGTCGAAAACTATAATTTAATTCATTTTAATCTTAACCAAACCACTAGGTATCCTATTATACCAAAACAGTGCACGATTGAGCGGTTATCTGAAATGATTCATTTTTAAATTTGTTGAAACTAATAAAAATTGTGGTAGGTCGTATTAAACGAGATTCGTATTATCACCAAGTAACTATAGGTTTTACCGTAATAATGAAATAGATAAAACGAAATCAATAGTTATTATTAATTACGAGTATAATCTTACGACATAATAAAATACAAGCGATTTTGTTTACCGCCAAACTGCCATTTAAGATCTTCCAAATTTTCGATATTTTTGTTTCTATAATTAATGATCTGCTAATGCCAAATGCACAATATCTGAGGGTATCATTGTTTTTCTAAACCTTCTCTCCCTTCACATAGGGCCCTTTAAAAAAGTAAAAATTAAATTTTGAAGTCTTTGTAAGACCTGACGGGGGAAGATCTAGGGATGAAACTTATTAAATAGTGACTTGATACACTACATTATTTAATAGTGTACTGTGGAAAATAAATATTCCATATGACACATCCGTATTCATCACGATCACTCAGTTCTTAAAATTACACGCGTCTAGTACCATAAGAATTATTAATTTTCATTTCTTAAGGGCTACAAAACTGAATTTCTAAGTATAACTTCATTGATAACTGAACGACGTATAAAAGCAATGACAAAAAAATTTTATCTCCGATGATTAGATACCCGACGAGTTATACCAAAACTGAATCTTAAATTTCGTAAATGTTTAGTCAAACGTTGTAGTTTTATTCAGGCAAGATTGCTAATTTAACTTACTTTCAACGTATAACCCAAAACCAATTAGTACGATATTGTTATTGATTTTTTTTTTTTTTCTAAGATAATACGACTTTGTGGATTCCTAAAAGAATTACTTCTTTTACATTACCTATACTTTTATATAATAATTCTAAACATAAATAATTGACCCGAGGTTGTACTTTATTTGAAGCATGGTACAAAACTTTGTTTACTTTGAAAATTATGTTCGAAAAACAAAAATTACTCGGTATCCAAAAGTCCTCTAGATGACTTTTATCATTTTCAAACATCGTTAGGATGGGTAAAACTCGGAAATGTTTTTAAATAATTGTTTAGCGGTTTAGAAGTTTTTAAAACTTTGGAATTCGTCCATTTTTAACGTTTAGGTTAGGTTAACATAAAAAGTTTTGAGTTTAAAGTCTCAACATTTAAGTAAAACCGAAACGATTTTTTTTTAATACGTGAAAAAGAAATCCCGAAAACCTGTTCAGATAATTTAATTATTTACCAGCTATAGACCTTTTAATAATTGCTATTTTTTCCATTACTTACATCATTCGTTCTAGGCAATCACTCGTTTGATTATTATTGAAATGAATGAAGTTTAAACACGTCATAAAAATTTCCAAAAAAAAACTCGACCACTTTTTAGCAAAATTCATAACAATAAAAATTTTCATTATTTTGCAGGTTTAAAAAAATACGTGACTGGTCATGCATCGAGTCGAAATTTTAACACGAATTTCTCGAAATATTTTCCCTTATTTCGATCATTTTTTTTTGTTCTTTGTCCTATAACAATTCAACACACCAATACGTTAGTTCGTTATTTTCGTTTTCTTTTTTTTCTTTCCAGGACCAAGATCATGATCAAACAACCGCGGATGCTGTTCGAGATCGAAAATCGTTTTCAAACGATGAAGCACGTGTTGGCAACCGTGATCCAGACGGCTTGGCGCGGATACGTGGCCCGCGAACGGTACTTGAGGCTGAGAACGTCGGCGATACTCTGTCAACGACACTTCAGACAGCTGCAGCGGCGCAAACAGCTGAAAAGGCTCAGAGAGTACAAACTTATCGTGCAAAAAATCGTTTTTGTCCAGAAAAACGTCAGACGGATGTTGGCCGTGCGCGCCTACAGAAGGATGTTGAGCGCCGCTCAGACGATCAGAAAGTACGCAGTCGTCACGCTAACCAACAGGCCTTAAAATGGAAAAAAAAAATGACACGAGGACGTCTATTGACTATTGATACCAAATTTTGAAGCGTTCAATATGCGATCCTTGATAAAGTTTGTGTTCACTATAAACGTTCGGTCATAACGCTCATCTAAGAGTTGTTTAAATGTGTCGAGATGATTCGGTTATCGTCGATTAATGATCAATTTTTAAATCGAATTCACCGCCATATCCCATAGATAGTACAGAACGGTCCGATGGATAAATTATTGTATAAATTAAAAAAAAAAAAACAAATTTCGACTTTGAAAAGTATTTTTATATTATAAACAGAGAGATACATTGATTACGATCGTTTTGGCTTCACTTTAATAGTTATAGCGTTATTCGTTCTGGCTTAAGGGAATTCTTTCTTACTGCGATCAGAGAAGAAGGGACCGAGTCCCCCAATGCGTCCCCCTCACTTTAATCCCTGCCCACCTACCTGCCTATCTCTGTATCATCCTAGGAGCAGGATATGACCACCGGACACGAGATTTTTCCCGGTACGCCATTTTATGTGTTTATCGCGTCACTCCAACAGAGGGATGATTTCAGGGAAGCAAGTGCCACTTCTCGTTCCTAGTTTTTTTACAATATACCTATCAATTACTCCGCAAAAACATTTGGCGAGTATCAGAGCGTATCTTTTTCGAAAGCCAATAGACTTTCTTGCCACACGCTCTGCAGTAAACGGATTCATTATTTTGAAAAATTATTTGCCTATCCACCACTGTGGATGTTTATAACTCATGGGGACCGTAATTTGAGGGGGAGTAAGAGTATGCGTTTTCCCATCTCTAGATTTTAAAAACAATTCGGGTCTACCCTTATTTGCAGTCAAAATGTTAATTCACCTATGCGCGTGTATAATATTTAATGATATTTCATAAAATATGATTTCTATAATGCCGACGATTTTTTGAAGTTTTATCAAGGGATTCCTTACGAGAAACGATCCGCCAAACGTGTACAACAGAAGATTCATCGCGTACAAACAGGCGACATACTTACTCCGGCTGGCAGCGACGTTGCCGAAAAGCCTGTTGGACGACCAGTGGCCCGAACCGCCGGCCGAGTGTATCGAAGTAAAGACGAACATTTGGAGAAGAACTAACAGTTTTTTTATTATTATTATTAGATATATTTTAGTAAATTAATGTTTTTTTGCGCGCAGACGTCCGTCCATTTGAGGGCACTGCACCGCGCCTGGTCGGCTCGGGTTTATCGGTTGGATTTGGAAAAACGTCCCGAGTCGTACGAACTACTGAAATTTAAACTCGCCGCCTCCGAAATATTCAAAGGTAATTACACAAGGGTGGGTTCAGATTGTTACGGTGCAGTGAGAGTCGACAACACTGTTTCGCAAAACCAATACGTAATGACATTTTCGAGAATGAAACCGTTCGCTATTTGTTTGTATAAAAAATAATTTTCAAGAAATATGAATAATTGAATATCAAAATAAAAATATATATATTATAATACACACAAGACGTATATTACCGATGGGTACTATACAGTGACAACCGGTATAACGCGTAAGACTTAGGTTAGGTCAATTTTGTAATAGAGGTATTTTTGACATAAGTGGTCGGCACGCTGATTGCACAAAGGCGGAATAGACGGGAGACTTTCGGAGTCGTAACTTAATTACTTAGACCCGACATACTGCGTGTACCGGTATGGAAAACGACCTGGACGTTTGTTGTCGAGTCTCTTTGACTTAACAATCTCTCTTTCCCAAACACAAACGGTGAGAATATTATACATTTCATGGCTTTTTTCACAAACACCGCGACCATATCGGGTGCTGTCGGTGTCTTGTTGCTTATAGGCGGCAGCAATTTGTCTATACACGGTTTTCCCGTTACAAGACGAGAGCTACTGGAGCAATCGCCACTCACGTTTTAAAAAAAAAAAAAAAATGGACTTTTTATTTTTTATTTTTACCTACAAACCAATGGTCCAACTTAACAAAGATTTTGAGGAGCTAGAACCAAAAAAAATGTATGAGACTTTTTTACACTAAAACTTTCTGAAAATTTCAAATTTCCGGGAGATATTCGTGAGTTTGAGGGACTAAGGCCCTAAAGTTGCCTCTAGTTGCGTTTATGTCATATACTGAAAACGCCCAATCACCCGCCACATTTTTCCGGGGCTGGATCCACTCCTGGGTAATTAATACGTAGCGTACGCTCGCCGCGAAGAGCGAAACACCCACACGTACCTAAACCGTTTCGCATATTTAATGACGACAAACACCAACTAGGTATATATATATTTTTGTTAAAACGTTTTAGGGAAAAAATCCATGTACCCGGAGAGTTTAATATGCGATTTCGACGTGGACCGTGACGGATTATTTCGACAGTTGCAGAGGGACGGCAATTCGGAAAAAACAAATCCAAACGCTAATTATCTAGTCGGTATATTAGTTCGTGTTCCGTATATGTTATATATATATATATACTCGACTAAACTAACCAATCAAATCGTCTTTTTTTTTCCCATTCGTAGTACGCGACTAAAGTGACAAAATTCGATCGCCGAGGGTATAAGCCTAGGAACAGAATATTAATGGTTACGGCAGAAGCAATTTCCATTGTCGAAAAAACGGAGAAGATCCAGAAAATAAAAGATTATTTGCCATTCAAACACGTAACGAGCTTACAAATGACCTCTGGAATGG
Organism: Hormaphis cornu; assembly: GCA_017140985.1. NCBI lineage: Eukaryota > Metazoa > Arthropoda > Insecta > Hemiptera > Hormaphididae > Hormaphis > Hormaphis cornu. The sequence goes on from CM029357.1 coordinate 8,172,837, forward strand.
ACAACTTTTTACTGATCAAAGTAGCCGAACAGCTAGAAACGTCTAAGGTAGGTCAGGTTTGACACTCGGGGTTACGACTTGGTAGGTAATTAAAATGTACAAAAACGGCTCAAAAGTATACTTTTTTTCGTACAAGTCACATAACACGCGAAAAATGATGGGATCGCTCGAGTTTCCGTACATATTTTTTTGTTACACTTTTACAAAACAATATATCGCGTAGTTCTTAATTTTTCCGCATCGGTTTTATAAAATACGATTTTTCAATATTATTTTACACTAGATTCAAAGATTTTCATGAAACGCGTAACATACCGTACAATTATATTCTATTAGTTTTTTTATCATACATATTTTTTTGTTTTTACTAAACGGCAAAAACAATTGAAACACGATACATTAATTAGATAACCGTGAATTAATTCGTTAAGTTTTTTTTTTTTTTTTTTTTTTTTGTATCACTAGGGAGACATTCTTTTAGAAGTACCATATTTAGTTGAATGTGTCACGGTCATTTCAAAACAAGCCAGCTCGGGCATAATCGATTTCATCGACATGCAAACAAATTCATGGTGAGTATATACTTTATATCATGTATATGTACGAACGAACCGCAAAAGTTCAATAAAATTATAATTATACTGGCTACGCATAAAGCAACAAACAAACCACATTATAACATGCACCCGAGTGGCTCTGTCACTAAAGTAGTATAAAGTGACCATTAAATATACTTTCTTCTTCTTCTTCTTCTTCTTCTTCTTCTTCTTCTTCTTCTCCTTCTTCTTCGATTTTTTATAGGTCATTAAGACCCATTAATCAAAATCCACACAGCCTCCTCCATTCCTCTCTATCATTTGCCAATCCCTCCGGATTATCAACTCCAAGTATCCGAAAAATCTGGTTGGGCTCGTCTGTCCATCTTTTTTTTCGGCCTGCCCAGTGGTCTCTTTCCTTCTGGTTTCCAGTCAAGCGCATCCTTCACTATGCCACTCGATCTCCATACGTGTCCAAGCCAGATAATTTGTTTTTCTTTAAGAGTTTGGAAGATGTCTTCTTCTCTCCACGGATCATTAATTATTTTCTTATTGGATCTTATTTCATATTCACCCGTTTGAATTCGTCGTAGAAATTTCCTTTCTAGAACTGCCAGTTTTTTTTTTTTTTTTCATTCTCTTTTGACGTTGACCACGTTTCGCATGCATATAGGATTACCGGTGTTACTAAAACTTAGTATAGTTACATTTTTTTGATATTACCTTGGACCTGAATGTTTTCTGTAACGCAAAATAACACCTGTTTCCGGCGTTTATTCTCAGTTTTATTTACTCATGATAGTCATTGCGGCTATTTATATCAACTCCCAAATATTTAAAGCTTTCCACTTTTTCAAAACAATAATCTTCTATTTCCAAACTTCTGTCTTAGTCTAATTGATTACCTCTCGTAACTACAATATATTTAGTTTTCCCTTCATTTATCATTAGCCCCATACTCTGCGCTCTGGTTATAAATTCCTTTGTATAGTGTTTTTATGTCATCTTCCTTTGACCAAGCATCACCTTTTAAATAGACTTTATCAGAAAATATCTAAATTCGTTAATATCTGAAAAAAAAAATACAACTATACCTACCAAACAGCCGTAGTGTGCAATAAATAAAACTACTTTGGGGCACAACAAAGTGGATTAACAGTGTCGAGAAACTATATCATTTTTTAACGAAATATTAACTATATAAAAGTAGGTATTTATTTTAACTAACCATTATGAAAATCAGAAAATTACCATGTACTGTAATCTACAGTTTAAATTTTTTTTTTTTTTTAATTGAAGATAACTAATGTGCTACAAAACGTTGATAAAAAAACACCTTAAGCGTACCTAAACAATGTAAAATATATTATGACTTTACGTTTGATGATTTTGGCTCCAGTATTGTATCCGAAAGACAAAAATTATATTACGTACCTACATTTAAATCACCGTAAACATTAAAAATTTAAATAAATCGTATTTTGACACTTTCATTTCCGCGCTATATGCAACTGTCCCCTATTATTAGTTTATTCCTAGTTTCAAAAGAATCTATAGCATATCCTGGAATTTTTAGAACTTTTCCGTGATAGTATACCTACTTAATACTTTCACACTATATAGGTATAGGTACCTAATAATCCCAAAACTATTTATGTACATACGATACCGAACTGAGCAAACATTTTAAGTTAACTAGTAGGTATAATAATAGTAACTGTCAAAACAAGCAAGCAGTTTTGTAAAAAGCAGTTAATTTGTCAAACTAACTGATCAGTGTTCTGTTTTACACCCCTGATGTTTGATAGAACACTACGCCAATTTCCCGAACAAGACGATATTATTATCACACAAACATAATATGACGTATACATATGATGGATATATATATTATAGATAGGATATCTAATATCTAAATTACATCATGTAATAACTATATAAAACTTCAAAAAAAAATGTAGGTATGTTATATACCTATATTACCTATATCTATGTATACAATTCATAATAAGTCGTATAGAAGTTTTTTCTTATTTTATATAAGTAATCTAATTTAATATTATATACATACATGTAATTTTCATATTTTATTAATCAAATAATTTTTTCTGAAATATGTAGCATGAAACACGATGTTAAAAACTCAAAAAATGCTGGCTTCATTGAATTCGTTCCAGCTGCCATCTCGGAACGCAAAGGAGAAATACGCAAAAACAACAACGGGAATTTAGCTATAACCAGTTAAAACACAAACTCATTTAATAAATATGTAATAATATATTTTATGACATCATAGAATCTGATCTGATTTTGATTTTTTCCTCATAAATCCCCTATAGCAGTAATCTAAAGAAAGAAAGAAATAAAGGAAGGAAGAAAAGAAAGAAATGGAGTAATTATGAGGTCGATGAGAAGTCGTTTGGCGTAGCAATTACGCTTTGGAGTGGGTCACTTCTTTGGGTAGGCTAATGGTTTTGGAAGTTGTAGTTCAAACTTATTGTTTGATATCTGAAAGCAATGATAAACCATAGCATTGGAAAAAACGATTCTGAGCCATCTCGGTTATCTAGTGTACCTTGGTAAAACCAAATTTAACAAAAAATATCACCTGTATTAAACCATCTATAGTCTTACGACTTTTTTAGGTAATCGCTACGCCAAACAACTTCTCACCGACCTTAAATTTAGTCCCTTTGTTTCCTTTCTTCCTTCCTTCCTTTCTTTCCATATTTTATGCAATACTACGTTCACTATGGTATGTTATATAAAGTACTTACTGAAAAGTCAAATGATGCATAAAAAGATCGGACTAATACTCGCCTCTCCATCGGCGTTTTTAGTCCAAATTTGTGTGTTTTTGTATCAAAACTCGCTAAAAAAAAAAACTTTTTGTGATACAAAGCGAATTGATCAGATCGCTCTTTACACTCAAAAACACAAATAACTGAGCTTGGTGAATTTACGTAGTTTTCGGCAGATAACTCAAAAAATAAAAAAAGCCGGGATCACTCTAGATCGCGTGGGTAGTTTGACGGAGGTAGCGACTACGCTTTGGGTGGGTCACGGATTTGGAAGTTCTGGTCAAAACGTATTATTTAATATCTGAAAGCAAAAATAAATCATTGCCTTCGAAAATACAATTCTGAGCGAGCTCAGTTGTCTGGTAAGTCTGTACGTACGCCCTAGTAAATTTTTCGAGAATTTCAAAGTTCTAAAATCAGCTCAAAAATTTTTGAAATCAACTTTTATCAAACTTGTACATTACCTATTTTAATGTTGTGTAAAAGTTTCAGCTCGTTCCGATCATTATTTTGGATGTCATGGCTAAAAAACGAAATCGATAAGTCAAAAACACGTTTGCCGCAATCAAGTAAGCATATACAGTATGTACTTGATCAAAAATATTATTATACTACGTGGGTATTAAATTTAGTCATAGATTAAATACAAAAATATAAATAAATATAATACTTAATATACTGGTTATAGTTGTTTATAGATAGTTATTATAAAAAAAACATTTTTTTTTTTTTTTACACCATCTGTGCTTTTTAAAAAATTGTTTGTTTGTGCCTATCTATAACTCCCACAGCAAATTTGAAAATACTAATTAACTTATCAACCGCTTTGTGTAAAAACACATTCAAACGTCCAAAAATAATGTTCTCTGTTCACTTTTTATAAGTACAAAACACAAATATATGTATTAAAACAAAATCAAAGATAAGATTAATGAAAAACATGTGATAGCCCATTTTTATTAGATTCAATATAATATTCGTTCATAATCATCATCGGTTTAAATATTTTGCGTTTTTTCAGAGTAATTTACAAAAACAGGTTTTGAAGTTAATACATAATATATTTTTAATTGACGTCGTTATGATATTCGACATGATTTTTGTAGGGATAAATTCACAATTACTATTATTACCATATAATATTTTTTAATGTCTTTTAATAATCCAATCGATATTAACTGTTTCTCAGTGACAGCACGACTAAGCATTTTATGAGACCATTTGTGCTTTTATACTTTTATACAGACAGAGATAATTTTCCAAAGAAAAATTATTAATATGAAAAGAAAAATGGAATTAATGGATTTTATTGAAATAGTTTTATACATTAAGATTATACCTGAGAAAATTAATTTTTTATTTCTTGCTAATATTGTACATCTACTGATCTACCAAAGAATACAAAAAAAAAAAAACTTACTTGCCTCATGGTTGGCAAATAATAAAAATTCACTACGCCATTGATAATTACAGCAAAAATATTTTGAGAGAAATCCAACACTATAAGTTAAGTAATGATGTGCCAACTTTATTCGTATTAAATTAAACTTTTGTACATTTTGTTTTACCAAATTACACAACTGATGGTTTATTTTCACAATCTCATTAATGGTAATAGCGTCGTTTTAGATAGGTGCAGATTTTATTATTATTGTAGATATATGCGAGAACTAAAAAATACATAAGTATCAAGAAGTAAATTCTGTTTTGTCTGTTATTAAAAATATGATAACATTTCAGTTAAACAAGGGCATTGAGAATATGGTTTAATGACTCATTTAAATTGTTCATAAAAACCCATTGTATAGTATAATATCACCATAGGCGTGCTGGTACAACTTTTGCAATTCGTGTAAATCGCTTTTATGTTTTGATAAACAATTTCGATTCATTTAAAATTTCACACATAATTGTGAACATGACGCAAACATATTGTACAGTCTCATATTTAGAGGAGTTATTACAGTAAATTCTATAGTGTTGACTACAAAATTTTATCATATTTGCCCAGTTTTACGTCAGCACTTGGAATAAAGTATAAGCACTGTAGACACACCTAGTTTACATAAAATTTCAGAAACTTAAGACACAAAAATGAGTATCTAATTTTCAAAAAATTATTTTTTCAGGATTAAAAATGTATAGTTATCATGTGTATAAACAATAAGCACCAGTTTTTAAAATGTTTTAGCTCCGCGTAAAAAAAAATATTATGTTCAAAACTCGAAATTTAGTTTTTAATTGTAAATTGAAAATCCAAGTTTCTTAGAAACAAAAACTATAGATAATCCAACTGTTTCAAATTTTTATGGAGCCAAAAAACTACTCTTTTATACAGTGCGATCGAAAAGTCACGCACACCAAAATAGAAATGTTTCTA
>CM029357.1:8198553-8241407 GCA_017140985.1 Hormaphis cornu
ATCGAATAATACACGATAATAATTGTACAGTGTGCAACGGATAAGCCAAGACGGGGGGAAAATGGACGGTTCGGACGTGACGCGTGATGTGGAGAGAAGAACATGGAGCAGCAAGAGCGGTTACGAGAATGGACGTTGAAGGAAAAAGAGGTATATAGAAGACCGAGAGAAGAGGTGGATGGGTTGAAAAATGTACGAGGGTGGTTAACGTGTGTGTGTGTGTAGGGGATGCGAATGATCAGTGGAGGGATATAGGAATGGACGAATCCAAACGGTTGGAAAGGAGAAGATACAGTAGGTATGCAAAATGTTCAATATCACTATAACGTGTTTCACACAAAATAACGGCTCACGATAACACCGCGGTTAAAAATTTGTCACTCTCTCCATAATAAATGGGCCTAATTCTACCCCTTATGGTCCTACGGCCTCTATTATGTAAGTCCGTGCGGACGCAATATATATATAATATTTTCTCAATAGTTTATTGACGCGACGGGAAAAACCGCCGAAAAATTGCGAAAAACCGCTGAAAACGGCATTTTACGCGCGTAGTTATTTCTCCACGAAAATAATCATCGAGCAGTCTTGAAATCTTAGACAGTACCATTGTACTGTACAACTTTAAACATATTTTCAAAATATATTTTCATTCAATTTTGAGCCATTTATAGCGCCATTTTTAGATTTTCGAGGTTTTTCATTCATAAATGGGTTGATCTTGGGTGTTTTTGACTTGAAATTCGAACACAACATCAGTCGTACGTTACTGTTTGCCGAAAATTTTGAAAATCGCACAATTTTTTTGATCTACCGATATCGGTTTTAAGATTTTTTGACGACGTTGTTAAATCTATAATCAACGGTGGTACCTACTACGAAAAAATTTTCAAAAAGTTTCGTTCGATTTTTATTGTTACGTTTGGGTTTCGCCAAACCCAAATTATAGGTGGGTCCTATTTGATAACCGAGCTCGCCCGGAAACCGTTTTTTCGAAGGCGACGATCGCTTTCAGATGTTAAATAACGTTTGAACCACGACTTCCGAAACGGCGACCCACCCAAAGCGTAGTCGTTACTCCGTCAAACGGCCCACGCGACCCAGAGCGATCCCGGCTATTTTTATTTGGTTCTTCGCACCAACGGTTATGGCGCATGTCGTCCAGCATTGTTTTGTGGTACCGTTCAAATGAATAATGTTACCGTATTAATTTATTATTTTATGAACGTGCGGGCAAAGTAGATACCTGAGGGCTCTGCTGAGCTTGTCGTAGTTCATATTTGGCTTCGACTTGCGTTCGCCCCAGCGTCTGGCCACCTCGTCCGGGTCAATCAGCTTGAACTCGCCTCCGGGCCCGTCCCAACAAATGCACGCGGCGTTACTGGAGTCGGCGAGCAGTTCCAGCAGAAACTGCCACAGTTGAATCTGACCCGAGCCCGCGGCCGCCTGTGCTACGAGCCGGCTGCTGGCCGCGTTCACCACCTCATACGGATCTGTGTAAATCGGATTCGTTTACTGCCGTTCGTTCGCAAACGGGTTACACATTTTGAATGATAATAATTGTTTTTTAGAGCGACGAGCGCGCGAGGAGAAACGTATAACGTTTTTTGCAGTGATGTTTTTTTTTTCCTGTCAACAGCTTTTCGCATACAGAGGGGAACGCTCCGATTTTCGTCCGAAGTCGGTGACTGTAGGTTTATGGACTCCGGTGGTGCGCGGGTTAAATCTTTTTTTTTGTAAATTTTGCATTCCTTTTGAGTGTTACGCGAAAAATCAAAAAAATCGTCGAAAGTTTTACGGAGAAAAATTTGAAATTTTCAAGCTTGTAATGACGTTTTCGGGTGGAAGGAGTGCTCCAATCGTTACGTTAAGCGCAACATAAAAGTTGGGATAAATTGTATTTGATTTTAAACAGTTTTTCGACGTTTCGATTATTTTTTTTAGTTACGTGCCGAAAACGACAAAAATGGCGAGATCGCCAAATCCTGCGGCTATACCTATTTAACTATGGTTCTAAAAAATTATTCCACGTCGTTTTCAAACTTTTAAAGACTAAATTAATTTAATGAGTTATAAAAGATTGAAAAAAGTTTTTGCTGGGTACATATATTTTAGATTCTGAGCGAAGCGAAGAAGCTATTGATTTTACAAAGATGTGTGTTTTTTTTTGTCTGTGGAACGTGTAGCTCCTAGGGAATTGCTCCGATCTTCAACAACAGTACCACATTCCGGTAGAGAATTTTATATCCTTGGTGTACTGTTATGCATTGTATTTTTTTCGAAATTTTCAATCCCAAAAAAGTTTTTCGGAAAAAACAAAAAAAAAATTAAAGAGAAAACGGAAAAATTACGAAAAATGCATTTTTGACAAAATCAATCTTGTTAATTGGTCGTCACTCCCAAAATAATGATAGGAAAGACTTGATATTTTCACACAATATTAACATTGGTCATGTACAGGTGTGAGGAAAATTTCAAAACATTTCACAAACTTTTGAGCTAAATATTGAACTTTGAAATTTTCAAAAATTTCCAATTTTATTGTCATTTAATTTCAATAAAAATTTTAATTTTCCAGAAAAAGTTTCGATCGTTTTTTTCGAATGCAATGATTTATCGTTGCTTTCATATATTTAATAATACAGATAAACGGCAACTTTGAAACCTATGACCCACCCAGAGCGTATTAGTCGTTCTGCACCTTTACCGTGGTACCGTTCATTTTAGTGTTGTGTTTTTACGAATTATTACGACTTCCCCAAATCGTTGATTAATAAAATAATAATTTAAAACACTAACACCTAACCTTTTGCTCCCGCCCCTAGGGTCCGCGCCTGAAAACTATAGTTTACGTACATACATTTGTCTTTAAATTTACAAAATGATATTTTTAATCTGTACTCATAATGAGTTAAGTCTTACTAGTCCCGCACGATAGAATCAGAAATCAATAATTATACTTATTTTGTAATCCTAAATTTGTATTGTTTATTTTCACTGCGAGGAAATGTTTGCGCAAATAATGAATATTCAATTGCGGAATGATCATTTTTTTCCATCGATTTTATTTTGAAATTACTATAAAACGATTTGTATTTCGATGTGGATGTACTATATTAGGTACGCGACGGATATAGCTTCTTTCTAAAGGAGTACTAGATAATATTGATATTGGTTATAAGTTATAACTTATTCAGCCTGTTGTAAAACAATTGTTGGAGCCTCAAATCATCACTCATACGTGTATTATGTTTACCGCACCAACCTAATTTAATTGTTTTTTGTTAACTAAAAGCCGTACAATAATATTATGCGATTTGAGCTATTATGTACGTTCTATCACCAAGGGTTAAGTACGAGAATTGTATTGAAGTAGCATATTATAACGTGTTGTGTAAGCGACACGACGCGCGGAACCCCAAATCCTCGGTAATCCTTTTTACCGAAAATAAACACAAGTCTTTTCATTCTTCCGTTTAGGGGGAGGGTCTAAATTAAAAAGCAGAATGCGCAATCGCCTAAGGGATTTATACTTATACATAGAGCTGTATATAATTTATCACGCTCGGAATAAGATATTGTTTATTAAAAAAAAATGTCAAAGAAAACAAGTGAAGAGCATGGTCTTTGAATTAATGAAAAAAATCAATCGTATTACGGACACAAACGTATGATGTTCTTAAAACGTATGGCAAAACCAAAAAGCAAAAAGAAGAAAAAGAAACAAGTGAACAGGTAAAACTGAGAACACAAATGAAATGAATGCATACATTAAATTTTAGATTCTGACTCCTGAGCGTAGCGAGAGATTTTATTTTTCTCTATGATCAACTTTTTGAGAAGTAAAGTTGCTCTGACCATTACAATATCTACACACAACTCTGAAGATAAGTAGTAATATACCCGAAATGGCAAAATGGTTTTTTATTTTGAGTATTTTTACTTAATTTAGATTTATTATTTTTGTCCATTCGGAAACGAAAACAAAATCGATTTTGTGATAAAACCTATTCCCGACCGTTTTACCGTTTTTTTTTTTAATACATTTAGATTCTGGGCGTAGTGAAGAATGTATGGCTTTTTAAAATGACTTTTTCTTTTTCTATGATTTTCTACGTTATTGCGGACAGAGGGAGCGTTCAGTTGCAAAATTTTAACGCACTCAAAAGTTTGAAAAGCGGACATTGGTTTGAAGCGTTTATTGAGATTTTAATTATATTTTGAAAAATAGGTCAAAAATCAAAAAATGTTTGACAAAATTTACTGCAAAAAACGTACGATTTTCAGGTTTCTAATCACTTTTTTGTGTAAAACGAAGGCTTCGACAATTACGTTGAGTACCGCAAAAAAGATAGGATTTTGGTTTTTAAATTTGTTTTATTTCAGGTATTTTTTTTTTTTTTTTTGATTATATAGTTATTTAGATAAATTGTTTGTTTAATTGTGTCCGAAAAACGACTAATATTGTGTATAAACGACAATACCGTCGTTAGATAGGGTATTGCTAATATACCAACGTTATTAAATATAATTCCTAGTTATTTTTACACTTTAATGAATACAATAAATTAAAAACGTCAAAAAAGTTTGAAATTAATTTATGCCAAGTAAGATACACTTTTTTCACGTATAAGCAGTGGGGTACGCAAGTGGGAGGTTGGGGGATAAATCCCCCTTTATTGTTCTTTTTTTTTTTTTAGTAATTTTGCACATTCAATTAATTTAATTTGTGGTTTTTTTCTTAAAACTTAAATCATATTATAAGAATAAAGTGAAAAATAAAAATTATATACAAATTAACAATGATAGATTTATACTGCACATAGAATGAAGTCTAAACTCTAATTTGAATTTTCATATTTAGAATTTGGCATTCCATGCCGTATTTAGGGTGCTTTACACCATAAATTTTCTGTTTCTAAAATTTTTTGACTCAGTGTTTTATCGAACCTCAATTTATCCTCCCAAAATATACTTCTGAAGACCATCGGCAAAATTTAAGTCAAACATTTGGGGGAAAGAGGCTTCTTATGCCAAAATATTTTTCTTTAATAAGCTAATTTAAAACAATTTAAACATTAAAAAAAAGTATAATTTTATTAGTAGTTTAAAGGTCTGTCTTAACTCTTAAGTCTCCTAAATTGTACTCACACTGAGAGCAAAATTGGTAAACTATTTGGAAATTACCGGAATTAAAATAAATTTTTATTATTATTGACAAATTTACATCTCCTCCATTTCCAAATTTCTGCGCATAAGAAGTGCTCTGATATTTTCATGCAGTACCTATTATTTTGGTGTTTTCTACCCATGCATCATTTTCCCGCTTCACAATGGAGGTAGAGGCTAACTTTTTTTTTATAGAAACTGTAGATTTGTGAGATAATGCACTACTGTTTAAAAATTAACTTCTGGCTCTAACCAGGTAATCAAATAGGGTTATTTAAACTACTTCCCGTTGCTATATGGAGCACAGATTAAATTTAATTAAATCTGTGCACCAAATTAAATTTGGCGCACAGATTTGTTTATGATAAAAATACAATATGGAAAATTCGGAAACCAAATGCCCTATAATCTATATCCAAGATCGTTTGTTCGTATTTCAAGTTTTTCTGTAAGTTCGGGTTCTGTCAAACGGCGTAATTTATTTACGATGAAAGTGCTGGTGTCAAATAAAGTAGTGGAACAGACACTAAAAATAATACAAATAAAAAATTTATAACAAAACTGGCTGTTGTTATTTCAAAAGAACTAAAAAGAATCAAATAAGATACTTCCTTCCACACTTATCCAGGATAAATATTGTAAAATTTTAAGACAACACCTCTCTGTTTTTTTCATTACAAGGAAGGAAATCTAAAGTTATAGGAATGTTATACTTCATATTACCAGTAAGAAAATTTTAAGTTATAGAATTATTCCTTCATTCCAAAGAAGAAAAATTAAAGTTTTAGAAATTGTTAATTGAGTGTCTTGAAATTTTACAATATTTATCCCGGTTAACCTAAACAGGTTACAAGGTATAATAAACCCGAAATCACAAAAATTATACACTTTTTATTGCGTATACGTGTTTCAACAACTATGTTGTCATCTTCAGCGCGAATCAACGACGCAATAAAAAGTGTATCATTTTTGTGATTTCGGGTTTATTAAATTTAGTATAAACAGTCACAAGTGCTCAAATTTTAATTTTATTACAAGGTTCCTCTGTATCTTATTTCATTTATTTTTGGTTCTTTTTAAGTAACAACACACGGTTTTTTTAAATATAATACGGTATAGCTACATGTTTTTACTCATCATCGTAGAAATAAATTAAGTCAAATGTGAAAACTGAAAATATTATTATCCATATACATAATAATAGGTTACAATGAGTGACCACTGAAGAGTATGTAATATTTGCGTAATAGGCCTGCCAATAGGACTTCAGACTGGCCATCTGCAGTACCTCCATATTGTGCAAAATAAGTGTACGTAAAATATTATAAAATTTTTAATCGGTAATCATCCGTTTCTCGAAATGCCGTCCGCCGCTTCTGCTTAGCAGATCATTTAAGATCATATACAAATGATTCTCACGATTCAACTACAGCTGGTTCAATTTTTCGAAAAAAAAAAAAGTGATTTATGCGTGTATTGCATAAATTTTTATGTATATTATCAATTATACGAACTCAGAATTGTAGAATTGTTGCTGTTCAGTGAACGAAGTGAAGTATGGAAAAGTGCAAGCATCGCTACCATTTCATTTATTTAATCTACTTATTGCAGAGTCTTTGCACACATATTATATATTAATACTTTACGTACACTTTACTCTTAAGGCGAAAATCCCTTTTAGTCTACCTGTTGTAATCGATTCACTGTCGGAACTCTTTGAAAATCTAATGGTTTTTTTTTGTTAATCATGACTTCCAGGCCCTACCTTTACTAAAAAAAATAAGGAATAACTGCTATGACGAGCAAGGAAAATTACCGAGAGCTTTTTCGTTGTTGATACGCCCAGCGGTGCGGCTCGGAGACTTGGCCTCTCAGGAAAACTGATCAAATATATTTGTTCTCTAATAGGTTAGAGGTCTTCGAAAGAAAAATTCCTTTTAGGATGTTTATACTGTGCGAGGACGACATGACCGAGAACTCCGGAACGTTTTTCAGCGTCCTAACGTGGTCGGGAAAAAAAATCTCAGTCAGAAGACTGGGATGGGCAGGGCCGCGTAATCGACCCAGCTTGGGTATCTTGGGAAGACCTCGCTTCAAACGGGAGGATCGTGTTGCTATGTGGAAGGAATAAGTCAAAAAAATAAATCTGTAATACGCGTCGACGAACCGTTGTAGAACAGCTGAGCTGAGGAATGTCCGAACGGTTTGGCCCGGTTGAGGGCGGTGGCCATCTGCAAGTGTCTCCTGAGATCATGCCGATCGCAAGCCGACAGTTGCCACATCTATGTTCGCGGCTGGACGACTCGCAGCCGCTGCAGCTGTGCGCGGACTTAAAGAACAGTGTTTTGTAGTATTACTTTACTGCGTTGTAACGATGCGCAGACGTTTTGTGAGCGTGCAGCGGACGATCACATTGTAGTAAAGCGTGGTCATCGCTCGGCGGGTCGAACATTATAAATACCTCCTATACACTTTTAACAATAATAATATCGCTCAAACACAATATGACATGAATACTGCTCGATACGCGTAAAAGAAAATTGCGGGGGTTCAATCGGAAATTAAAACGTTACAACCGTTTTCGGCGGCGCCGTCGCGAGCGGACTGGCCCCGCCGCAGGGAACTCGGCGGCGGCTCGAAACGGATTTTCCGTCGGCGATTTTTCGCGTCCCCGCCGGCCGACGCCCCGTCACATCCCTCGCCGCCGGATAGGCCGGAAACGCCGCGTTTTCCTCCACGCCCGACGCAAGCCACGCCCGCGCGACGATTTTTCCGGGTTTTCGGGGCACTCTCGAACTCGTAATAACGGATAACATTCGATTTTATATAAATGCGCGGACCATAGACGACTTTGAATACGTCCGAGCTTACAGTACGGGCCGGGGTAAAAATCGAAAATAATCTCGTGTAGCTGGTAATAACGGCTAATACGTGGTCTGGTTCGCGGAGATCGATCGAGAAACATCTGCACGCAAAACGAAACGTTTTTAACGAAAAAATTGAACCGACTTCGAAAAGCAAAAAAAAAAACGCACTAAAAAGTAACACCAAGTTTTTTTTTCTTTCGGAGTAGGTGCAACATAATTTTATACATCGTACGCCGACTGTATTGCGAAATTAGAGGCTGGAGTGCAGCGCGGCTGGTCGATAAATTATACTTCGATTTTACCATAATCACCGAATCAACAGGAAATCGCATTGTCGTGCGCAATATTTTTTTATTTTTAACTATGCCTACGAGTTGGACGGCACAGACTCTACAAAAAGTGATTACATTTTTTTTTTTTTCATTTAATTATTTTATACATTTAGTGGTTTTCAGTTCGGTTTTGATGATGAGCCCCCCCACTGAACAAACTCGAGTGGGGGCTCTAATATCACATCAACTTAACGCGTTGAGTTAAAAAAAAAAAATTTACGTTTTTTAAACGAACAAAAATGAGTCGACGAGCTAATTGTAATTTAATTTTATATCGACTCGATTTCAACTTTTAACGAGCTGTCCCGATAGCGTTGTGTTTATTGTATAAAATGTGTTTGAAATTGAAATGCAGTTGTTGAATGAAAATCGATCAGTTTTAATTCTCTTTCCCGCGCGTTTCTCGAAAAGCTTGACGACGGTCGGTACGTACAGTTTGTATACGTTTATAGACACATATTTTATACGGTCTATCCAAGCAAACGCTGCACGTACGGGCAAAATTAAATCAGAATAGAGGGGCTTTGATTAAAAGCGGTCATTTTTAACAAAAGGACCGATTTTATCCGCCGCGCGGCAATGAACGCGGGGGTCGAATCCGGGCCGTTATCGACGATAGTCTCTGGGGTGTTGACCGATACGGTTTTTTTTTTTTCTCTCGCGCGCGTTTTCCTCAACAACCCGCGCGATCGGCCACCGTCCGGCAGCACTCGAGGACATTTCAAACGCGCGTTTGTAATCGAATAGTAATCTGCACGTTATCATCGTATTACGACGTGAAAACGCACCCAATCGCCGGAAACAATCGGCCCAGTCGTCGAGTTTCGATCCGAACGGCCGAAACGATGTTTGACCGCGCGTTTTTCGCTTTTTCCGGCCACGTTTTCGCGGCGAATCTAGCCGGAGAGCGTATTTTCGGCTTTTTAAACGTTTGAAACACGACGCTGATACGCGCTAGAAAAAAAAAATCAAAATACGCTCTAAACGTTCCCGTGAGAACCGGTAAAATAAGCTAAAACGAAAATCGCTCTCGCGTGGACAGTTTGACGGAGTAGCGATCACGCTCTTTGGGCGGGTCACTGGTTTGGAAGTTGTGGTTTAAACGGTATTTTTTTTTTCCGAACAAACTCAGTTGTCTAGTTGGTAACTATAGGCACACACACACCTATACTAGACAACTGAGCGTTCTGGTAAACTTTTCGACATTTTCAAAGTTCTATACTTGGCTCAAATATTTTAGAAATCGCACTTGAAACTCTCATCAAACTCGTATCTTACCTATTTTGATATCACGTAAAAGTTTCGGCTTGTTCCGACCATTATTTTAGATGTTATGGCCAAATCGATGTGTAAAAAAACACGTTTCTCCTTAGTCTTTTATGACTTTTTCGAATTTGAGACCCCTCTTCAAAGTACCATCAGAGTTCATGGACCTTTCAACAGACGTGCTGACATTAAAAATTGGATAATTTCTTATACCCTTTTAGTTAATACGGAGAAAAAAAATCATAATTGTAAAAACATTAAATAACATTTTTTTCGCTCAGAATCTAAAATACTAAAATCCAAGTAATATTCTTTTCCTATCAAATATGCTTTTTTATGCTAATTTTTTAATTATAATTGTTATTTTTTTTTTAATTTTATATCGTTCATATTTTTGAACGAATTATTGTTTGTACTTTACCCACACCATGTATTTAACAAAAGAAATATGTTCAATAGTTGAAAACTTCAATAAAATTTGTAAGATAAAAACAAAAATCTCAACAATATCACAATATGTTTATTACATTTTTTCGTTGTTTTTCATATGAAGTTTTTTTTTCTGTGAAATTCGTGGAATAAAGAAATATGATTCTAAAATATGCAAAACGGGTAAAATATTCTCTAATCGTCAAAATATGCTAAAGTATGCAAAGTAAATTTTTTCCTACGAAATCAGTGATTGACTGCAAAACGTCGACATTTTTTACCCCTGTCGTGCTGCATAGGGTTAATATGCAATATATTATGTGAAGACCTAAAAATCCGCTATCCAGGCCTTACCAGAAAATGTTTTCTGAAAAGGGGGATATTTTTTTTTTACAAAATTTTTAGATTTTTTTTTTTTTTTGATACATCACGTAGGCTAGGATTTTATAGGATTTTTCAATTTTTTTCAGGTAGATTTCTCAAAAAAAAAAATTCCTACTTGGTTCAATGACGGGACTTCCGGAAAATGTTTTGTATTCTACGACCCTCAGACCTCAAAACCACCGCTCCGTTGAAAAATCTATACGTATGTACGTACATGTATGTATGAAAAAATTTTTGTGACTACGATTTCTCATAAACGGTTTTTTAGGCAATACAAAGCTACGTATAAAATCGGTCAAGCAGTTTTTGAAAAAATCGAGTCAGAAGTTATCACCGATTGGAGTTGGCGAAGTGGTTCGATGTATAATTTATAGATTCGACGGCGCAAAAACGGTCGGTTCGATTTCTGTTTTTATTGATTTCTGTTTACACTTAAAGTTTAGTATCGTTTAATTTTTTCGAAATCAATGTAGACGACCATAAAACAAACGTACAAACGTTATTTAACTGTATAGGTATAGCCAAACCGTTTTAGCAAGTTTTAGCAAGTACACACACGTCTCGAGTCGTCGCAATATCTGACGCGTGAAGTGCGTTTATATTATTATTATTTTTATAGTTTGATTTATGTATGAAAAGAAAGAGAGGGCGCAGACATGAATGCGACGATAGTAACGATATTAACGACAACGGCAGCGGCAGACCGGTGCAGCAGGGTCTCCGTAATATAATAAAATATAAACTGACATTATTAAATCGAGTTTTCACCGCTATTGCGTCTCGAGAGCTTTACATATTATAAAACGCCGACGCTTGTTATTATATTGTTATTAAAACGGCCGCCGCGATACACAACAATATACGCGTTTTCTTTCTCTTAAACCCGACACTGTCGCGCTGCGGGGGATGTTCGTACAGGAAGAGAGGGCGATTTTGCCCCCGGAACGACGCGCGTTTTCCACGCGACTACGGAATCGCTGGTGTCCAGTCGTAGGTACATGGGAAAACGCTGTAAAACTGACACCCAAGTTCTCTCACGCACATATTTTCTGCAAACAATATAACATGGGTGCCAGCAGTTTTTTGATTTTCACAAATTATACGTTTGTACCTACATAATCCGTATTCTTTTTCGTTCCCGCGAGTGCGCGGTTACGTTTGAGTTTCGGGAGTGTAGGGCACCCATGTTTTAGATTCTGACCGTTAGCGAGGGATGTTGTGTTTTTTTTCCAACGATGTTTTTCGTTTTCTTTCCGGGTACAGATGGAACGCTCGGATTTTCAAAGTCAGTACCTCTACTGATATAGGTATATTATGGACTCCGGACGGTGCTTTGGATGAAGCTTCCTATTTTTAATTTTGCCTACTCTTTGCGTTAAATCCCGAAAACCAAAAAAAAAATCGAGAATTTTAGGGGGGAAGTTTAAAATTTTCAAGTTCGTAATGACATTTTCGGGTAAGAGTGCTCCAATCATTACGTTGAACACCACCTAAAAGTATAGGGACTTTGGCTTGAAATTTTATTTTAATCGAAGCATTTTTTAACGTTATGATTGTTTTCTGAGTTACATGTGCCAAAAATGACGAAAACGACGAAGATGACGAAATCCGGCGTCAGAACGGCTATACCTACTAGACTATATCGTCGTAAAAAATTATTCCGAGTCGTTTTCAAACTCTTACGTACTAAACTAATTTATGATACGTTTTAAAAGATTGAAAAAAGTTTCCGCGCTTGGTATTTTTTTAATTTTTTTAATAATTTTTCAAGTATATTGTATATGGTTTTTCCCAGGACGTATACTAGACAACTGAGCTCGCTCAGAATCGTTTTTTAGAAAGCAATGTTTTATCAGATATTAAATAATACAACTACAACTTCCGAACCGGTGACCCACCCAAAGCGTAGTCACTACTCCGTCAAACTACCCACGCGACCTAGATTGATTTTGGATAGCTTTTTTTTCGTTCTTGAGTACTTTTTTGTTTTGGGAGTACCATTTTTTAGATTCTGAGCGTTGACTGCATGGAAGCTATTGATTTTACAAAGCCGTGTGTTTTATATATGTATAATAAGTATAGTACTTTGAAATTATCAAAAAATTTTTTTTTTTATTGGTGGTTTTTCTTCAGTAAAAACTTTAATTTTGAAGTTAAAGCTTTGATATTTTAATACAAGGTTGGAAATATGTTGTTGAATATGTGACTGAAAAATTTTGAAAAGCACACGAGTGAATTTTTTTTTTTTGTCGTTTCTAGTTCGAAAATTAGTCATTTTTGTGATTTTGGAAATTTCAAATTTTTTGTTTAAGTACCTATATAAAATATTAGATACTGTTATTCTGGTTACATCGGCTGTATGGTATTTCGGAACACCTAAGTAGAATGTATCAAAGCCGATGCTTTTGAAACAAAACGCTTGTTTCGTACAGCATTTTCGAATTACACTTCTCGTCACCGTCATCATTGTTTAATGACGTATTCTTTGGACACGATGTATCCGAGAAATAAAAATAAACGGTTCCACGCAGTGTTCTTTCATTTCAGGGTAGCTGTTGCATAAATCATGTCTAGGAGATCCTAACGGTAATAAAATGGGGCGTAGGTGTGGTGTACACATATATTGTACACAGGGATAAAAAAAAAGCTAGTAATCTAAAAGTCAAATGTCGAGAAGCAATAATGGCCGAGGTTAAGCGACAGCACGCCCTAAAGGGGATTACCTGTGTCCCTCCGTGATATATTACGCTCGAGACCCTGTTGGATTTTTATCCCTATTTCTGCTAAGCTTGTCAACTCAATGATGACGTTTTCTAAAAAAAAAAAAAAAAAAACAGGACGGACAAGGATAAAACGCTGTTGCTATATTGGACAGAAAAAAAGTCTTGGGGATTTTAATTGTATTTCCGAAACGTCTAATTTTCTTTTACATCAAACCATACTTCATAAGACGAACATATCAATATTACATAGTTTATATGCCGCATGCGTGAAATATGAATCGAAAACAGTTCAGAACTCCTAAATGTTTCATCAGCGCTAAGTTATCATTACTTATACTCGAATAATATAAAAATCATAATTATAATTATTGTTGTAATATATTGTGTTACAATAATTGTACTATACTTTTCATAACAGTATTAACAGTAACCGATTCAAATCTGTGACCTACTCAATCCATATATATATAAGTAACTCGATTTTAATCTGAATTCACATTAAGTTAGTCATAAATAATTTACGTTTGGATTCTACGAACCATATTTTTCAAAAATTATCCATTTCACGACATAAAATGTACCAAACTCAATTTTCGTTTAACATTTTATTCATAAGTATAGATACTTTTATAAGATGGTTTACTTGGGCCGATAAAATGTTTAAGCCCTGTCCGCATTGGCTTTGCATTTAAGCCTGCCTCTAAATTATCTACTCGTATTTTTTTTATTTTGTTAATTATGAAGAAAGTCGTGAGATTAGATGTTGAATCTAACTGACGATTTTAATTGTGATTTAGGGGACAAAGATGTTTCAAACGTAAGTAATAAAAACATGGCTAGCCACATGTGGTGTTATGTATAAAATTGTTTTGGGCAGCTTAATATTGTGGACGTGGATACTTTGGGGTTAGTGATTGGTTATTTTTAGTTTGATCTGAAGGGTATTGGCGATTGATTGTTCATTGCTTCTAAACACAAAAAAAAATTCAACATGTATAATAAGTTGCCAATAAAATAACTTCTCAGTAACATTCCAACGCATATTTTGTGTTACTCAAAAAGTAAACACTACAAAATCCTGTCGAATTAGAAATTTAAATATTTGTTGCATTTTTAAATATTTTTAAGGACATTCACGATAGGTACCTTACCAAGTTGAACAGAGATCGAGTTTTATTTACGCATAATTGCTTTTATAGTGAAATGCTTTTTCCATAGTAAAATAACAGTCAACTAGAAAAGATTATAAATAAAAATAAACCGTAATAAATACGTTTTAAACGTTGTGATGATCGGTTTAATCTTTGATGTTGCGATCGGAATAATAATAGAATGGTTGTCATAAGCGGCATAATTCAAAGAGCTGAAATTAAAATTCTTGTGGTCTTACATGTATTAAGTCCTCCCTGAGATAGGTGTATTTTTATAAAAATTTGGGGGCTTAAGACTATCCAAATGGTCCCCTCTAGCACCAAAAAATTGCGTCAATGATTGTTATGTGTTCACTTACCGTCTTCGGATGTTATGAGACTGGGACTAGGAGGTGTACCGGTGACTGGCTGTCGGAGCAACGACAAATGAAGTAATAACAATCGGCCGGACCGTCTGTTCCGTGAACGCCGATCAAACTCTGTCCTGTCTAACGAACAAAGCTCCGTACCTGTGCTTGGAAAATCTTCTGGTCTCGGAACGGGCCACAGCTCCAACTGTTTTTCGCACCATTTCAACCACGACGCTATGTGTTCGTCGGACCAGTCCAAAGGATCTGTGTTACGAATGAGTAGAAAATTAATAAATTTTACTTTTCATTCAACCTTATGGCGTACAAAGTAATCAATGACCTACATACCATTATTTCGGAAATGTGAAACGACTATCCCATTGTGTTAGCGTACCAGTGGTGGTCAACTTTTTTTTTGTTCCCTTAGAAATTTTCAAGAATCTCACGCCCCTCTTAAATTAGACTCTAAAAATCTTCTTCTAAACTCTAATAATTAGAGTTTAGAAGACGTTTTGTTTGTTTCAGTGCTACAAAATCACTATTAACTATACAACTATAATGAATTATTTATTCTTTTATCATTTTACGAATAAAATATAAACCAACTTCATAATTTATAATATTATTTTTATATTTTTCTATACATACATTTTATAAATATTTTTATATTAAATATTATAAGTCAAGAGTTAAATCGTTATAAAAGACTCATAAAACTGTAAATTTGTGAGCTTCAAAGTTCATAATAGTTCTAAATAAGAGGTTCGGAATTTATTACCACTCAGCCATCAACTATTCAGGTGTAGTCTATAAAATAAGTTATAGTTGGTTGAATTTAATTTACTTTTATTATTAATTGATGAATTATTATCATACTTGTTACACAACTGATAATATTATTGTCGCTTGGCTCAACAATTGCAACTCACTAAATGATACTTTGGTGCCAGTGAAAACTACGGTTTATAAGCATAGGTATTGATAAGTATATCACCCGAAAAATGACACAATGGAGAAGTGAAAATACGTACAGTGAACATTCAAACAAACAGAATCACTGCTTTGTTCAGGATTGCCAGCCAAAACAACTATCCCACCAGTCTTGATAAGTACTCGAGTAAATGCATTTAAATATTCGTAAACTAATTAGGATACCTACTTTTTAAGAAGAGTATTTGAAATGTATATTTAAAATATTTCTTCATTTTTCATATTTGTACTGAAAATTCAAATATTTTTTTTAAATAAGTGCTTAAAAAATAATTCTAGTTAATTTGTTTTAACGTGCCAGTCTCAAAGTAATAATTATTCTAATTAAAATTGAAAACAACAGTATATTGTTATCTATTGGAACAAAAATGATTTGTGAACTACAGTGATAAAATGTACGATATTTTATCGAATGCATTGGATACGAGAAAACTGTAAAACAAATCAGAAAATTTTGCTGCACAAATTGCAAACTGCCAGGCATTTTGAAGAGGTGCCCTCCGAATTTAGTCCTCATTGATTGTTTTGAAAAAAAATTTGTATTCAGTACAAGTACTCCCTTGCCATCGAGTGGAGAAAAACAATTGAGGAAGAATGAGTGATGATCATTTTGAAAAGACCGTGTTTCCTTCCATACAATGTTACTTATTGAACCGTCGGAGGACAAAACTAAATAAACTTAAAATTTTGTGCGTTCAAACAAATGACTATCTGTATGTTTTCTTAAATAATTTATTATTTTCAGGTATATTCGGAACATGCAGACGTGACGTATTTGATGTTGGTTATAGTATATCTGATTGAACACTCTTTCACAAGCGTTTTTTACAACATCGCCTAATTTGTCGAAACAGGGAAAATCCTCCTAACCTAACCTCCGTCTTTCTCGGGGGCGGACAGACGCGGCGTTCAAAACAAAACTGCAAAACCTCATCCACAAAGAAATATTATTACGACCGAAATTGTTAATGCAGCGTCAATGATCATCATTTATGTGCACATTTGTGATTTGGGCCCCGATTTATAGGTTTTTGGTAGGCCCTTTATTAATTTATGTCTTTAACGGCCCTCAAAATGTTTTGCACACGAGACCTAAAACGTTCAGTCCGCCCCTGATCTTGCTGACGATCCTGCAAATCGCCTTACCGTTCGGTAATATGACATCGGTGGCGCTCCGGTCTTCGGGTGCATCGGCGGCGGCGTTGTCGTCGTCGTCGGGGCGGACGGACATCACCTGTTGCTCACCGCCCGCATCGCCGCGTAACGGTCAACGCTCGGCGGAATCGCGCGCTCGCGGACGGTCTTCGGGCCCGAGGGTCATCGAAAACGTTTATCTGCAAAGAACGCGGATATTTACATACTCTTTGAACGATTTGGTTCGTGCGAAAAGGAGGGCCCTTGACGCCGTTTCTGAACAAAAAAAAAAATGAGAGTCAACCGCGGATTTTCAACGTTTCACGCAAAAAAGGACGATTCCCCTACGATTGGAAAACGCCTTGTTGATTGTTCGATTTATGCGAGAAAGGGCCTGGAAAGTTTTTTTTTTTTCTCAAAATGAAATCATCACGGACCTGCCGGGCCCTTTTCGCACGAATCGAAATAAGAGTGTGTAAAACGCGAACACAACCGTTTTTGTGTCGGTCTTTTAAAAGCCTGATACGTCATGATAAAGTGCCGATTCCATCGCAGGAGTTCATCGAGGGATTTCACCGCACAGGTGTCCCTGTTAGATAGTCCCACCATTCCGTATGATTGGGATCGAAACAGCAATTGTATCCCGGAAATCGCGGCGCTGTGAGGGATGATAGTCAACTGTCTGAATACAACAGTGGTTCTCAACGGGTCGGGCATTTCTGTCCGTCCAGGAGCGGGGGAGGGGAAGGTCGCAGGTTTAACAAGGGCTTTCAAATGACGGGAAAAATATAATTTTAAACAAAATGTTTTCGGATACCTACGTAGTGAAGTAAAATCGTTTCGCGTATAAAGTGGAGTACAGAACAGCACGTTTACCGTTTTCTTAAAATGAGAGGAGGGTCGTTACAACGGTCGATTATCACGACGAAGCGAAAAAAAGGTTAAGAACCACTGGCGTTAGGGATTCCAAATCGAAAAAAAAATAATATCTTACAAAAATCGTACTTACCTCGAAGAGACAGAAAAACTTATAACCGCACAAACTTATAATTGTTTTTAATAAAAAAAAATTCGCTATTATTACACAATGTAGGTATTACCGCGGTCGCAGCTTAGCGCGAACTGCGATAACGGGTACGAGTTTGCGGACGTAAAAACAAAAACTGAATCACCGCGGGCTTTTTCGCGCGCGACCGCGTGAAGTCTGTTGGGTCCTTGCTGCAGCGGTCGCGTGGCGGCGACGATGACGCATCGCGATTCCCAGATTCCGGCCACTGACTAACCCCGTTCGCGACGACGACGACGACGACGACGACGTGATGATGGTGGACGACACCAGCAGACACCAGCTCGCTCGTACAATCACTTTTTAGAAAAGAAAAAAAAAACTGTCTTTTCTTGAGCACATAACGCCAATGACAAATTTTCGTTTGAGGAGGAGGAGGAGGAGTGGTTAAAAAATGTGTCATAGGCGTCGGATTCTCATAAAATCCTTAAAACAATACGACGTTTTTATGTAAACGGGCAACACGTACTGTGTAAACGTTCTGAAGAAAAAAAAAAAGTAACGATTTAAATCGTTCAGTTTGAACGTATTGATTTTGTTCATAAAATTTGTAAAAAAAATTTTATACAGTTTGGTAGTATCGAAATGGGTAATATAATATTATACCGTTCATTATTCTCAAATGCTCTCTAACTCTTAAAACGTGCTTTTATTTTATGCAAAACAACATTTGTTTCTGTTTTATGGATCGCAAAGGTATCTTACTTATTTAACTGCGTCGACTAGATAAACAATAAATACAAATCAAAAAAAAAAAGAAATCCGAACTCTAGCGATAATATACTGGTTTTATAACTTCAGTCTCGAATTTTTCGTGGACATTGGAAACGAGTAATGTTAATTTATATCACGATTCTTACCTTGTTCACAATGTTCAATTGTCGAGCTTTATCGATAATCTCAACAAACGCAGTGTCTTAACCACTATACGTATTACGTATAAATTCACTTTTTGTAAATTACAAGAAAGAAAAAATCACTCACTAACAGTGTTATTACTTTGATTGTCGTAACGTGTAAGATGGTGCCTATTATTTACTATACTAGATATGATTAACTCGTAATTGCAACAAACATTTTTTAGAAAAAATTTTAAGTACAGGGACAAACGTTAAAATTAAATTTTTGTTTAGTTTTTGATTCCCCGTGTTTTGTTTTTATACGCTTAAGGTGCACACATACCATTACGATTATAATAATTTATACTGTCAAACCGGTTGAACATTTTATTGTACACAATAAAAACTATCAAACAGTGAAACAAACTTGTTGGGAAAAAAAACATCAACTTAATTTCGCAGAATTTTTCTATTGGTTGATTCCTCGGTATTGGGAGGATCCGTTGCGAGTTAAAAAAGAACCCATTTTCTTATTATGTCATATTTTACAAACGTAGTATATACGTCTGCATACGTTATTGGATACAACGATTGTCTGGTGGTAGAGTAACTTTTATCAATTATTTTACATACCTGTTACAGTGTATAATAATAATATTATGTTTTACATCCAGCAACTCTTGTGAAATTAATTTCGTACTGAAATTTAATTTTAACGGGCGACGGCAATCCTGAAAAACATCATACTATTCTACGGCCTGTATTTAAATTATTAATATTATTTATATCGTTTCGAATACCTAGATTTTATACACTTACACATTAAGACAAAAATATACTTAAGATCTAGGTAATTTGCCAAACAGATAACTCGTTTTACATTCTAATTTAATTAAAATTATAAGTTTGAGATATGATATGTTTATCGTTTTTGTACACAACACTCGCATGTTTTCCGGCCTATTTTCTTATACTCCGGGTTAATACAATATTTAAAATATATTTGTGTGTTTGACAGTACGAGGTTGAACGTACGAATAGTTTTAAAAAAAAAACGTTTTTGCTTTTGGACCATAACTCAAAAAACAATTTCAACAAAAAGCAGCAACAGACGCCATCCATGTGCAAAAAATTTTCCTATGAAAAGCGCCGCAAGAAAATATCGGGACACTGCTCTTACCCGGAATCGGGTCTTCGAACAATAAAAAAAAACATCACTGTTGAGTGTAACACTTGCAATACATTCCTCGACGCGCTCAAAATCTAATATGAAAACAATAACAATCGCAGAAAAAAAAAAAATATTTTGAGACGCATAATATACGCTGGATTTCTTTATGGTTTTTGCGTTTTAATTTTTATGAACACCGAATTTTAAATTTGAAAAAAATGTGGTTTTTTTTTTAATAAAATCTATTTTCAAGAAGTCGAGTACCGCAAAACTCGAATTTTCACGAGATATTTACAAACCATGTACCATACCAACGAATTTAAACTCAGTAAAAATATTCTACCACGTAGTACACGATCAAAGAAATTTTTAAGCCTTTTTTCGGTAAAATTATCATTTTTTTTTTTTTACAAAGTTAAAGCTAGTGAAACAAATCAAAACCTATTGGCGTGTTTGACAAACTTCTGAGCAGTACGTCTGTACAGTAGTTACACTCCTGTAGAAGTATGCTAAACATATTATTATTACTCGCAACGAAAGAAGTACATAAAATCCATTGGGATGAATGAAATCACAGCTTCTGCAGTAAACACGACATCGATATAATATAGTTTTCATTGCCGAAACGCTGCAGGTTATGTTGGCGTGCACAATGGACCGAAGCGTCACAGTTACTCGTGCGTCATAGACTTTCACGGTCGCATAATTTTCTACGTCATCGTCGTAGTACTCGTAGTACGGTACGCACTGATCGCAGGCGGTTCTCGTTCATTCATAAAAACTTGTGCAGCGCTTATTATGTTCGTACACCTACGCTACACGTATAGTAGGTTTGTGACTAATCGTAAATATTAAATAATAATATTATGAAGTTTTCTAGAGTCAATGAGTATCGTGATGTTCGTTGACGGCGCCAAAGTCAAAGGCGACCTTCATTATATCGCTAGAAATAATATTTCTTCCGAATGTGAAAAAGTTTTTACTGTAAGTAGTGCACTTACAACGCCTTTGAATTTTTTCTAATCGTATTCAGCTCTTCCCGGTGCAGGTGGTCAAATTTGAGCCCCGGGCCCCCCGATAACGTACCAGAAAAAAAAACATAAAGCGAAACAATTGTTTTCATAAATACGTCGTATAATATAACAATTAATAATATTATATTCTGTACAAAGCATTGTGCCTGCCAACACTTGCCAGTTACGCAGTCCTATCGTATAAGCTCAGAGTATTTTTTTTATTGTACACTGTAATGCCGTACACACCAGTGCAAACGAAAACTAGGCTGCATCTGATTTTTTTGAGACGAAACTTTCAAAAATAGTCTTTTTTTGAGGAAGTGTGTACACAGAATAACAATTCGTAAGTTAGTTAAAAGCCATAAGAAATTTGTTTTTGTGTGCTCTTGGTGTATAGTAGTTACTAGAGTACGCAAGTCACACATCATACATGCTGGTTAACCTGCCATAATCACAAAACACACCACACTGTTTTACATTTTCCATAAATACAATTTATGAAAGTCCGTGTTGCCCATACATTTTTGCTCGCGCTACATGTGCGTATAAAAAACTGTTGGCGGATTCGTTTTTGTTGAATTGCGTTTTAAAGGGGGACACAAAGGGGATTTTTGGGGTTTGAAACCTTCCCGAAATATAAATTGTACCTTCAAATTTGTATACAAATTTCAATTCAATTTATTTAGAAAAAAAAACCACCAAATTTTTTTCCTGCGTTTGCCCCTGTATTAACAAAATGGTAAGTTCACACAGCGACAACATATTACACTGCTTCAGATGCGGAATCTCACGGGGGCAAGGGGGATCACTGCCTCCCTAGAAAAATTTAACCAAAAATTATACTTCAAATACCCCAAGGCCAATTTTCGTGTGATATAGGTAACACACATTTTGTGTAGTAGAAAAATGCAAGTGTACGTAGTAGCATTGATTATATCGATAGTATTATATAATCAATGGTAGTAGCGAATTCGCGCGTGTGTCATTATTTTCAGACAAGTTTTTAAAATAGTAGACGTACTAGCGGTGAAAGATTTTTAAATATTAATTGATGTTGTTAACTGTTTAATGAGAAAAAAGTTCCTTGAGTTTTTGTTATTCCTCAGTTTGTATTTTACCTATTATTTTTATACACCGCATCAACTACCTCAAAACTGGCATGTCAAAATTGAATATGTGTAATACCTACGTTTCCTAGTAATAAATTATTGAAAAGAACGTTTTTTTGTTTCATTTAATACGTCAAAATCACTTGAACATTAGTAATTTAAATGTTACATATGGGTGTAAAAGAAACTAGTATAGGTATTAACATATTAAAAACATAATGATGATTTTTAAGGGAAAAAATCAAAGAGAATATAATTAAGGTTACATGCATACCTGTATGATGTGATTGGATTAAGACTTATTTTACAAGTTGGTAGAAAAAAAATTTTTTTTGGTATTTTTTTTTTAGTTGCCAATTAAAAAACCCCTTACCCTATCTAATAATAGTTATCTAACAGTTAACGCTACCCGTCAAATCCTTCAATTTTCACCAATTTAAATGTGTTTTGCAGTGAAACCTATATAAAAAATAGCCCCCGAGTCAAAACGAATTGATTTAACTCTTATGTATGCGTACCTTTTTAAGGGGCGCACAGGGAGCCCTCCTCATAAACTGTATTTTTGCTTTTTAAGTTTCATTTTTTTCAAGCAACCGAGTATTAATATCGTGATACCTAATGAATCTCTTTTTTGTTTTTCTCATCCTTATTCATACTACACTTTAAGCCACAATTTATGTAAAACTTATGAAATAATTTTATGTCATAAATTCAACAAAAAAAACGCTCCGAAAAACGTTTTCACAGGTTGTTGGGAAACTGACTTACGAACGAAATCCGAACGACTTTTCTCAGTTGGAAATAATCGTCTTTCGGAGGCAACGATTTCTGCCATAATTTATATGTAGGTACCAACTATTACCATAGATTAAAATATATACTTAGTATATGTTATTGCTTACAACATCCGAAAAATTTACCCACTCAGACCAGTGACCTTATAGGCCTACTCTAGCCCAAAAATTTTTTTTTGCCGCTCTTCCCAATTATAACATTTCTAAATACGCCCATGTGTGGGTGGGCTTAAAAAGTATGTTTTGTCTCTGTTCATTTGAAACGGCTTGCTCCACTACATAACTATAGTTATTCTTATTATATACACCAAGATTTATTTTATGGAACATTCGTGTTATACGAGCCGGCGCTCTGTCGCGGCTGCACGTGACTAACGCTTTTGGAATCCGGAGATCGATCGTATTCTTTATAAATTACAATACAACATTATTATGCATCCCGATGGTGGATTTTACTTACCTACCAACGTTTTGGAGGAATTTCGGTGTTTTAGATCGAACATCCGTGCGATAAGAATCAGGGTGCGTAACCTATAATAAGTACCGGTTTAGAATTTGCAACATGCACAGGTACGACTCGTAAAATCGAAATCTCGAAGTTTAAATTTACATTTTTCGCTGTTCAAATAATTACAAATAATGGATCATCAGAATATTATTTTGTTTTCAGCGATATTTCGATTTGATTTACCACCTATAATTATAATATACCTAAGTGTATCTATGAATTTGCCAGGGTGGATTTAAAGTTTTGATTTGTCTTGATTTTTGTAGACCATAACTACTACCTACATCGATATCGATCAAAATGATACTTACATTTGCGCCGTGAATAGTAAAAACATCGTTGGAAATCGGATGTCTGATCATGTGTTTTTACACTATTCCCTGTGAGCGAGTACCGGTATTGTAGTCAATTTTTCACGTTAAGCTGTCGACACATTGAAAGTTGGTAAACAATTTTTTTCCCAAGAAACGCGCTTTCCTCAAGTAAGTATATAATAGTAACTAGTATCTGTGTTTGTGTTTTAATACTCTTTTTCTCTAAATACGTTTTCATTTAACCAATTGTAAATACGTGGCCAGCGCTTGACTCGGATAAAAAATAGTCGCAGGTCAAATAAAATATGAAATTTCTACCGATGTGTCTAGACCGTTAATACCGGACCTACCGAAATAGAAGGGAGCAAGCTAAAATATTAAAAAAAAAAAAAAATAAGGGGGACCCACTTAAATACTTTTTGAAAACACAAAAGTACATCTTTTAGAAGACTGAACAACAATAAGAATAATCAAATAACCGTGGTCTCAGAATAATAATTAAAGTATTATTATAAGTCCGTGGTGTAAAAATATGTTTCGTGTTATCACACAATGACGACCGTGCTTATCACGAACCGAACAATTATAGGTGATTATAAATACTGTTTACAATCGACGGTACTATTATAGATAATTATAATTATACACGTAGTTTACACATTCCAGTTTCGAGTTTCAACGGTCGACGCCCAGCAACCGGTTGTGCGCACAGATCTATTATTATTACTTTTCTTTGGCACAGGTTTTATACAGGTAAATAATATTATTGTCCAATTCGGGTGCAACTTTAGTCGCGCGATGAACCGGAAAAATTATCATATTTCATACATATACGTACTGAAAAGTGCAAAAACTTTTTTCCGATCATCGCGGTCTTCGAGAAAAATCGATTTTAACGATGACATTTCGTCTCGCGCGTCTACTCAACGTCTCGTACGTTTTTTTTTTTTTATTAATCGACCACTTTTGTTCCAGATCCCGAAGGAGGCGCATCCTCCCGTATGGAACGAGTCGTGATGAGCACGTTCTTGTACTTTGCGTACGGAAGCAATTTACTCACGCAACGGATTCACATCGCGAACCCCAGCGCCATTCGAATTGGCATCGGTAAACTTGACGTGTGTGGTTATTTTTTTTTTTTTTCAACAACGTCTTCCCTACCGATTATTCGTAATATTATTATTATTATTATTTTTTTCAGGGGTATCGTTTGGACTTTAGCGGAACGTCACAGTTCTGGGACGGCAGCCCGTCGACGGTGGTCCCGGACGACGGAGAGCACGTGTGGGGCGTGCTGTGGCGGCTGAACGGATCCGACCTGGCCAGTTTGGATGGACAGGAAAGCGTTCCGGACATGTATTTGCCGTTCGAGCCGAACGTGACGATGCCCGACGGTAAAGTCGTGTCGTGCCGCTGTTACAAGCAGGTCAATCAGCCGGAAAAACTAGCACCACTGCCGCCCGACAGAAGACCGTCCAAAGCGTACCTAGAGACCATTCTACTCGGTGCCAAAGAAAGTGATTTGCCGTCGTATTATTATAGATTTCTCGAAGGAATACCGGACAACGGAAACAGAGGACCAGTAATGCCATGGTCAAAACACCGTAGTCTGCCGTCGAACCCTAGTACCCACTGTGATAACCATTTGTAAAAAAAAAATATTATAAAATATCGTAGTCTGTCGGAAACAAAATAAATGCCAAATTCAAACCAATTTTCTTATTGTACAATAATATGAAAAAAACTGTATTAGGTTTTTTGAAGTTTCACCTCTTTTTTTTTTTTTTTACCATATGCCAGTAAAATATTCAGGTAAACTTTACTCGACAAATTATACTGACTGATTGTTTGTACGCCTAGCGGTGTTTGGATCGTTCGCGTTAAAAAAATATTGAACGTTTTCGTGTTTTTTGAAAAAATCAATGCGTGTCATCTGGTTTGCTCATTACAGTTTGTATAGTTTAAAATTAATTTATACAATTGATTATTCATTATTTTTGTGTTCACAACTGTGTATAAACGTTGTATTGTTTTCATGTTAAATTTATATTTTATTTTATTAACATTCAAATATTAGTTCGTACTCATATTTATTTCGTAAAATATTTTGTTTAATATTTGTTACACAATAAAAAAAAGACATTCAACTCGACCTTTTTTTTGTAATGAATACAAATTTATGTAGGTCCTACGTACTAAATATATTTTAAGATTTACTTAGAGTTTATAAATCTACCTATTTCTTGAACTGTTGTTTTAAATAAAATAAAATGTGAAGACTGTTAACTGTTGATTTTCTAATTAATTGAGACGTTAATTTAGGTTGACCACTTCTACACCAAATCATAATAATTTTTTAAGCTACGGATATACTCTGCGTGGCCGTCATTATTCATATTACGTCCGGTTCACTTCCTATCAGAGTTCCCACGTACGTACACGAGTGTAGGCACAGGCTGAGTACTACTCGCACGAGTCAAGTCATCCGTGCCGCATTAAACATGTATCGTGTATTTTGTACGCTGGGAAAACTCTGATGTGTGTAATCTCAGCTTTACCTAGTTAATACTAATTACTTATTTTATTGGAATTGAATTATACAAAACTAATTAATGAGCACATAAATAAAAAGAATATCGAGAACAAAAAAAGCTTCTGTGTAAACATTGTTACAATTAGACAGCTTTTAAAATTTATATCTTTAGTGTTGTGCAAGGATAGCTAGAACTATCTCGATAAGATAACAAGTATCTAGTAAATCCAGGTACTAATTACTAGGTAACTAGTAAGAATAGTAAGTATGTTGGTGCCTCCGTTATTAAAATATATTATACACGCTTTACACGTATTTAGTTTTTATTTTATTTATGAAACATGTTACTTTTGCAAATATCAATTGAATTTTGTACCGAACACCGCGTAGCGTCACGCTTTGATATACTTCAGGTTTTATTTTAAAACCATACCCATTTAAAACAAACTATTTTTTTCTCAATTTTTTAAACTTATTTGTGATAGAACCTATAGTGACCGGACAGCTGACAGATAATGTCAGTCAAATTTGTAATTGGTTACACATTGTAATATTTTATTACCATTTATTTTGTTGGTAACAACGTTGACATGACAGTTTTTTAAAAAATTTTCAACTTTGTACAGAGCTTTAACTGGAAATATATTTTAAAATCTGAGTGGAAAGAAAACAAAAAAAATGAATGAAAAAAAGAAAAATCATACTGTGTCTTGAGTCTCTGAGTACTTAGGATTAGTCAATTTTGAATTTGTAAAATACAACACATTAATTCACTAATTCTTTATGTTTTCTAGAAAGAGGAATTATAATATTTTTTTTTTTTGTTTTTACTTTAATTAATATTAAAAAATAAAAAACAAATTTCGATAATTTTTAAAAACTAAAATTATATTTTGGTTCAAAAAATCAAAATATTGTTGTCTACAAAACCTTTTGAACCTTTTTTTTACAGAATTCGTAAATCGGATCACTTAAAATGTCTTTATTTTTGTGTGGATTCAACAGCTAGCTGAATCAATTTGAATGCCGGCAGATAATTTAATTTTTAAAAGCTATGAAAACTTGTTTTTGATTTATTTAAGTTAAAAAGAAAAAAACATTTTGCTTCCTAATGGACAAAAATTTCAGATACCCAAAATATATGTCTACAGGTCTACAGTAAGCCTGATATTTAATTGTCATTGACTTTTGAGCACGTACATTGTATACTCAGAGATAACAAAATGGAGAACACTCTGAGTTGGATTGATTATTTTTAGTTTTATCTCAAGTCATTTTTTTATTACTTCTAAACACAACACACAAAAATGTATAATAAGTTGCCTACATGATAACTCCTTAAATGTTTTTCTATTTTTATCATTGCCTTTTTTATTTATTCTAAATAGTTTTGGGTCTATTACCTATTTGCTCTTATTAAAATTGGTAGGCATTTTTGATATGTCAAGAGGGTGGTGGGCAAATTCCCTTGCTTTTGGACGCCTATAGCGGTGAGAAAAATAAAAATAATCAAAACACTAAGATTCCTTTGGATCCTTTCAATGTTACAACTACAATACACGAACGAATACCTGTTAATTATTACAAATATTTATGTTATTTTCAATTTAATAAACTATTTCATAACTAATAATTTATTAATTAACAATGGTAGAATCTGAAGTTTTTTTGGCTGAGCTAGATGTTCTATCAGTCTTAATGAAAACATATAAGTCATCGTCTTCATACGCTTGGAAATGAACATTTACTATATTCCAAGACGACGTGTACTCTTTGATGACATCTTGGTCCATAGTAAGTTTGATGGCGGCTTCTCTCGTTAATGATACTATTTCTTTTTTGGGCATCTTCAGGACACATTTAACAGCGTTGTTGACCTATATTTTTTGTATACAGACCAATAAACAAATAACATTAATATAAATCATTGATACCATCATGCCAACAGTATTGTTTCTAGGCAAAACACCTAAACATTTACATACTGGTTCATTTGTGATTTAAAATAATTATTCAAAATTACCAACAGCAAATACTTCATACAACATAAAGTTCAGTTTGAGCACATTTAGTTTAAATATTAAATTTATTAAAGTTAGTTAAACTTATAATGAAAACATACAAGACAAAGCCGTTGTACGAGATCGACTCTTGTTTTAAGAAAATAGAGAGTTATACAAACAATGTATGCAACCGACCCAGTTATCATACAATATGCAATAAACCTATTGTGGATAGAAATCTGTTAACACGTATAATCATCTAAACATGCTCTCAACTTCCAAGGGCTTTAAGTGGACCGGGATAAAACACTATTATAAAAAAGTTTGTAGTAATCAAAATTAGATGAACTATATGGCAACAAATCAAAACAGTAAGGATTAGTAAAACATAAAATTAAAAACTAATGCTAACTCTAAAGCTATTAGTCTGTTTTACAAATTAAATCATCCTTGCAGAATACACAGAAAACGGAAGAAGAAATGAGAAGGAAATTAAATGATAAATGTAAACAAATGTTAGAAGAACAAAAAGCACAAATACTTAAAAAAAAAAAAAAGAGGAAACGACAAAAGTACAAATATTTACTGACAAAAAAAAAAGTAGAAGAGCGAGTAAAATATAGAAGAGAGGAAGAAAACCATTATGGACTCAAAGCACTTAAACAAAAAGCAAAAAGAATAACTGAAGAGGAAGCATGGAAAAATCAAATTAATCAAGAATATGCTCGGAAAATGGGCTATGTATTAGAATCAAACAATTATGTATTGAGAGTCATACCAACTATTGATGATAACTAGGACAAATGTTCTATAATCAAAACAGTTAAAAAAAGATTTATTCAGCACATCAATAACATACTAAGCGAAATGAAACGAAAATATCAAGTGTTTGCTCCGGGCAATGTAATAAAACAATTAATGAAAAAAGATTTGTACACAGCTAAAAATAATCAGATTTAAATTAAATAAAAAAATAAATTTTAATATTAATTTCAAATTTCAAATTTTGTTTAGGTAATACTAAGAAAACAATCAAAAACAAATAAGGATTCATTTGACAAGATCAAAAATATTCAAATGACAAAGATTGTAAACAAAACTCATAAACCTAATTCATCTACGAATAATTTTGTCTTTATAAAGCATTATGGACTTCATAACAAACTAAGCTTTCACAAATTATTAGGACAAAACAGTTCAAGTGAATTCAAATGAAGAATACCTATTGAGCACACACAAAAATGTGTCAAGGTACAAAATAACTTAAATATAGCTATAGTGATATTTTATTCAAAGCCACTGTTCAACATTGGAAGAAAGACGTAGCTGATATGGTAACAAATATGCAAAAACGTCAATATGATTTTATACAACATGCTATAGCTAATAATATGTTGGAGCAACTAACGCGACAGAGTATTTTAAAAAAATAATTTGTTTTATTATTACATACCACACAATATAAATTTAAAACATAATTGTTATCCACTTGTGGCCATTTTTGATTCATAACATTATTGTCCCAACTAATTTGATCCCAGTTTACATTTATACGTCCCGGCGCTGACACAAATCCAGCCCATAAAGTAGATGCAAAATGAGGAGCCATTGGAGCCAACATTACTATTTGAACAGCAAGCAATTTTTCATACTCCGCGCTGTATTTAACCAATTCTTTTGGAGTTTTCTAAAAAAATTACAAAACTATGTAAAATAAATAAAAACTATACTATTATCAAACATACTCTTAAGGCATTTGTTAATCCTTGTAGTTTAGAAATGGCCACACTTAATTGATATGATTTTCTGAAATTACTCGATGTTTTCTTAACATAATAATTACGCGAATCTTGTAATTGAGTTTCTTCTTTTAAAAAAGTGGATGAATCGAGCTCATTTTTTTTTATATCATTACAGTTTCTAACTTTCAAAAAATCTCGAATTGTCAACCATAATCTATTTTGCCAGTTTAACACACCGGCAAATGCTAATGACATAATACTTATAATTAGACAATAGATACATTTTCTTCAATTTGTTAACAAACTAAATAAATCTTACTATCAGAATTCCAATTTCTATTTGATGTAGGCGCAACACTTGACAATATCAACAACCGCATAGTATCAACTCCATATTCACTTATGGTATTTTCTGGTTCAATACCGTTGTGTTTAGATTTACTCATTTTTTCCCAAGTTGCTGTTACTGGGTGACTACCATCTTTGGTATAATATTTTTTACCTATTTTAACTACTTCGTGTTCTTTTATATATGAGCCGTTAATTTTATCTTTATAAGTTTGGCCCATCACCATTCCTTGAACTAACAATTTTTTAAACGGTTCTGAATTAGGAACTAAACCGATTGAATGTAGAAAGTGGTTAAAAAATCTTGCATAGTATAGATGCAAAACGGCTGGAAACAATTGGTAGAATGTAAAATTAAGATCCAAATCACGGGTAATTTAACTTTAAAATTTATAGTTATTTAATAATTATTATTGGAGTAAATTACCGTGTTCTTTACCACCAACATATATGTCCACAGGCATCATTTTGTAAGCTAAAGTTTTATCGAATGGTTGTGAATCATTTTTAGGGTCCAGATATCTCGCATAGTACCAACTAGAATCCACAAACGTATCCATTGTATCCGTTTCTCTTTTGGCTTCTTTTCCGCACCTAAATTTTATAACGGTTACAATGTAATGTTTACTTTTGCTACAAATATTAAACTTACCACTTACTTCGGACATGTAGTATTAACCCATTCATTGGCCAATTCCAATGATTTATACTTTTTACCATTTTGTACACCAAGCATTGGCAATTCTACAGGTAACTGATCTTCTGGTACGGCTTGAGGTCCACATACTTTACAATGAATAATTGGAACAGGAGTGCCCCAATATCTTTGTCTGGATATTAGCCAATCTTGCAATTTAGAACTCACCGGGTAACCCCCAGAGTTTGATTCTCTTGCTTTCTCACACACAGCCTCTCTAGACAAATTCATGCGTTCATCGACACGATAAGAAATTTTGTGTTTGTTAGCTAGATTTTTGTCACTCAAATACACGTGTGGAACGCCCATACGCGATTCCTGGCTGTCAGGATACTCAACACGATCAGTCACTAAAATCGGTAACATGATACCAGTAATTGGGTTTTTGACTGAAACATTTTTATCGTTCAAAATATAATATTTGTGTATGAAAGAATCCGGTTTAACACATATAAACGCAGCTAATGGCACATGTTCTGGATGCTGTGTCCAAATATTAAGTAAGGTTTGATATCCATCATCAGTATACACTTGAAAATCAAATCTGTAACCATCACATTCTCCAATCCAATGTTTTTGCAAGTTAATAATATCCCTCCAGTCAATCAGCGATGGATCATTTAATCCCTCATATAGCGCTCTTTAAAAAAATTATTTAAGTTATTTGTAAAATCAAGTACAATAAAATAAAAAATAACAAATCATGATAAAAATTTTAAATGTTTAGCACAAATACAACCAATTGAATCAAGTATGGAATGTATGGAGAACTGTAAGAAAAAATTATGAATTCACTGACTTTGAAAATTGTGTAGTTCGTATAAACCATTGTTTTAAGATTTTTTTCTCAACAACAGCGCCCGACCGCCAAGAACGGCCGTTTTCATCAACTTGTTCATTAGCTAACACAGTTTCGTCAACAGGATCCCAATTAACTTCGGCCTTAATAACAAAACAAAGCGAGGAAAATGTTTTGTTTTAGTTAAGACCTCGCAAATTACAAACGTATGAAAAACTTTTATTACTTCTTTAGAATAAACAAGTCCGCATTGAAACATTTTCACAAAAAACCATTGAGTCCATTTGTAGTAGGATGGGTCACATGTGGCTATTTCATTGGACCAATCAAAACTACAACCCAGTTCTTGAAGCTGTTTTTTCATATGATCAATATTTGAGATGGTCCATTTATCGGCTGACAATCCATGTAATACGGCTGCATTTTCGGCCGGTAGTCCAAACGCGTCCCAGCCCATTGGTTGAAATACCTAAGGAAGTATTGAAAAAACTGTTGAACAAACACAACGTGGAAAACATACTTTGTGCGGTATAAACATTTCGATTTACATTTTGTCCGTTCATGCGATGAAACCTGGCGATTGAGTCTGCAATTACATACACTCTGACGTGACCCATGTGTAGGCGTCCTGATGGATAGGGAAACATCGACAGGACGTAAAACTTTTGTTTCGCATCGTTTTTATTGAAAGTACCTCGGCACAGTTTATCTTTCCAATACTTTTCGATCTTAAGTTTTACGCCTATAGTCAGTTCTTCGTTCTATACAAAACACAACACAACTTTCGTGTAAACACGAACAAATCAAACTCATAGTTCATGCACACAATAAAACGGAACTGACCCAAATATCGTTACTGAGATACCTGTAGCCAGGAGCACGTTTCCTGAAACTTTCTACGTTGATAAATTTTTTAAATATTTGTTTGGTAATCATTTGTGAACGATTTAAAACGAAAAATTGATACTATCTCTACAGATAAAAAAAAATAGAATAAAAATTGGTTTCGGACACGTACTTAAAATTATTTAAAACAATATCCCCGAACCCTGCTGAATCATAGTTTTCGACGTTGTAAAAAGAATAAGAAAAAAACAATTCAAAAAAAATTCGTAAGTCTTATCGTATATATTATCTAAAACCGATAATTTGAATATAGTGATATGAAAACCGATACAGAAAACGGCAAAACAGATGGCGTTGCTTGTATTAGTTTTCCTCGGGGCTTATAGGGGCTAATAATCTTCGCGTTTTGTTATAAGTAGTCGTCATCTAAATAATAATATTGATTTCTTTTTTTTTCAGAATAAAGTACGTAAGATACACTAAAAAAAACCGAAGAAATGTGGCGTTTATGTATTTGGTCTCCTCCTGTACACGATTTTTCAAATTAATTAATTTTTCAAATCACTGGAAAAAGCTTTCAAAAGCTTTCGGAACAAAATTTTATGTGTAGATTATGACAATATGGTATAATGTATATTGTATATAAAAAAAAAAATTATAATAATAATTGCAAACATTTCCTAAAGTTTGGAAGAAAATTTTCAAAAAATACTACGAACGGATTATACCACCAATAGTTAGCTCTATTGGCAACGGAATGGTCAAGCCAACCTAACACAAAACCATGCGTGTACTTAGAAACAAATGTCTGATGTGATATTGTTTTCAACGCCGTCTAATAATTTTGTGCACAAACAAATTCAAATTTAATTGTATTGTTATGCGTTTAGAGATTAAACATAAATCGTGATATGATGTAGGTAGGATTAAATCGAAATGAATCGGTGTCTATCATCATCTAAACGATAAAACGGAATAAACTTATAGTTCAAAGTGAACGTTTTAATATTTTAATGTTTTGATTTTGTTGCTACAGAGTAATGCGACGTTTTCTGAAAATAAATTTTTGGGTCAGGTACGTGTTCATTCGGTACATTAACTGAAAATGCTCGTCATTCAGTAGAATGATTACTCATTAGTTGTTTTAAATGATTTTGTACAGAAACTAAATGACGTAGGTGCATTCAAATTTGTTCTGGTGGGAGTTTAGTGAAAATAACCTACACAAAAAACTTCATTTTTTAAGCAATCGCTATTTTCCCCCGTAATACCTATACGAGAGATTCAGTAATTTCAAAGTTCTAAGCTCAGCACTTGGAGCAGCTGCTCAAATTATATCAAAATCGGCTACGATTTTTTTAACGTTACTCGCTCCAACGATGTGAACTTTTGGGCAATAAAATAAACACATCAACGTTCAAAAATTTAAATTTAATAATACTCAACACGTCGTTTTACCATAAACAAGGCATGCATTTTAAAACACGTGAAGAAAGCACCACATTCTGTACGAGTGCGTATGCATTTTTGATAACTTATTTGTTCAAAAATGTTAATTAGTACCTATGACATGTATCACACTTTTGTATTTAGGATCTATTAATTCATTTCAAAATAATTTTTTCTGAATTCTGGCCCTGGGGTTTAAACCCGAATCTATTCCTCCCTGTGTACCTACGCCACTTGATGATCATACCGACACACACGGATAATGTACGAAAATTATAATTTATAATAAATAACTCACGCACTAGTATTACTATGCAATTATTTGTTTGATGATGTTTGATACCTATAACGTACTTTATGTAAAATAATATTATCATGCAATCCCTATAATTATTAAGCATTGTTTTGTGTACTGCATATGTGATATTCTGATTTCATTGACAAATATTGAACATTTGCATTGTAAACATCGAGTGACAGTTTATTCAAACAAAAAGATAATTATTGGCAGCACGAACATTTACGTATTCCTAGTGTAAGTAGCATCGAAGGTATAAAATATTAACTACGAAAAATGCGTACGGGTAAATATGCTCGGTAATCGTCGTAAACGTACTTATCGTTCTGTCGTTTAACACAGAAACAGTGAACAGTGCGATAATGATTTAGTACTGAACCGACTGCGGTTATTTAAAAAAAAAACTGGAAAAACAGTGACACGACAGTAACCGAGTAAAAATTTGATTCTTTGACATTAACAGTTTGTAATTTACCGCAGTATACTTGTACGTCGATATTATAAATATGTATTCAAATGCGTCGAATGAAATGTGGATTAATGGTTACCGAAAATCTCGAACGAGTAAATAACAAAAAACCTATTGAATTATTATTTAAAGCGATTATTATAAATCACACGCAATTCAAAACTATTAATACATAATATATGTCTCGATACTCCAGTAAATCTGGACGTCCGTATCACATTAATTTTTATACTTTTTAGAAACCATCACCGTCACCGAAAAAATAAAAAAAAAGTCCTGTTAATAGTACAGTTGTTTCGTACAATGGTATCATACCTATAGAGTATAAAATATATTATTATCGTCAATACTCCTAGCCAAAAACCACTACATCATCTGCATTATCAGTATCTTTAAAATTATTCTTGGTCAAAATATCCAATGACAACCCCCAATTTTTTTTTATGAATTTGGATAACCAGCAGTAAAGAATTTTTTTTAAAACATTTTTACTTACGCAAAAAGAAAGTTTGTCAGACTTGCCGATAACTTACAAATTATACCTATGTACAGATTTCACTAATAGAGTTGGTGAGTAAAACCTAGAGATTTATATTTTCGACACCCTTGTGAAAAATATTCTGTGCACCACCGTACGACAGATAATTTTTATGGAATACCCTGTGACCAACGTTATCAACAAAACAAAACATTTTCGATCCAGTAAATTTCAAACTTCCAATTTTAATCCGTCCAATACATTTTATCAGGTTCCAGTTCATAAGCACACGAAACAAGCTTGAAAACTTAAGTGAAGAAAACGATAAAGACTCCAGCGGTATTGCTAATTTCTTGAACGTCATAGCATAATTTTTACCTTAAAACAAATAACATTAGAATACTAAAGCAAAATTATTTAGGTATTTTTTAAAATTGTAATTTTTACTCGTGACAATCAAGTTTTTAGTTTTTTTTTTATTAGGTTTTATACAATTTTTGGCGAATTTTAGTGTGATAAAACGGATATTTAGATCGATGGACGTTTTGTCCTCGGGTATTTTACCGATTATTGCACGGCCATTATCACGGTGGTGAAAATTTGAAAATGTAAATGGGGACGACGAAAAATATCAAAGTTATTCGAGCGAGATAATGTGAATCGAAATTTTTTTTGTAATTCTGTCTTGATAAATTTAGTTTAGCGAGTACACAAAAATAAAATTGCAATCGCTCTCCCCCCAAATTCGCCTCTGAATTCAAAATAAATTAATTACGTTCATTTACTTTTCACGCATACGCACGGCCAAACATGAACGCG
Organism: Hormaphis cornu; assembly: GCA_017140985.1. Lineage (NCBI taxonomy): Eukaryota > Metazoa > Arthropoda > Insecta > Hemiptera > Hormaphididae > Hormaphis > Hormaphis cornu. The sequence continues at coordinate 8,234,647 of CM029357.1, forward strand.
ACATTAATTGCCTGTTTTATACTCCTTAAAATGTGTCGTGCTCAAGCCCCCTTAATATAACATAATATTGTAAACTATAAAACCAACTCGTCTAAAATGTCTCAATTCGTCCCGTAAAATACGTAGTTTATATTTTACTATAATAAAACAATTTGTTGTTAATATTTCCTATAAATTCTGCGATGTTTTGCTACCCTGTTTTTTTTTTTTACTAACAAACAAGTGGCAATAACTAATCATTTATAGTCATTGTTAAGTGTTATTTATAAGACGACTGACTAATAGAAGAGCCTCGTCAATAACCGTTAAAGAATTGTAGATAGCAGAGCCTAACTTGTATAGTTATAAGTCATTGCTACTAAGTGGGTACCTATTATGTATAGGAGGTAGTTTTTTAGTAATTCAGGTTTTACGTATTCATTTGTACACTCATTAATACTAATCTGTTTTTAACAGTATCGCGATTTATTCGACCGAAGAAAAACCAAGTTTCAGTTACATCGTTGATTAAAAAACACATACGAGAATATTGTTTGACATCAACGATTCACGGATTGTCGTACACATTCAACGACGAGTACAGCAAAATCGAAAGGTAAGGAAACGCACTGAGATGGATAACATTTTATTGTTATTTTTTTTACCTAAGGAATAAAATATTATACAGCTATTACATATTTCTATCATTATGGTATACATTTTTGCAGTACGGCCTGATTATCTACACGTATAATTTACCTATGAGCATAATGTAGTTGTATATAGACCCAATTTTTGGGCCATGAGTTTTAATTTTTTCGGAGAAGAAGGAGCTAATTTATAATTTTTCTCCCTGGAATAAGCAATTCCTCGTAATTCGTTGAGTACTAGGTACTTACAGAGGGGCTTTCAAAGTGACCAGGAGCCCCAAGCTCTTCTAATAAGTTATATTCGTACGTATACAATGGCGCAATAAAGGGTGTGATTTGATTATCCGAGCATACCCCTTAGTTTCGCATCAACTACTAAGTCCAACCCCTCACAAGAACACAACAAATATTTATCGATCAGCGAACACTCTCCTCAAAAAAGTCTTATAGTTGCGCCGATGTGTATCCAATGGTATACAACACCAGAATCATGTTAATCAAGTTATTGATACATAATATATTTGTGCGTGATAAATAAATTTAATATCTTCACTCTAGATGGGCTAACACGCACAATAAGTGAGTACCACAGTGTTATAAATTAAATGTAAAAAAAATATGAAATTTTGAAAATCATATTTCGATTAATTCGTAAGTGAAAATGTTTAAAAATTACTATATAGAATAAGGTATGGGATGATAGGGTAGTAAAAATAACTTCTATAATAAGTTTAGACTGAACCCTTATACATATATCTAGTATAAGTGCGTATTTGCAGTACTTTCTATTGCTCAAAAATAATTTATAGGTACCTAAATATTATTGACTATACATTTTATTATTCAAGAGTATTATTATTAGACTTATAAAGTATATTGTTATCTATCAATTGCGCGCACGGGGGGGGAGGGAGGTGTGGTGTTTTATCCTCCCCCGATTGTGATTTTTTTTTAGAAGACTTGTAGATTATTATAACAAGCTAATAAAAATACCGATCATAAAATATGGATCAAAAAGGAAAAACGTAAATAATGGATTAAGCGTTCCAAACGCGTACAATTAATATAACATCTCAAATACTTTCTGTTCTTTATTAGTATTACTTCCCAGCGGTGTTCCAGCTCTTGGTCTCGATACTCATTAAAAATACGTCTAAAGACTATTGGCACAGCACGAGTCAAACATTAAAGGCGGTGGAGGAATTAAATTCAAAAATTTTTAGGAAAAAAGCTATTTTTGAGAAGGACGTGTACATTAAAAAATAATTTTGGGAATATTCGTTCTTTTAGAGGAGGTTAATCCGTCTTGAGTCTGTGTATGTTGCGTGTACATTTACTGAGATCGAATTCGGCAATAGGAAGGTACCCACATCATATAATGAATTATTTTCCCCATCCAAGGGCGTATTTAGGAATTTTCCGCCCTTAGGCAAAAAAAATAATATATTATAACAAAATATTTTGTTTTCACTATCCTCCGATAAAAAAAAAAAAAATTAACAATACAAACTTACCAATGCAGTACGCCATTAATATCGCCGTGGGCGATTTTCTACCGATTTTCCCTTCCCTCTGTGTACATTTCTGGGCACGCCACTGATGTCTACATAATAATTAGTGGTGGCGCTCAATCTTTTCGGAAACGACCGAATTTTCTCTCGAAAAATGGTTCGCGACCCACGTGGTTTTACGGGACAAAAAAAAAGTATAGTGGTCACAGGAACTACGTATTGTAGAACGGGCAATTTTCGGAAATTATACAACATATTGGCACCAAGACACGGCTCGTTTATCCGGTTTAAAAAATTCCACTGGTATCAGTTTAAAATGTCATCCACGCTGAAATGTTCAATATACAATCGCTTTTGTTCGCAGAGCGTTTTGGGCGACCGTCACCATCGTCAGTTTGGGCGTTGGCGCGCTACTGGCGTACCTGTTGCTGTATCGTTACAGCATCAGCCCCACGATCGCGACTCTAGAAACGTACAGTTATCCCACGTGGAAGTTACCGTTTCCCGCTGTTACGTTGTGCAACGTGAACAAAGTCAGAAAGAGCTACGTGCGCCAAATGGTCGAAAAACTGTGAGACGTCGTGAAAATTTCGATTCGGTGGCGCAACGGAACACCGTATTGTACGGACGCGATTTGAGGGAGGCGAAAGACGGGGCCGTTGGTCGGTTCTTAAGCCTCCTCAACTTTAAAAAAAAAAAAAAATTTGCCCATTTTATCAGAAAGCGTAAATTCTTCATGCCCGAAAAAATTTCAGCTCTTCAAATTGCGCCTACGCCTGTGTGTACGTGTATAGAAACTATACTGGGCCGTCAAATTCATATCGCTATAACTGGCGTGCACCTAAACGTCAAACCGAAATGTGTTGTGTAAAACATTCGTTTTAAAGTCAGCTGCGATAATGCGATTTGTCGTCGTAACTTCTGGTCCACACCTTCCTCCGCCCAAAAACGTCCCGTCTGTGTAACTCGTAACCAATTATTTCGGAAACCAGCGCATATACCTATAGTATAGGTCCTATACTCTATACGTCAAATTAAAAAACCTTTGCTTTTTATTCTGTGAATGCTGAAACACCTTCCTTGCACCACAAAAAAAAACGTGTTCCTGTTGCCGGTTGCGCCACCGCATTCAACACAGTATCTAGTATATACGCAGCAAACGTCGGTACAATAAACGTGCGTACATATACGACATTACGTATTGATTTTTCAGTTCGTCGCGCGAGATAAACGAATCGGATGTCGAACGGTTTTTTAAAAAACTGTCCGTCCTAATAACCCGAGACGATATCGAATTTTCCGCTGCCGACAGAGTCGTACAGGCCAACGTGCTGAAACTCATTAACGGTACGATTGACGACATTATGCAAAAGGTACGTTTGAACTGTTTGTGCAGTACCTACACAATATGGTTGTGTGTGTGAAATATACTTTAGAAAACAAAAAAAAAAATTATAATATATTAACTCAAAACAATGTACGACTGCTGCAGTACCTACACATAATTATATTCACATAACTCTGGTCAAACACGATAGTTTAACTTGAATACTATTCTCAATTGTTTCGCTCACCATAATGCACCTCATCTCCACTTGGACTCAAGTATATATTATCTATTGGGATAAGAAGTTTGTTTTGTTCGAAATACGAATCTACGAAAAAATTGTTGACGTTACTGTTTTGGACGATAAGCCTATAAAACAGCGATTACGATATGATCGTTTACGAAAATATTAGTTCCGAGAGAGCTCACGAAGTCGCCTAATAAAATGTACAAATAGTCTTAAATTTTTATTTATTATTATGCGACTGGTCCAAATTATAATTAAAAATATTTTATCCAAGTATGCGGATACAATTATCTATAGTAAAAATTTCAATTTTTTTAAACAGTTATTGAAAAAAAAAAACAAGAATATTTCACCGTTAAAATGTTTACCGATTTAAATGAGCAGCAGTTTACCAACCAAAATTATGAGAAACAATTTTTAAATTCAACCGTAAACAGACAAGTATTCTTTTGAGTTTCTAAACTGAAAATTAAATGCCTCACGAAACTATCATAACAATCTCCAAATGTTCAAAGATCTATATTGAAATAAAAAAATGGTGAAAATTGGTTGAAATTTTTATTGAAGTTGCATTTTATTCTTTCAAGTAATGAAAGAAAATTATGATTAATTTGAATTTCGGGTAATAATTTCAAAAATAATCGATCTTTCAAGAAATTCTTAAAACGGCTCAAATCGTGTCAACCACTTACGTCCTATTTCTTCTGACATGGTTATATACCACCAGTTGGTCACAGATAAATAAAATAAACAAACATTTTCGTAAAACATATGCGTGTATTCCTCGCTACCGGCCAGAATTAAAAAATTAACAAATGAGGGAATTGAAAAAAACAATCAATGTTGTGTAAACATCAGCTATAATATGCGTCGTGCTTGTGCCTAAGACACGGAAAAAAAGTATAAGCCAAATATTCATCTCAAATCAGATTACGCCTAATACATTTTAATACCGTCAAATTCCCCGAGAAAAGCAAAATGTACTGTATTTTATATACACCTAGTGTACAAGCGTATAAAAATAATGAAAACAACCGTAGTATATAGTTTTTTTATTTTAATAATTTTATTGACTTCGAACGAATTTACGACTTCCGTGACGAGCGAGATGGTCTTGTACAAAAAGTTTAAAGTAGACCTCCGAATTAGGTATAATATTTTGCGGGATCTAGACTAAAGCTTAGTCGCTTCAGTAGAATAACATTGCGGTTTGTGTGTAATTGCACATTAATTGTAGACCTGCACCGACCAACGCAATAATAGTAATTTTAAAAACATTTTAATATAGTTTTATCATACCGTGAACCGCAGGTGTCTCAGCCGTGTCCAGAACTTTTGATTCGTTGTTTGTGGCAAGATAAACTTATGGACTGCGATAAATTATTTTACCCATCAAAGTCTGTAGAAGGCTACTGTTGTTCGTTCAACTACTATTCAACATACGACAAGTAAATTATATTCTTGTGTCGTGGTATAATAAATAATTTTCTAAGCAGAAAAAGGTAATTATAAAATGTATTTAAATCATAAAAAATACATCTTGCAGGTGGTTACACCTCTTCATGTTTACGAAATAATAAACCTGAGACACTAAAATCTTCGAGTTTTGAATTCTGATATAAATAGGTATCGGTAGTAGGCTAAAAAAATTTCCCGTTTCCTCAATAATTAATAGAAAAATTAGGAAAAAATCCGTAGCAAATTCGCGGATTCAATTATTTATTATTTGCTTACAAACAATACCTAGGGTGGTGTAATTAAAATCATGGCAAAGTTGGAATTTTGATAGATTTATTTTTGCATAACATTATGTTCAAATATCTTTTGAAAAGTATATTAATAGTAGATATAGGATATTCCATCAGAATATCAATAGAATATTATTGGGTAGTAACAATACGTAGTAGGTAATCGTATAATGATGAAAATTAATTAATAAATTAATCGTATCAACTGCATTATCAAATTACAACTCTTTGGAAAAGCAAGTTATAAGGTTTATAATGGAATGAAAAATACAATATTCCAAAAAATGCGTTCATTCTTTTAATAACCAATGATTTCGTATGATTTAAAATGTTAGGCCATAAAACGTATTAAATTGGTTTTCAAAAAGTTTTTAAGTAGGTAACAAATAAAGACATATCATGTTTTGCCGTTTTGTATTTTATTTCAGTTATAAATTTATCAACAACATAAAAATAAATCAATATTAATATTAGTATTTTGTTCAATAAACTATAAAAACGTGATAACATTTTTATTAACCAATTTAATGTATAATGGAATTATAAATATTAATCGTTGTAAAAATCTAATAATGACATGTATAATGATAATAGAAAAATAATATAATAACGAAATAATGGTATCAAATTTTGTCATCACGTATATTATTCAAAAAGTGACTTATTAAAATAGTTCAATCGAAATGACTTTCCTAACTCCCAAGACACATCGAGAATATAATCAAATTATGATTTATCAGTTTTGGTGCTTGCACATAGATGGTTAGGTTGGAATTTTCTTATTATTTTAATTGTGATAATTAGTAACTAATTGGTAATTTTTTGTAACCACGAATTTGGAATTTGTAACCTAAAAACATAGACGTAAAATCGATTTTGACTCCGGGTGCTGGAACGATGTCGTCCTGACGCCCGGGACCCAGGAAAATGGTCCTATAAACTCTGGATTTTTTTCGTCCGTTAGTGACTAATGTGTGATTTTTAAAAAATCACAATTTTTTAATTTGGAACCTAAAATTTTAGACGTGAAATCGATTTTAATGCCGGGTGCTGGGACGACGTCGTTCTGGCGCCCGGGATCCTAGAAAATAATCCTATAACATATATGGTTTCATCCATTAGTCATCTATATGATTATTATTCGAAAATCGCCAAAAATAACATGCCAATTTCAGCCATCACACCACAGAATTATTATTACCTATTAATTTGCTCAGAGTGGAAGATGAAGCTAAGTAGTACCCAAAAAAGTTTCGTATTTTCGTTGATTATCAAAACTATATTATAATGTGCAGACAT
>CM029357.1:8251995-8274023 GCA_017140985.1 Hormaphis cornu
CGAAAGACGGGGCCGTTGGTCGGTTCTTAAGCCTCCTCAACTTTAAATTTGCCCATTTTATCAGCAAGCGTAAATTCTTCATGCCCGAAAAAATTTCAATTCTCTTCAAATTGCGCCTACGCCTGTGTGTACGTGTATAGAAACTATACTGGGCCGCCAAATTCACCCTGGCCATAACTGGCGTGCACCTAAACGTCAAACCGAAATGTGTTGTGTAAAACGTCCGTTTTAAAGTCAGATGCGATAGTGCGATTTGTCGTCGTAACTTCTGGTCCACACCTTCCTCCTCCCAAAAACGTCCCGTCTATGTAACTCGTAACGAATTATTTCGGAAATCAGCGCATATAAAACTATATTCTACACGTCAAATTAAAAAACCTTTGCTTTTTATTCTGTGAATGCTGAAACACCTTCCTTGCACCACAAAAAAAAACGTGTTCCTGTTGCCGGTTGCGCCACCGCATTCAACACAGTATCTAGTGTATACGCAGCAAACGTCGGTACAATAAACGTGCGTACATATACGATATTACGTATTGATTTTTCAGTTCGTCGCGCGAGATAAACGAATCGGATGTCGAACGGTTTTTTAAAAAACTATCAGTCCTAATAACCCGAGACGATATCGAATTTTCCGCTGCCGACAGAGTCGTACAGGCCAACGTGCTGAAACTCATTAACGGTACGATTGACGACATTATGCAAAAGGTACGTTTGAACTGTTGGTGCAGTACCTACACAATATGGTTGTGTGTGTGAAATATACTTTAGGAAACAAAAAAAAAATTATAATATATTAACTCAAAACAATGTACGACTGCTGCAGTACCTACACATAATTATATTCACATAACTCTGGTCAAACACGATGGTTTAACTTGAATACTATTCTCAATTGTTTCGCTCACCATAATGCGCCTCATCTCCACTTGGACTCAAGTATATATTATCTATTGGGATAAGAAGTTTGTTTTGTTCGAAATACGAATCTACGAAAAAATTGTTGACGTTGCTGTTTTGGACGATAAGCCTATAAAACAGCGATTACGATATGATCGCTTACGAAAATATTGGTTCCGAGAGAGCTCACGAAGTCGCCTAATAAAATGTACAAATAGTTTTAAATTTTTATTTATTATTATGCGACTGGTCCAAATTATAATTAAAAATATTTTATCCAAGTATGCGGATACAATTATCTATAGTAAAAATTTCAATTTTTTTAAACAGTTATTTAAAAAAAAAAACAAGAATATTTCACCGTTAAATTGTTTACCGATTTAAATGAGCAGCAGTTTACAAACCAAAATTATGAGAAACAATTTTTAAATTCAACCGTAAACAGACAAATATTCGCATTTAAGCTCCTTTTGAGTTTCTAAACTGAAAATTAAACGCCTCACGAAACGATTCATAACAATCTCCAAATGTTCAAAGATCTATATTGAAATAAAAAAATGGTGAAAATTGGTTGAAATTCTTATTGAGGTTGCATTTTACTCGTTCAAGTAATGAAAGAAAATTATGATTAATTTGAATTTCGGGTAATAATTTCAAAAATAATCGATCTTTCAAGAAATTCTTAAAACGGCTCAAGTCGTCAACCACTTACGTCCTATTTCTTCTGACGTGGTTATATACCACCAGTTGGTCACAGATAAATAAAATAAACAATCATTTTCGTAAAACATATGCGTGTATTCCTCGCTACCGGCCAGAATTAAAAAGTTAACAAATGAGGGAATTGAAAAAAACAATCAATGTTGTGTAAACATCAGCTATAATATGCGTTGTGCTTGTGCCTAAGACACGGAAAAAAAGTATAAGCCAAATAATCATCTCAAATCAGATTACACTTAATACATTTTAATACCGTCAAATTCCCCGAGAAAACCAAAATCTACATTTTGTAATATAAAATATACCTAGTGTACAGGCGTATAAAAATAATGAAAACAACCGTAGTATATGGTTTTTTTATTTTAATAATTTTATTGACTTCGAACAAATTCCGTGACGAGCGAGATGATCTTGTACAAAAAGTTTAAAGTAGACCTCCGAATTAGGTATAATATTTTGTGGGATCTAGACTAAAGCTTAGTCGCTTCAGTAGCATAACATTGCGGTTTGTGTGTAATTGTACATTAATTGTACCCCAGCACCGACCAACGCATGCAATAATAATAATTTTAAAAACATTTTAATACAGTTTTATCATACCGTGAACCGCAGGTGTCTCAGCCGTGTCCAGAACTTTTGATTCGTTGTTTGTGGCAAGATAAACTTATGGACTGCGATAAATTATTTTACCCATCAAAGTCTGTAGAAGGCTACTGTTGTTCGTTCAACTACTATTCAACATACGACAAGTAAATTATATTCTTGTGTCGTGGTATAATAAATAATTTTCTAAGCAGAAAAAGGTAATTATAAAATTTATTTAAATCATAAAAAATACAACTTGCAGGTGGTTACACCTCTTCGTGTTTACGAAGTAATAAACCTGAGGCACTAAAATCTTCGAGTTTTGAATTCTGATATAAATAGGATCGGTAGTAGGCTAAAAAAATTTTTCGTGTCCTCAATAATTAATAGAAAAATGAGGAAAAAATCCGTGGAAAATTCGCGGATTCAATTATTTATTATTTGCTCACAAACAATACCTAGGTGGTGTAATTAAAATCATGGCGAAGTTGGAATTTTGATAGACTTGTTTTTGCATAACATTATGTTCAAATATTTTTTGAAAAGTATATTAATAGTAGGTACAAGATTCCATCAGAATATCAATAGAATATTATTGGGTAGTAACAATACGTATAGGTAATCGTATAATGATGAAAATTAATTAATTAATTAATCGTATCAACTGCATTATCAAATTACAACTTTTTGGAAAAGCAAGTTATAAGGTTTATAATGGAATGAAAAATACAATATTCCGAAAAATGCGTTCATTCTTTTAATAACCAATGATTTCGTATGATTTAAAATGTTAGACCATAAAACGTATTAAATTGGTTTTCAAAAAGTTTTTAAGTAGGTAACAAATAAACACATATCATGTTTTGCCGTTATGTATTTCTTTTTATTTCAGTTATAAACTTATCAACAACATAAAAATAAATCAATATTAATATTAGTATTTTGTTCAATAAACTATAAAAATGTGATTACATTTTTATTAACCAATTTAATGTATAATGGAATTATAAATATTAATCGTTGTAAAAATCTAATAATGACATGTATAATGATAATGGAAAAATAATATAATAACGAAATAATGGTATCAAGTTTTGTCATCACGTATATTATTCAAAAAGTGACTTATTAAAATAGTTCAATCGAAATGACTTTCCTAACTCCCAAGACACATCGAGAATATAATCAAATTATGATATATCAGTTTTGGTGCTTGCACATAGATGGTTAGGTTGGAATTTTCTTATTATTTTAATTGTAATAATTAGTAACTAAATGGTAATTTTTTATAACCACGAATTTGGAATTTGTAACCTAAAAACATATACGTAAAATCGATTTTAACTCCGGGTGCTGGAACGATGTCGTCCTGACGCCCGGGACCCAGGAAAATGGTCCTATAAGCTCTGGATTTTTTTCGTCCGTTAGTGATTAATGTGTGATTTTTAAAAAATCACAATATTTTAATTTGGAACCTAAAATTTTAAACGTGAAATCGATTTTAATGCCGGGTGCTGGAACGACGTCGTCCTGGCGCCCGGGATCCTGGAAAATGGTCCTATAACATATATGGTTTCATTCATTAGTCATCTATATGATTATTATTCGAAAATCGCCAAAAATAACATGCCAATTTCTGCCATCACACCACAGAATTATTATTACCTATTAATTTGCTCTGAGTGGAAGATAAAAGGCTAAGTAGCCCAAAAAAGCTTCGTATTTTCGTTGATTATCAAAACTATATTATAATGTGCAGACATTCAATTTAATGGCAGGTAATGTAGTCAGAACATAGACAATTCGTGTGGATCTGCACTTTGCTTGATTAGCTATATTATATTATACATTGACACGTTATAAAAATAACCGACAATCAGTAAATCGTTGTTATTTCTACGTTCAAAATTACATTGTGTAAAAACTTAAAATATAAAATAAGTACGCTGTTGTTTACGTTATTTATATATTATATCAATTCACATCACGATATAGAAACATAAATGAAGATTTTCTTCTTCTGACATAAATCGTTTTTATTTATACTACGTAAAATTATAGCTTAAATTTGATGTAATATTCATTTCAGAAAAAAAGCAGACAAAAACAGTTATATTGGTGGAACAGGAAGAAAAGATGGTTTAACTGTGATCATGAATGCGAATACCGAGGACTATTTTTCCACGTCTGATCCTTATTATGGTGTGAAGGTTGGTATATATTTTGTGTGAAACGATACAATTTTTTTTTTATTTATTCTGAGTGTAGCGATGAATGCATTGGTTTTAACATAATAATAAGTGAGCTACAGTGTGTGTGTTTTTTTTTTATTCTTACGAAACAACGATAACTTCTTAAAAAATTCTCCGATCTTTACTGAACTTATGTCGATTTTCTGATAACTCTTGTCGTTCGCACGAGAATTGTAAGCTCGTTTTTTTAAATTCTCAAAATTTGTAAAGATAAGTACGGTCAAAAAACAAAAACAAACTTAGGAAAAAATGGTAAAATGAACGCCAATCGGGTTTCCCAAATCATTATTGAAAAGACTAAAAATTTGCGAACAATATAAGTAATTTATAATGAAAGTCTATTACAAATTTCAACGTATTTTAAAAACTATTGAGCTAATAGTATAGAACTAAGAAATTTTTGACAATTTTCGATTTTATTGTCGTTTCAATTCATTAAAAACTTAAATGTTCCAGAAAATGTTTTGAACATACAAGGTTTGCAACATATGCAGCATATGGTTCTATTTGTGGCTAAAAATTTCAAAAATCGTTAATCACAGTTTTTCTTTCTGTTGTTTAAAGTTGGGAATTCATATTTGTGATTTACTTATCGATAAAAATTTGTAACGTAAACACTAATATTATTTTGGATATGAAAATGTAACATGTAATGTAAAACAAGATTTTCTATCTGCACAGAAATATATTGAAAAAGTCCGAAATTTTTTTACGGGTGTGGTAAAAATTTTGAAACTGTCAGGAAATTTTTAGTTACTAACCAAAAATTCAACATTTGATTACTCTTTGGTTTTTATTTTTTTTCTTAGGTTATTTTAAAAGTATAGGTTTTGGTTAAACCATGCTACTAGAATTCCAAATTTCAAAATATTTTGAACATCACAATAATATCTGATGCTAATTAGAAAAAAAAAATTTTTTTTTTGAGGTTTCAACGATTTTTATCTCATTTTTTCTACAGTCATAATAAATACTTTTTGATCTAAAATTTAGTACATCTGCACTAACTGTAAGTTTTTTTATTTTGAAATAAAATTGTCAGTATTGCTTCTCAATTTTTTATTAGTTAAACTGAGCTATTCAGAATCGCGTTGTTGTTCTCGTAAGCTTTCTGCTAATGTTATTATCGAAAGAGAAAATATTTAACCTAGTAAAATGACCTGTTGTAAGGTCAACCTAACCTACGAGTAAATACTTTATTATTTTTTAGAAATAGTCCAATAATGTATTTTTCTCTTTTTTTATCCATGTCGATTCAAATTTCAAATGTTTAGGTGTTGATACACGGTCCAGACGTCTTTCCGGAGACATCGGTACTGACAGAAGTAATTCAACCGGGCAAATCTGTATCACTCGCAGTCAATCCATATTTTGTAGAGAGCAAAAAAAATGTCAAAGATTTGAAACTTTCACAAAGAATGTGTTTATTTCCCGATGAAGTAATGTATAAAATATATTTATTTACAGTGAACCAAGAACCAGGCGTGGATCTAGAAATCTGAAATTGAGGAGGGCGTGACTAAAATAACTCGATTTTTATATTATTACAAATTTATTGTGTATTGAACAAAGGCCTAAAGCACTTGAACTCTCTCCCCCTTAGATCCGCGCCTGCCGAAAACCTTTATCGACAATACAATTTTTCAATGTTTTTCCATAAAGAAATCGTTGAAAACGTCTAAGCACTATGATCACGAACAGTGTATCACCGAATGTCGGGTACAAACTATTTTGGACATCTGTAACTGTACACCATTCATTTATCATCATGAAATCGATTCAATCGTAATTTGTGATTTGACAAATGCTTTCTGTATGCACAATAACGCAGGTAAACCGTATGCTTAGAAATCTTATTTTTATTACAATTATTTATAGTTACTTTTAATTTGTTAAGGAATACACCGTGGCGAGCCCAGAAACTTACAAAGGGATGTAAATATGGGAAACATAATTAATTTTAACGAATAGGAGTGCCTTCCTAATATCATACCGAATTTGAACTCAGTTAGACAATATACACAAATAGGATAACTTCAGACAGCTTAACCTCCTAAGACCACGAAAAGCCTCAAAGTTTTGTTTTTAATGTTCACGTCCTCCCCAAAAATAGCTTCTTGTCATACAATGTTTTGGCTTTAATCCTCCCCCCCACCCTAAATGTTTGACTCAAGTTGTACCAATAGCTATCAGACGTATTTTTAAGGAGTATATATTTATTACTAGAACTAGAACACTGCAGGGAGGAAATAACAGAACATTGGAGATCGTATACGATCTGGAACGTTAAAATTCATAATTCATCATTCCTAAGGTTTTTTCTTTTTTACTCTATATTTTACGATTGGTACAATATTTTTACTAGCTAATTATAAATCTACAATTTTTCTAAAAAAAATCACGATTGAGGAGATATTACCCCAACCTCTCTCCCCATGCGCATTTATAAGCATTTCTTCACGCCACTGTAACAATATCATTCGTATGTATGTACATCAGTCCAAAAAAATATCATGTTGATATTTTATTACAACTAATTAAGGCTCCACTAGAATAAAAACAAACTTTTCGATTAACTACTTTCGATTCTTTCGATTCATACTCCTAAAAAAAAAAAATTACTTTTTAATATCAACCGTGTTCAGTATCCAAAATCGAAAGAAATTTTCTCCAATTGAAAATCACGGGACGTTTTATATGTTATAATCCTTTTAACGTTTTAATTTAAACCTTTTAATTTTCTGACACATAATATAGTACATCTTATAGAGTCTTAGAAATGGTTGAATTTTCCACCCCACAGAAAAAAACAAGATTTGAAGGCGTAAACACCTTTGATGATTCATAATGGAGCTTTGGACTTATTCTTTCACATATGCTAATAATCTCTAAATTTTAATTATTTTTTAATAACATAATAAAAGGTGTACTTTCATATGTAGATATAACAGCTAAAACTCACATTTTTTTAAACAATTAAACAGACTTTTACTAATGTACATACAATAGATCCTTACGTGAAATAAGTATGGGACCAATAAACAAAAATGTAAACTATTAACACGGAATAAATTACATTTTAATTAATTTTTAAATTTCATCTGTTCTGTGATATCATCATACGTTCCATCGTTTCAGGCATATTTAGTAATTTGCTACCAGATACGAGCGATACCGACGAAAATGCAGAAACAAGATGCTCCGATTGCTTACCAGAATGCTCAGAAACAAAATACGCACTATCGTCTTCGGTCGTAAATTTATTCCTCGACGATTTTGTGATTGGGTCCGTAAAGTTTAACCGTTGTAAATTTATAATCAATACACATTAACAATCGGCGATCATCATGCGTTCGAAATTGAATAGTTTTTACAATTTTCTAAAAGTTTAGCTTACATTATTATTGACTAATAAATTCAGAATGGATAATTATATCGACAGTATAAAAGTGCAAGACGAATACGAGTGAATCCCGTGAAAACCACAAACTTATGTATAAAATAATGCATTTAACAGTTTTAATTTTTTTAGACGAATGCTTTTAAACTATCGACAGTAATAATTTCGAAAATGCACATAGTCTGCAGATAAGTGTCACATTGTTATAGGTCCCTCATATTTATTTATTTAATTTTTGGTAATATTTTTTTAGTATCCTGCACACTTATATCTGTACAGTATTTCAAAACTTAAGTTTGATTGAACCTACTATTATATTTTTCATTTAGGTATGTTGTTGGTATACATAGTTGGTAATATATACGCAGGGGTGGATCGGTAAATCGGGAAAGTCCTGGCGCAGTCTGCTTTATTTACATTAATTTTACAGAAAAAATGATTTTTTAAAACATTTTATAACAACATGAATGTTACAACAATTTCTTGGACGTTGGTCATGCCCCTGCTTACGCTCAAATATATGTTAATAGTACGGGCAAATAACACTTAAAACCCGTCATTCAACACTCGTCGTGGTGTATAAAATATTATAGAATTCATTTTTTATTTATTCAAGATATTATTTTATGCCACAAAAAAAGGAAGTTAGAGTGGGATAAAAACGTAAGATTATACATTACAGTAAATATAAAATAGTTAATTTTTAGCCGATTTCTATTACCTATGACCTATTCCTAGCTTTTACCTAATACCACCGATTAAATATAAGTACACGTACGTTAATCAATGCCAATACTCATTAGAACTAGTGTTACAATATTATAGTTGCACATATTTGTAAAACACATTGTAAAAATTAACGACTGAATAGTTTTAGAATATCTATATTCCATGGTGCAGATAATTTTAGAACATCGCTTGTGACTAATATCTAAATATTACAATCGTAAACTAATTCACAAGTACGGCTAAATTAATTTGGTAATAATCAACAGTATTATAATAGGTAAAAACGTTTTCAACGGACCGACTGTTACTGGAAAAACATAAAAAACACGAGTATTGTTTGTAAAAATGTACACGTTCGGTAATTAGGATCTTTTCAACAAAAAATGTGTACCGTTTTAATTTTATACAGGCCACGCGTGAAAAAAAATGAAAGTCAGCTTCACGTTTATTATCAAGACATAACAAGTATAAAATACAGAAGAGAATCAATGGTTACATGGGACTTACTCGTCGGTAAGATATTATACACAATTTAAAATATCTATCTACGCGTCTTATATATATATATACATTTGTTTCAAGTTACTTAAGCCGAACTATGATTGATTTTAGCATCTCTAGGAGGCATTTTCGGTTTGTGTTTGGGAGGCAGTGTGCTAAGCATTGTTGAACTAGTCTATCACTTTACTTTTGGGATCTACAAAAAAATAAGAGATTCAAAAAAATACCGTCAACAAATAGTACCGAAAAATTTCATTAAATAACTGTACGACTTGTATCAAAAAATTTACCTTATAGCGTTATGACCTATCATAGTTATTCAATATTAAGTCGTGACATGAGAAATGTTCGAGAGTACACAATGATAATTTTTAATCGTATTTTAAGGGCCTGGATTGAGGCGGCAATTTCGTCAGTTGACTTATATATTTACTATATATATATATATATACTTTTGATTTATATATTGTCGGTTTTGTTGTCGTGTTTAGAATCCTATTGATAAGTTATTTACAAACAGTTGTTTTCATCAAATATAAAATACTGTGTAAACATAATTCATTAAATTAAATGTTAAGCACATTCTATCATAATGTTATTTTTAGTGCCTATACATGTACAATACCATATTATGTTTAATGTTTGTATATTTTATATGATTAAAACGTATAATATACCTATAGGGAACGTTCAACGTTCGTAGAAATGTTCGATGAAACGACGAAAAAACGTAAAATCAACAAAAACATATAAGGTTATCGTTTCGAGAAAATAAAAATCACTCTACTTTATCGATATACAAAAATGCATTGATAAAATAATCGTTGAAAATATCATACGGCAAACTATATATTACGATCATTGTACGTAACTGCAGTCTGTTCGTACAAACAAAAGCAGCGTTCAACCTTGAGATACACCTACTCGCAGTGTTCGATGTACTATACCTTAATGCTATATTGTATTAGTCCCGAGACCTAGTTCTTCTTATATTATATGCATTCTTGGATGAAAAAGCAGCATTTCTTACGCAATATTTTTGTTTCATATACCAATAAGTTGAAATGTGTCGTAAAAATAGGTAATTATTATGTTTTAGGCTCCCTGCACAGTTGTGTAACGATCATTGTCCACTTTGCGATACACACAACGATTGTATGCCATATATTTTGATAAATCAGTTTGACATTTAGCGTCCCTCACTACCAAATTCACGAATAATTGGGTTTATTTTCTAACTTAACTACACATGAGCCAAGACAAAATAATATGCTATACTTTACTTAATTTAACACTTAAATGTGTGTAAAAATTGAGTAGTCTTGCGAGAAAATGTTTGTGTGACGTGATGTACAGATTGGAAAACGTTTAAATAGAAACACTTGAGGAAAATGTGTTCACAATACGTATAAAGTTGTTTTTTTTTTTCTAACGTACCCGATAGTTGATGCTTAAAGGTTATTTTTTACGGGAAATAATAAGAACGTTTCGAACAACAAGAGGAACCGTCATAATACAGGCGTGTGTTATTTTAATCCAAAACTTCTTGAGCGTGTGTAATTTCGTAGAACCTACAATTGGAAAAAATAAAAATGTAGGTATTTTTTGAGTAATAAAAAAAAAAAAATAGTAGTCGGTATTCAGAATGTGTTTAAATCAAACATACGCAAAGTATATAATATATATATTTTAATAGGTATAAATAAAAAAACGATTGCCTACACGTTTGTTCGAAAGCTTTACAGCTTATAATTTATATACCTCATGAGAATAGCAAAAAAACATAGGTACCTCCTATAGGTTAGTAACATTTATTTAACAGAAAAAATACGTATAAATATGTGATTTTTTTTTGTTTATTACGTATGTTATATACTTTCTATATTTTTTTTCCTATTATAATGGGTGGCCTTAAAATGACGTGTTTTTTTCAAGGCCATTTTTGCAAACTGGCGGCGGGCAACACCTGGTGGCCGCATGGCACCGTCGTAATAACGAGCATCAGAATTCAGTTAACAATCAATCGCGTCCGGACGAACGTTTGTCGAACACAAAAACCGCAAAAAATATCTCAAACGCGCAGTTACACCAATATTGTTGTACTACGGTGACTCGAGTTAATGTTATCGTATAAAAATTCGAACACTATAATGTTATCGTAGTGAAACCTTTTTATTACCGACGTAATCGATGTAGCGGTTTGTCGATACGAAAAGCGTTTTTGCGTTTAAAAAAAAATGCAACTTAAAACAATCATCATAATATCAGCACGTCGACAAGCTGCGGAACATTAAAGCTGTGCACGCGTAACTCGTTGACGAAATATTTCTAAATTTGCGGTTTACCTCGGTGAACTCAATAATATAAATATCGTAATAATATTATGTACGTGCAGTCCCGGACGAACGGTGCAGTTACCGGGAAAAACACGCGCGACGGTTTTCAGGTAAGGCGTATCGAACTACGAATGAATTAACAAAATTACAACAGGAGAGAATTTTTACGAAGATTAAAATATCGTGCTCAGAGAGAGAAAAAAAAACATTCGCATTTTTAATCTGTTTAGTTTTTCTCTCTGTTCGTGTTACTCTGCTGTGTTTCTCGCATAACGATCATAGCGCATATTTCGTTGTGTATTTTAGAAGATTTTTTATATCACATCGTCCCCGAAGAATAATCTCTCGACACTCGCCTGTACGATTGTATTGTCGCGATAATAATTTTTATCGTGCCACACAAAAAAACAATTTCTTTGTTGACGCTCACTCGTCTTTCATACCATACACGGCCGCGATATCTTATCCCGTAGGGAACCTCGCGGAAAGCTAACCACTTGACGAAACACACACTTATAAAACAACATACCTATTTGTACACCACGTGTGGTGAAATCGAGTCGTCCGTATTACGAACACTTATTAAATAATATTATAAGGCGATTTTAACACGCCTATTTTGCTTATTAAAAACACGCGGCCGTCGGATCGCGGAATCGTATTGGTGTGACTGTCGATATGTTTTGTAGAATCGCGAAACAGTGAATATTATACTACAAACTGTGCAATTTACGCGTGTTTCTGCTTCGGAAGTGCAAACAAATTCGTGGTTTTTTTTTTGTTGTTTTCCAGACGTTCCAAACCTGCAAATGAACTATTGATTTCGCACCGTAAGCAGCACGGAAGTTGTCGCTCGAAAAATGGGTACGCTGCATTTCGTGATATTTATCCCGGTGGTTTGTCGAACGTCGCGCGCTAAAAAGAGTATCTATCAAACACGTCGTAAATACCGGACTTCACGAGTTCGTGCGGGTTCGGCTCAATTTATCATGATTATTGAACAAAAGTTTCGGATGATGCAGTTTAACGTTTGTATTGTTAAAGTTGATTTGCAGCAGAAAGCGACGCGACGTAAAATATCGCTCGCGTTCTTCGCGCGAGATCGGCGCGCGAACGCTCAAAAAGTCGAAAATTTAAAAGTTTTATACTCGGGAGAACACAAATAACGACAGAAATCGATCGAAACGTTAACGACAAATGCATTTTATCCTTTCTATTGATATGTTTTCGAGTCTTAAAGCTTAAAACTTTTGAATCAGAAATTTCCACGTTTTATGAAATTGCGTACGATTGAAAAATAAAAGTTTGATACTTGTTTCGAAAATGATTTCATCACGTTTGTATATCGCCCGTTCAAACAGTTTAGACTAAATCAATTTTTAGACGAGTTATTGCGAAAGAAAAATAATGAAAATTATCAAAAGCCTTACACGTGTTTTATGCTATTCTTTATCTCAGTCGAATTACCTATCTTTGAAGCGATCGTTTGTAAATGCCGAAACGATTCCACACACGATAAAAGTGACTCCGAAAAACATTATTGTATAAAAGTTTAATTATTAGGTGATTATAAGTACTTGAAATCAGATTTATATACCTAGAGCGGGGATTGATATAATTTTTAGTAGGTATACTTGTTTTAAAATCACTTTTTATCACAAAACCCTCTAAAATATTATTGATTTAAGATAACGAATGAATACATTTTCAAATAGCAAAACGATTTAAAAGTAGCGGGTGATAAAAAATTATCTGTAAAATGAATGTAAATGTAGTTTTATGTGTAAAATTTACCGAGCTTGCGTTTCTATAGTTTTCGAAATCTCTTCTTAATGGCTAAAAATGAAGACAAAAATTATTAAAAGGACTCGTGAATTGCTAAAAGAGTAGCACACCAAAAATATTGTTCTTTAGACGCATTTAGGCCTAGCAATTTTTAGTTTAACGTCCTCTTGAGAAAAACGTTACGTCGCTATAATAACCGTTTGTGTTCTCTGGCCTGTATAATAAAAGACTGGAATCGATACGCAATAACAATTTTAATTTATTTAATCGCACTTGAATCACACAGTATTTTCAAATTATCGAATCGACTGATTAGGTAATATCAAACCACCGCAGGGGAAGGACGAGCAGAATTCTAATCCTCCGACGATTTATTTAGACCACTGAACAAAGCGAAACGACCTACTTTGAAACTTTTTTTACTTAAATTTACTAAAAAAAAATAACGAGAAAAATGCCAGACATAACGTTTATAAAACACTATCGCGTCATCACAAAATTCGTCACGTATGCTTTGATATAGTAGTGTGCGGCTGTGCTCAGAATTCAAAACCGAGTTACTGTTTTAAATAATTTGTACCTGTACATAATCTAAATCGCTCTTATCTCGGACAGACAAGACCGATGTGTGAGCGGGACTTATTTTTGTCCGTTCACTGCTAATGTTTTCCGTTCGCGGTTTTGTTTCGCAGAAACTATCCTGAAGAGGTACATAATATCGGCCGGATCATCTGCAAGGATGATCTTCATAATCGGCGTGGTGTGCTTCACGGGCATCGCATCTTTGACTAGTGCACAGACCAAAATTAAATGTTTTCAACCCGCCAACGGTATAGCTAAGTCCGGTACACTACTGCTGGACTGTTCCAATATGATCGACAAGAACATCAAACAATCCAACATCGAAGAATGGATAAAAGACTACGGCGACAAGGGCAACATCGTTTATAACCGCGGCGTAGAGAGTATTGACTTGGAACACAGTAATTTATCGTCTATATTTGTATTCCCGCACATGCAATCGTTGAAAAAATTATCGTTTAAAAACAACAACATATCGGCGATCGAAAGCAACGCGTTTGTGAGTCTACCAGCTCTTGAAGAACTCGACTTAAATTACAATTCGTTGCACAGTAAGTTTAATAACAATTAAAAAAACAATAAAAATAGAATTAGAATTTTTTAAACTATAAATTTAACTTCTGTCTTCCTCCATAGTACAACATTTTTTTAGGTATAAAATGTGCACGAGTGTAACAACATTGTGTTACATTTAAGCAACGGTTCCAATTGTAGGTAGGTAGGTATACGCGTATAACTTCTATTCCCCTATCATTTACCAAACCACAATAGCATATTTTTCGTATGTTTGAGTCACGAAGATATTAAATCCTTAAGATTCGTCATCTCCTTACCTACCAATATCTGTTGGCAACATGGCTCTGTAAATTATAAAAGTGTCCTTGTCTGTTCCATTTAGTTGGCTGTAGATAACGTTATGGACACTTACTACGATAGTGAAATTATGGCCACTATTGAACTGCAGACTCGCACCAACGCCCGGGAGAATCGTCAATCGTGATTTTTAAATTTTCAAAATTCTTGCGTTCTTACGATCACTGTATTGTATCCTCGAATCGTTCGTTTAAGAAGCTGCAGTACAATTGACCGGGGGACACATTATCAGGGAATCAATTTTTCCTATTTGCATTTTATATACTCGTTGCGTCTTATATTTCAAATGTCGATTTGCACCGGTTCGCTCCGTCGAACTTCTCGCAGCTTTCTCTCTTGATCCGAACCATTTCAAATACGAAATAAGCACAGTTTTTAAGCCCGCCCACGTACTTAACAGTGTTAAAATTCATTAGGAATTTCAAGTATAATTTCCGGTTAAACGTTTCAAGAGCCAGTTGTGTCACCGTCTCTCTCTTTACAAACGCAGTCCGTCCGTAATAACGTAACAGTACGTCATGCGATAATGGAGATTTTCCGAAGCCACTTGTTCGATTTTCACGCGGTTTTTTTTTTTGTTATTAAAAAGAACAATATCGCGAAGCGGGTTTCGGTTTTTTTTCTTTCAAAATTCCACTCTAAACAACAGAAATTTTGTCCGAAATTCGACGACGGGTCGGGACGGTACGCGTCTAACAAACGGGTGGAACGGAGGACGGCGCAATTCGATTATTAACCTACGCGTGATCCAATTAAACGTCGCTAAGTGAACGAAAGATCCGAAAACAATACGCCACCCCCACGTATAAGACGCTCCTCTTATTATTGTAAACTCTGCCGACGGCCGTGCGCGCAATATTAATAATGCACGTTGTATCGAATACTTCGCTGCCGCGTGAGACGTCGGCGAACTTCTGAAACAACGCGTACCTGTAGTACACGTAGTAATAATGTGCGTAGCAGAGTTTCGAATCGCATTTTCCTTCGGTCCGCAGATCGTCAAATCGCAGCAATCGAGTTACAATGATTTACGGGGACGGCCGTGTACGTACACCGCGGTACCACGTCGTAATGTTATATATAATATAATACGCACGATAAGTAACATTATTGTTCGCGTTCTGCCTGGGTACGTATACATAGATAGGTAGCACGACTTGGTCGGCAGGTCTCCGAGTACATCTTTGATGTAACGACGGCTCCGAGGGAATTGCGGGGGAGCGTGTGTAGTTAGCTTTTAGTGTTCAAGTTTCAAAACAAAAAACACACATCTTTACACTGTATCAGTTCAATCTATACAGCGTTCGTCGTGTTCAAGTACAAAAAACGTTTCAAGTAAAATTTCGTGATTAAATGAAAAAAATGAGTCACGGAAGGTCGCTAATTTGGGTGAGTTGAAAAAATTCGAATCCGTCCATAATGGTCCGACCTAAAGTTACATACTCATTAAACGGACGATTTCGACGTTTAACTGGAAACGAAATTTTTATCACGATTGGACCATCCAATATGAGCTCGTATGAGTTATTGATTGATTTTTTAAAAGAGGTAATTCTATAAAATATAATACAACGTGACACTTTCACAATGTAAAAAACGTTTATAACGATTTTTTTGAAAATCCTAACATAAAAAAATATAACGTTTAGATCGTACTAAGGTTTAGAGATTCCAAATTGAAAATTATAGGTTTTACGCGAAACTATAGCTAACTACAGTGAAAATTTGGACTTTCACAGTAAAAAAATGCTTCAACTCGGTACCAACTCGGGTTGACGACATTTTTACATGAGGTAATTTCCAATAAGATACTTCAAACTATTTTGTTTTCGGACAACGCTAAAATCCATCGATATTCCCTCAAATAAAATACCCAGTGAATTAATTTTAACTTCGATATATCTGTATGTATTTTTTACAAGTCTGTAACGAAGTACACATTTAATGCAACGAACATTTCATCGACACGTAATAAACGTGTACACGTAAAATACCCGTATTATGTAAGTATCATCGTACTTATCAAACACCTTTTATTCTTTGCTGATGTGTGTATGAAATTCCCGTTACTGTTTTTTAAGCGAACGCAAGTGTACCTATACATATTTTAACATTTCTATTAATACGCGTTTTATTTCGTAACGGTCGAAATGTGAACTAATTGCTTGACAAATCTCTGATTTAATTTCAAACACTAATACGAGTGGAATTTCTATAGTATAGTACAGGGTTTAGAAACGAAAATACCAAAGGCTTGTATTGCACACACTATGTTTTTAGGAAAAAAACATAATCCAGATAAAAATGCCTAATTGTTTGTTACGTGTAGACAAAATGTTACGAATGAGTCGTTTACGTTAAGTCATTTCGCTGTTCTCATTCGAACATTTGAGACAGTAGACACATGCTTTCAGGTTACGTTCGCTCTAAACTTTTACGCTATTCGGTTAATACAAAATAGGACGGTTTAGGTACGCAAAGACGAAATCGGTTCGAACGTTTCATCAGACAACGTTCATTTCTATCGCGAGACATGCTCAACTGCACGTAGCACGAAATACGTAACCTGTTTTATACTGCGGGGTGATCGGCCGAATGAGAATTATTAAATCACAGTCCATTTAGGCACATGGATTTATCGTTTTGCATGAAAATTGCGCACGTCAATAATATCGGCACGCGCGCTCTACGTCGTCTATCAGAACCGAAACGAAAATTCTCATTAGGTTAGTAGGTAGTGATCACAAATTTGTTTTAACAACAAAATGTTAGATATATCCTGTGTAAAGTTAAAACTCGAAACGTAGCACATAATGATTATACAAGTCAATAATCATTCTAGGTCGCGCGGGTAGTTTGACGGAGTAACGACTGCGCTTTGGGTGAGTCACCGGTTCGCAAGTCGTGGTTCAAACGTATTATTCAATGTCTGAAAGCAATAAAAAACGAGTCCGAGCGAGCTTCTGGTAAAAACCATGTTTAACAAAAAAATACTTAGAAAATTAATGAAAAATACCTCGGATAAAACTTTTTTCAATCCTTTATGACGTACCTATTAAATTAATTTGGTACGTAAAAGTTTGAAAACCACGTGGAATGATTTTCATAACGATAGTTCAACCCCGTTCCGACGCCGGATTTGGTGATTTCGCCATTTTCGTCGTTTTCAGCACACGACTCCTCAGAAGGTAATCAAACCATCGAAAAACGCTTCAATCAAAATGAAATTTAAAGCCCCAACTTTCATGTGGCACACAACGTAACGAGATTAGAGCATTCCATCTACTCGAAAATTGTTGTTCAACTCTAGAAATAACTGCGATGTGTAATTCGTTGTATGTTTTTTGTGTGCTGACAAAAGTTCATGTGGTCGGTAAAAAGTATACCTATCTACTTGCTTTGTTGGTATATCGAACGAAGAGAAATTAAAATAATAATGATCAATGACACTGTAACGTGGTACAGATAATCCCTATTAAAATGAGTTGTAAGTCATGAGGTACTATTATTATTATTATATTTTTGTAAATATAAATATATAGATACATCGTAATGTGTATTTTTTGCATTGATAAGACGTCGTACACACGTATTTAAAAACATATTTTTCACTGGACAGTACCCCATTCCGTATATCATAAGATTGAATACAACGGAACGCTGAATTTTCGTTTCGGTCTAATCAGGAGAACACGTTATATTAATATGTGTGTGATGTGGCATCTTTTTTCAAAAATTGTTTTTATTACGACACATTAACAAAATGAAATTTTAAACGAATTACAAACTACCGTATTTTAATCTATTGACAATATATTAGCAATAAGTAAAGTTAACCATTTAAAAAAAAAAAACATTCTATCGTATACTTAATAATTACTTTGAAAATGATTCTGTCCCGCGTAAACTTGTTGTTAATGTATTGAAAAGTGAAAACGTAATATTATGGTTACGTGATTTTACGACCAATATTGTATTCACTTTAAATTACATCATATACGTGTTAGGTTTGTTAAATTTTCCTGTACGAAACCCATTTGAAAACCGACAGAACCACGTCCTCGTGACAAATAAACAATACTTCTCGTTGCGCGTACTTTAAGTATAATATAGACAGTAAACGATAAATACATATATAGGTGTTATCGTCACTTCGTATTATGTAGCGCTCGTGTTCCTGGCTCAAACGAAATCGCCTCTAATAACGATACGATGACGTACAAAACTTCAGCGTTACCTACTTGAGTTAAGTGTTTGTTGAAATGTTTTTAATTTCCCCGTTATTGTAGGTGAAAACTTACAATTGAATTCGTTCCGTAAGCCGAAGATCGCGATCGGCTTATGGCAATACAAGGCGGCGCTAAAAACTCTGAGATTAGGAAACAATCACATCCACAGCTTGCCACCGTATCTATTTGAATATCTGAAGAACTTGGAACGGCTCGAACTGAACGGCAATCCTATTTCCATCATCGATCGAAACACACAGATCTCTTTAGGGCAGCTAAAGAACCTCCAGGTATAAACGTCCGTAGGACGACGTTTCCTGCACCCCGTGCCGCCGCACCGCAATAACCGAACGTCGATTTCCGATTTTCAGTACTTGGATTTAGGGGACACGGGTATATCGACGATCCCAGCGGACGCGATCTCTCGACCGTCCAACGTGCAAAAGCTGTACTTGAACGGCAACCGTTTCCAGACGGTACCGAGTGAAATTCGAGCGATGCCGTTGACGTTCCTCAACATGAACGCGAACCCGATCACACACCTGGACAACGAGTCGTTCGCCGGTTTGGATCGACTGCAGAGTCTAATCGTTTGCGGGATGCCTCTGTTGACGGACGTCGGGAGCGGCACGTTCGCGCCACTGAAAAAGCTCGAGGCGCTACACATGTCTCAGAATCCCAGTTTGACGGACATTCATCATGACGCTTTCGGGGGGGACGACTCGACCAACAATGGCCAATGGCCGTTAAAAGAAGTGAGTAATCGCGCCTCTATTGATCCGCGTCAGTATAGATTTTGTCGGAAAAATGTATTTTAAAGTCCGAGTTTAGCGAAGAATGTACAACATGATCGGTGTTTATACGCCATTATGAAATCGCGATGACTTCTTCAATAATGCTCCGATCGTCCCACCCGGTCCCGGTTTTGTGTAGTTCTACTCGCAGGTACGTTGAGGGGTCGTAGACGGAAGCGTGAACGAAAGTTACAATCGGAAAACTAAGCGAAAAATACAGGAAAAACGTTAAAAATTACGACAGACATAATCAACATAGTTTCTTTTGGCCGTGACTTCCGAGAAATAATGATCGTAACGAGCTGAAACTTTCACGTAGTATTAAAACACGTAAGATGCAGGTCTGGTACGCAAGTTTTAAGAGATT
Organism: Hormaphis cornu; assembly: GCA_017140985.1. Classification (NCBI taxonomy): domain Eukaryota; kingdom Metazoa; phylum Arthropoda; class Insecta; order Hemiptera; family Hormaphididae; genus Hormaphis; species Hormaphis cornu. The sequence goes on from CM029357.1 coordinate 8,272,049, forward strand.
TCGATCTCATTTTTGAGCTAAAAATGAAGCTTCGAAATTTTCGAAAATTTCAATTTTTTTCGTAATATTTCGAAATTCAATTTCCCGGGAAAAGTTTTTAAAATATAATACAAGGTTTCCGATACATATTACTGGAAAATTTCGAAAATCCATAATCACAATTTTTTTTTTTTTTTTCCAGTCGTTTAGAGTTGGTCACACCTGAAACTTATTTTCGGAAAACATTTGTTGTGTTATTTAAGATTTGAAAATTAAGTATATTATGTTGTACATTATCGCTATTTGCATCAAAACATTTTAAAAAAAAATCCGTCCAGTAGTTCTGAAAGCGTATAAAATTTTTTTTTTTAAAAGTATTAAAAAAAACTCAATACTGTTGTGCAATTGATACTTAATAAATCGTCCAAACGGTTTGAAATTTTTGCGCGTAATTTAAATCAATACTCTTTGTTCGTGGGTAAATTTTTCGGGTTATTTGGACCATTTTTGGGGCTAAAAATAAAACGTTCGATTATTCCGTGGTTTTTTTTTATGGGTTTTTCGATATTTGATTTTAAATCATTATCACTTTTTTTTTTTACTTCTAGCGCCTAATAAAAGACTGAAATAATAAATTCTATTGTTACGGCACAATTCGTATAAGTAAACCGGTCACTCAGAGCTCATTCAGAATCGTTATTTTCGTAAACTATTTACAATCGTATGTACAATTTCTAATTAAACTTACCAAAAATATTGACCCACAGCATCAAACTGACCACGCGACCTAATTCCGGATTTTTTGCTTCTTTTCACTTCAATTATGTATGTACACATCTTGTTATAGCTGTACTTGAGCCACACGAACCTCAGCAGTTTGGACTCGAAACTCTATCCCTGGACAAATCTCAACACGTTCGACGCTAAGAGCAACCGATGGACGTGCGACTGCAGACTGACATGGTTGGCGGACTATATTAACAAGACGTTTTCACAAACACCGGAAGCATTTCTTTACTATCGGTAAAATTATGTCATCGAATACATAGTATTTTATCCTCGTCCGAAATTCGGACTCCGAACGATTCGAAATGATCGCGCGTTTTCGATGGATGTTAATAAAAAATATCAAATGGGTACAAATTTTCCGACCAATTTTAGAAGTGATAGAACATTTTGCACTATCACTCCGCGGTTAGATCGTTTTGTTAGTAGTTTTAAAAAGATTTTCTCGCGATGATAAAATTAAGACACCAAACGATATTATAATGATACATGTTGTGACGCATTATTATTTTGTTTTTTGAAGTCGGTTTTATATTTTTTTGTTGAAAGTTGATTCGATTTATTTTAGATTCTGAGCGGAGCGAGTGGTTTTGCAATGTTTCTATATATATACTGTTAACAAAATGTCTACCAGAAACAACAATAGTTATTTCCCCCCGTGATTTCGAAAATAGTCATCGTCTTGAAATGTCAGACAACGATGTATACAACTTCAAACGATTTTCAACAAGTTTCGTTTAATTTTAGGCTTCTTCGGGGGTTCTTCGTTTTAGAAACGGGTTAGTTTTGGGTATTTTGACTAGAACACGACATCAGTCGCTCTAACTACGCACCAAAAGTTTGAAAAATCGCACAATTTTTCGGACTACCGTTTTAAGACCTATAACGACGTTTCATTAAAATCGCGTATAGTTATTTCTCCGTAATTTCGACGACAATCGTTCTTGAAACGTTTACAAAAAAATAATATGTATCTTTTTCCCGTCAAACTACAACGGAATTTTCGAAAATTTTCATTCGATTTTAGGCTTTTTTTTTTCAATAAATAACAGTAGTAATTCGCGACCTCGACAGGTCAGATAGCTCGCTCAGAATCGTTTGTATAGACCGCAACTTTGAAACCAACGGACTAACCGGCCCAGAGCTCAGTCGTACCTTAAGGTACGTTTTCCAAGGCGCGACACGTCGCCGCGACCAACGACAACGGCTT
>CM029357.1:8279023-8299560 GCA_017140985.1 Hormaphis cornu
GTTAATCACAGTTTTTCTTTCTGTTGTTTAAAGTTGGGAATTCATATTTGTGATTTACTTATCGATAAAAATTTGTAACGTAAACACTAATATTATTTTGGATATGAAAATGTAACATGTAATGTAAAACAAGATTTTCTATCTGCACAGAAATATATTGAAAAAGTCCGAAATTTTTTTACGGGTGTGGTAAAAATTTTGAAACTGTCAGGAAATTTTTAGTTACTAACCAAAAATTCAACATTTGATTACTCTTTGGTTTTTATTTTTTTTCTTAGGTTATTTTAAAAGTATAGGTTTTGGTTAAACCATGCTACTAGAATTCCAAATTTCAAAATATTTTGAACATCACAATAATATCTGATGCTAATTAGAAAAAAAAAATTTTTTTTTTGAGGTTTCAACGATTTTTATCTCATTTTTTCTACAGTCATAATAAATACTTTTTGATCTAAAATTTAGTACATCTGCACTAACTGTAAGTTTTTTTATTTTGAAATAAAATTGTCAGTATTGCTTCTCAATTTTTTATTAGTTAAACTGAGCTATTCAGAATCGCGTTGTTGTTCTCGTAAGCTTTCTGCTAATGTTATTATCGAAAGAGAAAATATTTAACCTAGTAAAATGACCTGTTGTAAGGTCAACCTAACCTACGAGTAAATACTTTATTATTTTTTAGAAATAGTCCAATAATGTATTTTTCTCTTTTTTTATCCATGTCGATTCAAATTTCAAATGTTTAGGTGTTGATACACGGTCCAGACGTCTTTCCGGAGACATCGGTACTGACAGAAGTAATTCAACCGGGCAAATCTGTATCACTCGCAGTCAATCCATATTTTGTAGAGAGCAAAAAAAATGTCAAAGATTTGAAACTTTCACAAAGAATGTGTTTATTTCCCGATGAAGTAATGTATAAAATATATTTATTTACAGTGAACCAAGAACCAGGCGTGGATCTAGAAATCTGAAATTGAGAAGGGCGTGACTAAAATAACTCGATTTTCGAAAAACTAGACATATATATATATATATTAATATATATAGTGTGTATTGAACAAAGGCCTAAAGCACTTGAGCTCTCTCCCCTTTAGATCCGCGCCTGCCGAAAACTTTTATCGACAATACAATTTTTCAATGCTTTTCCATAAAGAAATCGTTGAAAACGTCTAAGCACTATGATCACGAACAGTGTATCACCGAATGTCGGGTACAAACTATTTTGGACATCTGTAACTGTACACCATTCATTTATCATCATGAAATCGATTCAATCGTAATTTGTGATTTGACAAATGCTTTCTGTATGCACAATAACGCAGGTAAACCGTATGCTTAGAAATCTTATTTTTACTACAATTATTTATAGTTACTTTTAATTTGTTAAGGAATACACCGTGGCGAGCCCAGAAACTTACAAAGGGATGTAAATATGGGAAACATAATTAATTTTAACGAATAGGAGTGCCTTCCTAATATCATACCGAATTTGAACTCAGTTAGACAATATACACAAATAGGATAACTTAAGACAGTTTCACCTCCTAAAACCACGAAAAGCCTCAAAGTTTTGTTTTTTTATGTTCACGTCCTCCCCAAAAATAGCTTCTTGTCATACAATGTTTTGGCTTTAATCCTCCCCCCACCCTAAAAGTTAAACTCAAATTGTACCAATAGCTATCAGACGTATTTTTAAGGAGTGTATATTTATTACTAGAACTAGAACACTGCAGGGAGGAAATAACAGAACATTGGAGATCGTATACAATCTGGAACGTTAAAATTCATAATTCATCATTCCTAAGGTTTTTTCTTATTTACTCTATATTTTACGATTGGTACAATATTTTTACTAGCTAATTATAAATCTACAATTTTTCTAAAAAAAATCACGATTGAGGAGATATTACCCCAACCTCTCTCCCCATGCGCACCACGCCACTGTAATAATACCATTCGTATATATGTACATCAGTCCAAAAAAATATCATGTTGATATTTTATTACAACTAATTAAGGCTCCACTAGAATAAAAACAAACTTTTCGATTAACTCCTTTCGATTCTTTCGATTCATACTCCTAAAAAAAAATACTTTTTAATATCAACCGTGTTCAGTATCTAAAATCGCAAAAAATTTGCTACAATTGAAAATCACGGTACGCTTTAAATGTTATAATCCTACTAACGTTTTAATATAAATCTTTTAATTTTCTGACACATAATATAGTACATCTTATAGAGTCTTAGAGATGGTTGAATTCCCCATTCCACAGAAAAAAACAAGATTTGAAGGCGTAAACACCTTTGATGATTCATAATGGATCTTCGGACTTATTCTTTCACATATTCTAATAATCTCTAAATTTTAGTTATTTTTTAATAACATAATAAAAGGTGTACTTTCGTATGTAGATATAACAGCTAAAACTCACATTTTTTTTATACAATTAAACAGACTTTTACTAATGTACATACAATAGATCCTTATGTAAAATAAGTATGGGACCAATAAACAAAAATGTAAACTATTAACACGGAATAAATTACATTTTAATTAATTTTTAAATTTCATCTGTTCTGTGATATCATCATACGTTCCATCGTTTCAGGCATATTTAGTAATTTGCTACCAGATACGAGCGATACTGACGAAAATGCAGAAACAAGATGCTCCGATTGCTTACCAGAATGCTCAGAAACAAAATACGCACTATCGTCTTCGGTCGTAAACTTATTCCTCGACGATTTTGTGATTGGGTCCGTAAAGTTTAACCGCTGTAAATTTATAATCAATACACATTAACAATCGGCGATTATCATGCGTTCAAAATTGAATAGTTTTTACAATTTTCTAAAAGTTTAGCTTACATTGACTAATAAATTCAGAATGGATAATTATATCGACAGCATAAAAGTGCAAGACAAATACGAGTGAATCCCGTGAAAACCACAAACTTATGCATAAAATAATGCATTTAACAGTTTTAACAGTTTTTTAGACGAATGCTTTTAAATTATCGACAGTAATAATTTCGAAAATGCACATAGTCTGCAGATAAGTGTCACATTGTTGTAGGTACCTCATATTTATTTATTTAATTTTTGGTAATATTTTTTTAATATCCTGCACACTTATATCTGTACAGTATTTCAAAACTTAAGTTTGATTGCACCTACTATTACATTTTTCATTTAGGTATATAGATATTGTTGGTATACATAGTTGGTAATATATACGCAGGGGTGGATCGGTAAATCGGGAAAGTCCTGGCGCAGTCTGCTTTATTTACATTAATTTTACAGAAAAAATGATTTTTTAAAACATTTTATAACAACATGAATGTTACAACAACATTTCTTGGACGTTGGTCATGTCCCTGCTTACGCTCAAATGTATGTTAATAGAACGGGCAAATAACACTTTAAACCCGTCATTCAACACTCGTCGTGGTGTATAAAATATTATAGAATTAATTTTTTATTTATTCAAGATATTATTTTATACCACAAAAAAAGGAAGTTGGAGTGAGATAAAAACGTAAGATTATACATTACAGTAAATATAAAATAGTTAATTTTTAGCCGATTTCTATTACCTATGACCTATTCCTAGCTTTTACCTAATACCATCGATTAAATATTAGTACACGTACGTTGTTCAATGCTAATACTCATTAGAATTAGTGTTACAATATTATAGTTGCATATATTTGTAAAACACATTGTAAAAATTAACGACTGAATAGTTTTAGAATATCGATATTCCATGGTGCAGATAATTTTAGAACATCGCTTGTGACTAATATCTAAATATTACAATCGTAAACTAATTCACAAGTACAGCTAAATTAATTTGGTAATAATCAACAGTATTATAATAGGTAAAAACGTTTTCAACGGACCGACTGTTACTGGAAAAACATAAAAAACACGAGTATTGTTTGTAAAAATGTACACGTTCGGTAATTAGGATCTTTTCAACAAAAAATGTGTACCGTTTTAATTTTATACAGGCCACGCGTGAAAAAAAATGAAAGTCAGCTTCACGTTTATTATCAAGACATAACAAGTATAAAATACAGAAGAGAATCAATGGTTACATGGGACTTACTCGTCGGTAAGATATTATACACAATTTAAAATATCTATCTACGCGTCTTATATATATATACATTTGTTTCAAGTTACTTAAGCCGAACTATGATTGATTTTAGCGTCTCTAGGAGGCATTTTCGGTTTGTGTTTGGGAGGCAGTGTGCTAAGCATTGTTGAACTAGTCTATCACTTTACTTTTGGGATCTACAAAAAAATAAGAGATTCAAAAAAATACCGTCAACAAATAGTACCGAAAAATTTCATTAAATAACTGTACGACTTGTATCGAAAAATTTACCTTGTAGAATTATGACCTATCATAGTTATTCAATATTAAGTCGTGACATGAGAAATGTTCGAGAGTACACAATGATAATTTTTAATCGTATTTTAAGGGCCTGGATTGAGGCGGCAGTTTCGTCAGTTGACTTATATATTTACTATATATATATATATATATACTTTTGACTTATATATTGTCGGTTTTGTTGTCGTGTTTAGAACCCTATTGATAAGTTATTTACAAACAGTTGTTTTCATCAAATATAAAATACTGTGTAAACATAATTCATTAAATTCAATTTTAAGCACATTGTATCATAATGTTATTTTTAGTGCCTATACATGTACACTACTATATTATGTTTAATGTTTGTATATTTTATATGATCAAAACGTATAATATACCTATAGGGAACGTTCAACGTTCGTAGAAATGTTCGATGAAACGACGAAAAAACGTAAAATCAACAAAAACACAAAAGGTTATCGTTTCGAGAAAATAAAAATCACTCTACTTTATCGATATACAAAAATGCATTGATAAAATAATCGTTGAAAATATCATACGGCTAACTATATATTACGATCATTGTACGTAACTGCAGTCTGTTCGTACAAACAAAAGCAGCGTTCAACCTTGAGATACACCTACTCGCAGTGTTCGATGTACTATACCTTAATGCTATATTGTATTAGTCCCGAGACCTAGTTCTTCTTATATTATATGCATTCTTGGATGAAAAAGCAGCATTTCTTACGCAATATTTTTGTTTCATATACCAATAAGTTGAAATGTGTCGTAAAAATAGGTAATTATTATGTTTTAGGCTCCCCGCACAGTTGTGTAACGATCATTGTCCACTTTGCGATACACACAACGATTGTGTGCCATATATTTTGATAAATCAGTTTGACATTTAGCGTCCCTCACTACCAAATTCACGAATAATTGGGTTTATTTTCTAACTTAACTACACATGAGCCAAGACAAAATAATATGCTATACTTTACTTAATTTAACACTTGAATGTGTGTAAAAATTGAGTAGTCTTGCGAGAAAATGTTTGAGTGACGTGATGTACAGATTGGAAAACGTTTAAATAGAAACACTTGAGGAAAATGGGTTCACAATACGTTTAAAGTTGTTTTTTTTTTCTAACGTACCCGATAGTTGATGCTTAAAGGTTATTTTTTACGGGAAACAATAAGAACGTTTCTAACAACAAGAGGAACCGTCATAATACAGGCGTGTGTTATTTTAATCCAAAACTTCTTGAGCGTGTGTGATTTCGTAAAACCTACGATTGGAAAAAATAAAAATGTAGGTATTTTTTGAGTAATGAAAAAAAAATAGTAGTCGGTATTCAGAATGTGTTTAAATCAAACATACACAAAGTATATAATATATTTATTTTAATAGGTATAAATAAAAAAACGATTGTCTACACGTTTGTTCGAAAACTTTACAGCTTATAATTTATATACCTCATGAGAATAGCAAAAAAACATAGGTACCTCCTATAGGTTAGTAACATTTATTTAATAGAAAAAAATACGTATAAATATGTGATTTTTTTTTTGTTTATTACGTATGTTATATACTTTCTATATTTTTTTCCTATTATAATGGGTGGCCTTAAAATGACGTGTTTTTTTCAAGGCCATTTTTGCAAACTGGCGGCGGGCAACACCTGGTGGCCGCATGACACCGTCGTAATAACGAGCATCAGAATTCAGTTAACAATCAATCGCGTCCGGACGAACGTTTGTCGAACACAAAAACCGCAAAAAATATCTCAAACGCGCAGTTACACCAATATTGTTACACTACGGTGACTCGAGTTAATGTTATCGTATAAAAATTCGAACACTATAATGTTATCGTAGTGAAACGTTTTTTTCTTTTTATTACCGACGTAATCGATGTAGCGGTTTGTCGATATACGAAAAGCGTTTTTTGCGTTTAAAAAAAAAATTCAACTTAAAACAATCGTCATAATATCAGCACGTCGACAAAAACATTAAAGCTGTGCACGCGTAACTCGTGTATCCGTTGACAAAATATTTCTAAATTTGCGGTTTACCTCGGTGAACTCAATAATATAAATATCGTAATAATATTATGTACATGCAGTCCCGGACGAACGGTGCAGTTACCGGGAAAAACACGCGCGACGGTTTTCAGGTAAGGTATATCGAACTACGAATGAATTACAAATAAATAAACAAAATTACAAATCAATAAACAAAATTACAACAGGAACGCTCCCCTAGAATTTTTACGAAGATTAAAATATCGTGCTCAGAGAGAGAAAAAAAACATTCGCATTTTTAATCTGTTTAGTTTTTCTCATTATTCGTGTTACTCTGCGGTGTTTCTCGCATAACGATCATAGCGCATATTTCGTTGTGTATTTTAGAAGATTTTTTATACCACATCGTCCCCGAAGAATAATCTCTCGACACTCGCCTGTACGATTGTATTGTCGCGATAATAATTTTTATCGTGTCGCACAAAAAAACAATTTCTTTGTTGACGCTCACTCTTCTTTCATACCATACACGGCCGCGATATCTTATCCCGTAGGGAACCTCGCGGAAAGCTAACCACTTGACGAAACACACACTTATAAAACAACATACCTATTTGTACACCACGTGTGGTGAAATCGAGTCGTCCGTATTACGAACACTTATTAAATAATATTATAAGGCGATTTTAACACGCCTATTTTGCTTATTAAAAACACGCGGCCGTCGGATCGCGGAATCGTATTAAACTGGTGTGACTGTCGATATGTTTCGTCGAATCGCGAAACAGTGAATATTATACTACAAACTGTAACGGTGCAATAAACATTGTGTTTCTGCTTCGGAAGTGCAAACAAATTCGTGGTTTTTTTTGTTGTTGTTTTCCAGACGTTCCAAACCTGCAAATGAACTATTGATTTCGCACCGTAAGCACCACGGAAGTTGTCGCTCGAAAAATGGGTACGCTGCATTTCGTGATATTTATCCCGGTGGTTTGTCGAACGTCGCGCGCTAAAAAGAGTATCTATCAAACACGTCGTAAATACCGGATCTCACGAGTTCGTGCGGGTTTGACTTTTATCATGATTATCGAACAAAAGTTTCGGATGATGCAGTTTAACGTTTGTATTGTTAAAGTTGATTTGCAGCAGAAAGCGACGCGACGTAAAATATCGCTCGCGTTCTTCGCGCGAGATCGGCGCGAACGCTCAAAAAGTCGAAAATTTAAAAGTTTTATACTCGGTAGAACACAAATAACGACAGAAATCGATCGAAACGTTAACGACAAATGCATTTTATCCTTTCTATTGATATGTTTTCGAGTCTTAAAGCTTAAAATTTTTGAATCAGAAATTTCCACGTTTTATGAAATTGCGTACGATTGGAAAATAAAAGTTTGATACTTATTTCGAAAATGATTTCATCACGTTTGTACATCGCCCGTTCAAACAGTTTAGACTAAATCAATTTTTAGAGGAGTTATTGCGAAAGAAGAATAATGAAAATTATCAAAAGCCTTACACGTGTTTTATGCTATTCTTTATCTCAGTCGAATTACCTATCTTTGAAGCGATCGTTTGTAAATACCGAAACGATTCCACACACGATAAAAGTGACTCCGAAAAACATTACTGTATAAAAATTTAATTATTAGGTGATTATAAGTACTTGAAATCAGATTTATATACCTAAACCGGGGATTGATATAATTTTTAGTAGGTATACTTGTTTTAAAATTAAACTTTAAAATCACTTTTTATCACAAAACCCTTTAAAATATTATTGATTTAAGATAACGAATGAATACATTTTCAAATAGCAAAACGATTTAAAAGTAGCGGGTGATAAAAAATTATCTGTAAAATGAATGTAAATGTAGTTTTATGTGTAAAATTTACCGATCTTGCGTTTCTATAGTTTTCGAAACCTCTTCTTAATGGCTAAAAATGAAGACAAAAATTATTAAAAGGACTCGTGAATTGCTAAAAGAGTAGCACACCAAAAATATTGTTCTTTAGTCTCATTTAGGCCTAGCAATTTTTAGTTTAACGTCCTCTTGGGAAGAACGTTACGTCGCTATAATAACCGTTTGTGTTCTCTGGCCTATACAATAAAAGACTGGAATCGATACGCAATAACAATTTTAATTTATTTAATCGCACTTGAATCAGCACAGTATTTTCAAATTATCGAATCGACTGATTAGGTAATATCAAACTACCGCAGGGGAAGGACGAGCAGAATTCTAATCCTCCGACGATTTATTTAGACCACTGAACAAAGCGAAACAACCTACTTTGAAACTTTTTTTACTTAAATTTACTAAAAAAAAATAACGAGAAAAATGCCAGACATAACGTTTATAAAACACTATCGCGTCATCACGAAATTCGTCACGTATGCTTTGATATAGTAGTATAGCGGCTGTGCTCAGAATTCAAAACCGAGTTACTGTTTTGAATAATTTGTACCTATACATAATCTAAATGGCTCTTATCTCGGACAGACAAGACCGATGTGTGAGCGGGACTTATTTTTGTCCGTTCACTGCTAATGTTTTCCGTTCGCGGTTTTCTTTCGCAGAAACTATCCTGAAGAGGTGCATAATATCGGCCGGACCATCTGCAAGGATGATCTTGATAATCAGCGTGGTGTGCTTCACGGGCATCGCATCTTTGACTAGTGCACAGACCAAAATTAAATGTTTTCAACCCGCCAACGGTATAGCTAAGTCCGGTACACTACTGCTGGACTGTTCCAATATGATCGACAAGAACATCAAACAATCCAACATCGAAGAATGGATAAAAGACTACGGCGACAAGGGCAACATCGTTTATAACCGTGGCGTAGAGAGTATTGACTTGGAACACAGTAATTTATCGTCTATATTTGTATTCCCGCACATGCAATCGTTGAAAAAATTATCGTTTAAAAACAACAACATATCGGCGATCGAAAGCAACGCGTTTGTGAGTCTACCAGCTCTTGAAGAACTCGACTTAAATTACAATTCGTTGCACAGTAAGTTTAATAACAATTAAAAAAACAATAAAAATAGAATTAGAATTTTTTAAACTATAAATTTAACTTCTGTCTTCCTCCATAGTACAAAATTTTTTTAGGTATAAAATGTGCACGAGTGTAACAACATTGTGTTACATTTAAGCAACGGTTCCAATTGTAGGTAGGTAGGTATACCTACTATTCCCCTATCATTTACCAAACCACAATAGCATATTTTTCGTATGTTTGAGTCCCGAAGATATGAAATCCTTAAGATTCGTCATCATCTTACCTACCAATATCTGTTGGCAACATGGCTCTGTAAATTATAAAAGTGTCCTTGTCTGTTCCATTTAGTCGGTTATAGATAACGTTATGGACACTTACTACGGTAGTGAAATTATGGCCACTATTGAACTGCAGACTCACACCAACGCCCGGGAAAATCGTCAATCGTGATTTTTAAATTTTCAAAATTCTTGCGTTCTTACGGTCACTGTATTATGTCCTCGAATCGTTCGTTTAAGAATCTGCAGTACAATTGACCGGGGGACACGTTATATCGTTGTCAGGGAATCAATTTTTGCATTTTATATACTCGTTGCGTCTTAATCGAATGTGTCGATTTGCACCGGTTCGCTCCGTCGAACTTCTCGCAGCTTTCTCTCTTGATCCGAACCATTTCAAATACGAAATAAGCACAGTTTTTAAGCCCACGCACATACTTAACAGTGTTAAAATTCGTTAGGAGTTTCAAGTATAATTTCCGGTTAAACTTTTCAAGAGCCAGTTGTGTCACCGTCTCTCTCTCTCTTTACAAGCGCAGTCCGTCCGTAATAACGCAACAGTACGTCATGCGAAAATGGAGATTTTCCGAAGCCACTTGTTCGATTTTCACGCGGTTTTTTTTTTTTTTTTTTTATTAAAGCGAGGTTTAATAGCGGATTTCGGCCGTGTATGGTTTTTTTTTTTCTTTCAAAATTCCACTCTAAAGAACAGAAATTTTGTCCGAAATTCGACGACGGGTCGGGACGGTACGCGTCTAACAAACGGGTGGAACGGAGGACGGCGCAATTCGATTATTAACCTACGCGTGATCCAATTAAACGTCGCTAAGTGAACGAAAGATCCGAAAACAATACGCCACCCCCACGTATAAGACGCTCCTCTTATTATTGTAAACTCTGCCGACGGCCGTGCGCGCAATATTAATAATGCACGTTGTATCGAATACTTCGCTGCCGCGTGAGACGTCGGCGAACTTCTGAAACAACGCGTACCTGTAGTACACGTAGTAATGTGCGTAGCAGAGTTTCGAATCGCATTTTCCTTCGGTCCGCAGATCGTCAAATCGCAGCAATCGAGTTACAATGATTTACGGGGACGGCCGTGTACGCACACCGCGGTACCACGTCGTAATGTCATATAATATAATACGCACGATAAGTAACATTATTGTTCGCGTTCTGCCTGGGTACGTATACATAGATAGGTAGCACGACTTGGTCGGCAGGTCTCCGAGTACATCTTTGATGTAACGACGGCTCCGAGGGAATTGCGGGGGAGCGTGTGTAGTTAGCTTTTAGTGTTCAAGTTTCAAAACAAAAAACACACATCTTTACACTGTATCAGTTCAATCTATACAGCGTTCGTCGTGTTCAAGTACAAAAAACGTTTCAAGTAAAATTTCGTGATTAAATGAAAAAAATGAGTCACGGAAGGTCGCTAATTTGGGTGAGTTGAAAAAATTCGAATCCGTCCATAATGGTCCGACCTAAAGTTACATACTCATTAAACGGACGATTTCGACGTTTAACTGGAAACGAAATTTTTATCACGATTGGACCATCCAATATGAGCTCGTATGAGTTATTGATTGATTTTTTAAAAGAGGTAATTCTATAAAATATAATACAACGTGACACTTTCACAATGTAAAAAACGTTTATAACGATTTTTTTGAAAATCCTAACATAAAAAAATATAACGTTTAGATCGTACTAAGGTTTAGAGATTCCAAATTGAAAATTATAGGTTTTACGCGAAACTATAGCTAACTACAGTGAAAATTTGGACTTTCACAGTAAAAAAATGCTTCAACTCGGTACCAACTCGGGTTGACGACATTTTTACATGAGGTAATTTCCAATAAGATACTTCAAACTATTTTGTTTTCGGACAACGCTAAAATCTATCGATATTCCCTCAAATAAAATACCCAGTGAATCGATTTTAACTTCGATATATCTGTATGTATTTTTTACAAGTCTGTAACGAAGTACACTTTTAATGCAACGAACATTTCATCGACACGTAATAAACGTGTACACGTAAAATACCCGTATTATGTAAGTATCATCGTACTTATCAAACACCTTTTATTCTTTGCTGATGTGTGTATGAAATTCCCGTTACTGTTTTTTAAGCGAACGCAAGTGTACCTATACATATTTTAACATTTCTATTAATACGCGTTTTATTTCGTAACGGTCGAAATGTGAACTAATTGCTTGACAAATCTCTGATTTAATTTCAAACACTAATACGAGTGGAATTTCTATAGTATAGTACAGGGTTTAGAAACGAAAATACCAAAGGCTTGTATTGCACACACTATGTTTTTAGGAAAAAAACATAATCCAGATAAAAATGCCTAATTGTTTGTTACGTGTAGACAAAATGTTACGAATGAGTCGTTTACGTTAAGTCATTTCGCTGTTCTCATTCGAACATTTGAGACAGTAGACACATGCTTTCAGGTTACGTTCGCTCTAAACTTTTACGCTATTCGGTTAATACAAAATAGGACGGTTTAGGTACGCAAAGACGAAATCGGTTCGAACGTTTCATCAGACAACGTTCATTTCTATCGCGAGACATGCTCAACTGCACGTAGCACGAAATACGTAACCTGTTTTATACTGCGGGGTGATCGGCCGAATGAGAATTATTAAATCACAGTCCATTTAGGCACATGGATTTATCGTTTTGCATGAAAATTGCGCACGTCAATAATATCGGCACGCGCGCTCTACGTCGTCTATCAGAACCGAAACGAAAATTCTCATTAGGTTAGTAGGTAGTGATCACAAATTTGTTTTAACAACAAAATGTTAGATATATCCTGTGTAAAGTTAAAACTCGAAACGTAGCACATAATGATTATACAAGTCAATAATCATTCTAGGTCGCGCGGGTAGTTTGACGGAGTAACGACTGCGCTTTGGGTGAGTCACCGGTTCGCAAGTCGTGGTTCAAACGTATTATTCAATGTCTGAAAGCAATAAAAAACGAGTCCGAGCGAGCTTCTGGTAAAAAACGATGTTTAACAAAAAAATACTTAGAAAATTAATGAAAAATACCTCGGATAAAACTTTTTTCAATCCTTTATGACGTACCTATTAAATTAATTTGGTACGTAAAAGTTTGAAAACCACGTGGAATGATTTTCATAACGATAGTTCAACCCCGTTCTGACGCCGGATTTGGTGATTTCGCCGTTTTCGTCGTTTTCAGCACACAACTCCTCAGAAGGTAATCAAACTATCGAAAAACGCTTCAATCAAAATGAAATTTAAAGCCCCAACTTTCATGTGGCACACAACGTAACGAGATTAGAGCACTCCGTCTACTCGAAAATTGTTGTTCAACTCTAGAAATAACTGCGATGTGTAATTCGTTGTATGTTTTTTGTGTGCTGACAAAAGTTCATGTGGTCGGTAAAAAGTATACCCATCTACTTGCTTTGTAGGTATATCGAACGAAGAGAAATTAAAATAATAATGATCAATGACACTGTAACGTGGTACAGATAATCCCTATTAAAATGAGTTGTAAGTCATGAGGTACTATTATTATTATTATATTTTTGTAAATATAAATATATAGATACATCGTAATGTGTATTTTTTGCATTGATAAGACGTCGTACGCACGTATTTAAAAACATATTTTTCACTGGACAGTACCCCATTCCGTATACCTATATCATAAGATTGAATACAACGGAACGCTGAATTTTCGTTTCGGTCTAATCAGGAGAACACATTATATTAATATGTGGCATCTTTTTTCAAAAATTGTTTTTATTACGACACATTAACAAAATGAAATTTTAAACGAATTACAAATTAGCGTATTTTAATCTATTGACGATATATTAGCAATAAGTAAAGTTAACCATATAGAAAAAAAACATTCTATCGTATACTTAATAATTACTTTGAAAATGATTCTGTCCCGCGTAAACTTGTTGTTAATGTATTGAAAAGTGAAAACGTAATATTATGGTTACGTGATTTTACGACCAATATTGTATTCACTTTAAATTACATCATATACGTGTTAGGTTTGTTAAATTTTCCTGTACGAAACCCATTTGAAAACCGACAGAACCACGTCCTCGTGACAAATAAACAATACTTCTCGTTGCGCGTACTTTAAGTATAATATAGACAGTAAACGATAAATACATATATAGGTGTTATCGTCACTTCGTATTATGTAGCGCTCGTGTTCCTGGCTCAAACGAAATCACCTCTAATAACGATACGATGACGTACAAAACTTCAGCGTTACCTACTTGAGTTAAGTGATTGTTGAAATGTTTTTAATTTCCCCGTTATTGTAGGTGAAAACTTACAATTGAATTCGTTCCGTAAGCCGAAGATCGCGATCGGCTTATGGCAATACAAGGCGGCGCTAAAAACTCTGAGATTAGGAAACAATCACATCCACAGCTTGCCACCGTATCTATTTGAATATCTGAAGAACTTGGAACGGCTCGAACTGAACGGCAATCCTATTTCCATCATCGATCGAAACACACAGATCTCTTTAGGGCAGCTAAAGAACCTCCAGGTATAAACGTCCGTAGGACGACGTTTCCTGCACCCCGTGCCGCCGCACCGCAATAACCGAACGTCGATTTCCGATTTTCAGTACTTGGATTTAGGGGACACGGGTATATCGACGATCCCAGCGGACGCGATCTCTCGACCGTCCAACGTGCAAAAGCTGTACTTGAACGGCAACCGTTTCCAGACGGTACCGAGTGAAATTCGAGCGATGCCGTTGACGTTCCTCAACATGAACGCGAACCCGATCGCACACCTGGACAACGAGTCGTTCGCCGGTTTGGATCGACTGCAGAGTCTAATCGTTTGCGGGATGCCTCTGTTGACGGACATCGGGAGCGGCACGTTCGCGCCACTGAAAAAGCTCGAGGCGCTACACATGTCTCAGAATCCCAGTTTGACGGACATTCATCATGACGCTTTCGGGGGGGACGACTCGACCAACAATGGCCAATGGCCGTTAAAAGAAGTGAGTAATCGCGCCTCTATTGATCCGCGTCAGTATAGTTTTTGTCGGAAAAATGTATTTTAAAGTCCGAGTTTAGCGAAAAATGTACAACATGATGGGTGTTTGTACGCCATTATGAAATCGCGATGACTTCTTCAATAATGCTCCGATCGTCCCACCCGGTCCCGGTTTTGTGTAGTTCTACTCGCAGGCACGTTGAGGGGTCGTAGACGGAAGCGTGAACGAAAGTTACAATCGGAAAACTAAGCGAAAATTACAGGGAAAACGTTAAAAATTACGACAGACGTGTCATTGACATAATCAACATAGTTTCTTTTGGCCGTGACTTCCGAGAAATAATGATCGTAACGAGCTGAAACTTTCACGTAGTATTAAATACGTAAGATGCAGGTCTGGTACGCAAGTTTTAAGAGATTTCGATCTCATTTTTGAGCTAAAAATGAAGCTTCGAAATTTTCGAAAATTTCAATTTTTTTCGTAATATTTCGAAATTCAATTTTCCGGGAATAGTTTTTAAAATTTAATACAAGGTTTCCGATACATACATGTTACTGGAAAATTTCGAAAATCCATAATCACAATTTTTTTTTTTTTTTTCCAGTCGTTTAGAATTGGTCACACCTGAAACTTATTTTCGGAAAAACATTTGTTGTGTTATTTAAGATTTGAAAATTAAGTATATTATGTTGTATATTATCGCTATTTGCATCAAAACATTTAAAAAAAAATCCGACCGGTAGTTCTGAAAGCGTAAAAAAAATTTTTTTTTAAAAAGTACGAGTATTAAAAAAAACTCAATACTGTTGTGCAATTGATACTTAATAAATCGTCCAAACGGTTTGAAATTTTTGCGCGTAATTTAAATTAATACTCTTTGTTCGTGGGTAAATTTTTCGGGATATTTGGACCATTTTTGGGACTAAAACGTTCGATTATTCCGTGGTTTTTTTTTTATGGGTTTTTCGATATTTGATTTTAAATCATTTTCACTTTTTTTTTTACTTCTAGCGCCTAATAAAAGACTGAAATAATAAATTTTATTGTTACGGCACAATTCGTAAAAGTAAACCGGTCACTCAGAGCTCATTCAGAATCGTTATTTTTGTAAACTATTTACAATCGTACGTATAATTTCTAATTAAACCTAGGTACCGAAATATCGACCCACAGCATCAAACTGACCACGCGACCTAATTCCGGATTTTTTGCTTCTTTTCACTTCAATTATGTATGTACACATCTTGTTATAGTTGTACTTGAGCCACACGAACCTCAGCAGTTTGGACTCGAAACTCTATCCCTGGACAAATCTCAACACGTTCGACGCTAAGAGCAACCGATGGACGTGCGACTGCAGACTGACATGGTTGGCGGACTACATTAACAAGACGTTTTCACAAACACCGGAAGCATTTCTTTACTATCGGTAAAAATATGTCATCGAATACATAGTATTTTATCCTCGTCCGAAATTCGGACTCCGAACGATTCGAAATGATCGCGCGTTTTCGATAGATGTTCATAAAAAATATCAAATGGGTACAAATTTTCCGACCAATTTAAGAAGTGATAGGACATTTTGCACTATCACTCCGCGGTTAGTTCGTTTTGTTAGTAGTTTTAAAAAGATTTTCTCGCGATGATAAAATTAAGACACCAAACGATATTATAATGATACGTTGTAACGCATTATTTTGTTTTTTGAAGTCGGTTTTATATTTTTTTGTTGAAAGTTGATTCGATTTATTTTAGATTCTGAGCGGTGCTAGTGGTTTCACAATGTTTTTTTTTATATATACTGTTAACAAAATGTCTACCAGAAACAACAATAGTTATTTCCCCCCGTGATTTCGAAAATAGTCATCGTCTTGAAATGTCAGACAACGATGTATACAACTTCAAACGATTTTCAACAAGTTTCATTTAATTTTAGGCTTCTTCGGGGGTTCTTCGTTTTAGAAACGGGTTAGTTTTGGGTATTTTGACTAGAACACGACATCAGTCGCTCTAACTACGCACCAAAAGTTTGAAAAATCGCACAATTTTTCGGACTACCGTTTTAAGACCTATAACGACGTTTCATTAAAATCGCGTATAGTTATTTCTCCGTAATTTCGACGACAATCGTTCTTGAAACGTTTACAAAAAAATAATATGTATCTTTTTCCCGTCAAACTACAACGGAATTTTCGAAAATTTTCATTCGATTTTAGGCTTTTTTTTTTCAATAAATAACAGTAGTAATTCGCGACCTCGACAGGTCAGATAGCTCGCTCAGAATCGTTTGTATAGACCGCAACTTTGAAACCAACGGACTAACCGGCCCAGAGCGCAGTCGTACCTTAAGGTACGTTTTCCAAGGCGCGACACGTCGCCGCGACCAACGACAACGGCTTGTCGTCGCGACGCATTTTTTCTGATGTGTTTTATAAGACGCGACATGTCGCTGCGATTTTGGTGGTGATATTCCTCAGTTCACTTGCAAACCTGTCCAAGTACAGATGTGTTCAGGTGTAAAGTGTAGTTAATACAAATAAGTTTAATATAATACAGTTTTGTTTAAATTATTATGGATCCATTTATTGAAATATCCATTAATAATAATGATATTTTGACATTGTTATTGGATGAAGAAGATGAAGAAGATTTTATATTTTCCCATCTTAAGTCGAAAAAAAAGAAAACAGATAATATTTTCAAAAATCGTGATACTGAAGGTTTTTACGAAATATTAATAAATAGACATTTAAAAAATAATAACATAAAATTTCGCGAATTTTTTCGAGTTAATATTGAGCAGTTCGATTATCTTCTTTCTTTGGTTGAAAATGAAATAACTTTACCACCAAGTAATAGAAATAAAAAACCAATTTCAGCAGCAGAAAAGTTAGCTGTCACTCTAAGGTAAATTTCTATTAATTTTTTCGAAAATTTATTTTAGTGATTTTGTTTACGTCTTAACAGATATCTAGCTACTGGCGCGACATGTCGCGGTACTGCTTTCGGAGCAGTAGTGTCGTCGGTCGCGGCGACCCAAAGTTCTGTCGCGGCGACCTGTCGCATCTTGCAAAACAGTTGATAATATTTCCGTAAACACAGATATTGACGACAGGTCGCGGCGACGTGTCGCGCCTTGGAAAACGTACCTTAAGTATTAACCTTTACCGTGGAAAGCTTTTTTTTCTTTTTTTTTACGTCGATTATTGTACACAGACGTTATCGTGTATCGACATCTCATCGTTTTTAAAAAAACGCCGTTTACACAACGTTTAAGGTGCAACGAGCCCAGAGATCTAAACGGCACGCTGGTGTCCCAGTTGAACGCCGGTACCGTTTGCGACGGCGCGCCCGCGACGAACCACCACCACCACCACAGCCACGGGCACGCGACGCGACTCCGGCACTTTGTCATCGTCATCGGTCTGGTGGTCGGCATCTTCGCGGTCGGCTCGCTGGTGAGCGCGGCATGCAGGGAGGTGGCGAGGGCGCTGAAGCCGCGTGGGCTGCACGTCCAGTCGCCGTTCGGCACCGGCATCAAGTACAGACCGGCGGATTTCGAGGAGACGGACGCGGCGGACGCGGCGCCGTGCGACGTCAGAGCGAACGGCGGTAGACCGCCGATCGTCATAAATTGCAGCAGCAGCAGCAGCAGCAGCAGCGGCCAAAAAAATGTTCATAATAGTAATAGTAATCGTTGTTGAGCACAATTTGTAATAAATATAGTATACGATGCGGTATGATGATTACGGTACGTGTGACAGTCGTTGATTTTCCACGTTTCGGCGTCGGTACCGAATAGAGTTATGATAACGCTTAATTGTCAGTGCTCGCTCGAACAGGAAGAATCGGGGGAACGCTGTTGAGCAACAAATACAGTCGCAAACTGTAAAGTGTGAGCGCTTAAAATTTACTCAATTGCAAATAGGACAATCATTTTCCGAAAGTCATCTGATTCTTCGACGGGTCTAAAGACGATTCTTGTCGTTCTAACGTAGTGTCCAAGTGCTATCTCTTGTTGCACTCTCAATCTTCGTACATAATTGATACTTTGTTTACAACATATATTTAATCACGGCTTTTCGTTTTATTCTGTACTGCATTGTTCGGAAGATTCGTAAGGTTTTGAAATTCAACGATTTCTAGTCTGATTGGCTGTAATCAGTTTAACAACTTTTTTATATCTGAGATACGCATTTTATACAAAGTCTTTCGTTAGTGGGTACCATCGATTATAACTTTTGTACGTTCTCATCCTCCGTTCGGTACTTGAAAGAAATTATGAATTTAGACAGACCACACTGAACATCAGAATCGTTCGTGTCGGAATCACGAAATTACGCGTACACCAAACAGTAAACTGATCACCCAATATTAGGTCCGAAGAATAATGTTTTTTGTCGTAGATCGTAATAGTAAAAAAGCACGTTGAAACAATCAGCTGATGTTTTCATTTATAAATTTCAGAATCTGTTGGGCGTAAAATGTATTGTTGTAGATAAAAATTGTGTTTTACGTACTATTCAATAATAATACATATATATTTAATTATAATTATCGTTTTTTTATTTAATTTTCAAATCTTCTACAGCGAATTAGTGTATGTTACGAATTTTCTTATTCAAAAATAAGTCACGAGTATGACCAATTTTCGTGAATTTTCCAAATTCAAACGACTAAAGAAAAAAAATTTTGACCAACGATCTTTGAAATTTTTACTACATGAATTTATGTGTTGGCCACCTTGTAATTAATTACTACAACTTTTCATGAAACGTTAAATTTGCTGTCGAAAAGAAATTGATATCTCCGAGATTTTCAATGTTCTATAGGCACTGTGGGTTCGGTGTTAAGGATAGGTCCACAATAACTCCTGCTTATCGTAAGAAGTGATTAAAAGCAGGTAACGGAAGGAAGCAGTTTCCGTTACTACCAACCATTGCCGATTTCTGCAGCAGAAATAATCGACAAATGAAGGACATGGAAGCTTGGAAATATTTCCAAGTTCTGGCTCACCAACTGCAAGCAAGAGGGAAACTACTGCATTAGAGAACCCTAACTCAAATATCCAATGATGTGTCCCTTCGACAAACACACGTGGCTTCGATTCGACAACGTTGCCTTTAGAACACGATGATAGGCACTATTAGCTCAAAAATATTCGAAATCTCTTGAAACTTGTATCATACCTGTTTTAATATTATATGAAATTTTCAGCTCATTCCAAACATTGTTTTATGCTCACAAAATGTAATTGTTTGTGTCGAAAACACGTTTTCCACAATTTTTAACGTTTTTCTTTCCCTAGATTTTGCTTGGTTTTTTTACCGTAGGTAAATTTTTCAATTTTAAACGCTCGAATCTGTGACTTCCCTACCCATACACTGTAATCGCCTAAAAGTTATTTAATATACAATTTACAATAACGACCAATTTATAAAAAAAAAAAGCCTGTCAATGACTTCAAAAAACCAATATAAATTAATAGTGCTCGCCTATTTCTCAAAGTCTCTATAAAATATTTTAAGAACTCAACACTTACCGTATTTTTAATCAACGATGTCTAACAATTGATCACTAACGATTTGACATTGGTCATACGAGAAATCCCTTGATTTTAAATGCAACGATTGCAATTATCGTCACTCAATTGATTCTAGTTATTTCGTTGTATGTATATTTGTTCCAATCGTGTAATAAATTATACTTACTTTATAGTTTATATAGTCTAAGGAACTTTTTACTCGTAGTGACGGACTAGCTGTTTTCATATGTTTTTAAACACGGCAGTAAAAAATC
>CM029357.1:8308969-8415551 GCA_017140985.1 Hormaphis cornu
CACGTCGACCATATTTATAGTAATTGGCGACGCGCGCGTTGACGGCTAATTAAGCGGCATTAAAAAATGCTGACATTCTCGTATTACCCGGGTATTTTCGAGACCCCTCCTGCACTGACGGCGGCTCGTGAGGGACACGCGCCGCGTTTATACCGCGCACTTCCTCTATACGCGCAAACGGATTTAACGGGCGACTATTATTTTCCGAGCGTAACGCATTAACCTGACTCTAATGTACGTGCGGGTGGGTATATGGTAAACATTGCGGTCCTTCGCCGGTTCTGTGTCGGAAAAAACAAAATAAATAAATAAAACGCTACGAATAATCGTCGTACAAAATATGTCTCGGATGTTGTCCTCGAGTCGTCATTTTACGATTATTAAAACAAAAACAATGTACGATTCTAATACGTTGCGCCATAATAGCTATATTATAATATATTATTGCTTGGACGGAACGGAATCTCATTGATTTCGTTCATTTTTTGGAGGAACGTTTTTTTTTTTGTTTTACGTTTATTTATAAATGAATTTTTAGTCCTATAGGTTTGTTCATTTTTCAATTTCTATCTAGGACCGTCATCTCTCTCATATAATGATACACGTTTCAGTCGCAGAGACAGTGGATTTACTACGATTATTCGAGTGCTTGAGCGAGTATACGATTATTGAAATCTATTATAAAAGAAAATAATTATTGTCCCTTTCACAATTCAGTAGTTTGATATTTTTAAAAATTTAACATTAATTAGTGTGACACATACATTAAGTATTCGACTAACGGCATACAAACATTACAAACTCCAGTAGATATTTTTCATAAATTTGTTTAAGCTTATCTTAATAATTGAAGACTGTAAAGAACATCATACGTTTGGAACATCAGAGATTTTTTAGAGTAGGTGCTTATTGCGAGTCTAGAACACATTAAAATTTATTAAAAAACAGTTTTTTTTTCTGAAAAACGTAAAATTTTCCTAAGAACGAGGAAAAGAACGAGTTCCATTTTTTAAGCTTGGAACGAGCCTAGAATACGGCGTTAGTTTCTTTTTAACGATACGAACGTGAACGAGAACTAAACCCTTTTTAAAAAGAACTTTCCAAGCACTTGTTAACGTCAGTTTACAGTAAAAGAAACTGCAGTCCGTGGTTTAAAATTGTTGGTCCAATCTGTGATTTATACGAGTTATTAAAAAAATAATACCAACGATTTCCAAAGATGCAATATTGCCACATTCATTAAAATACTTTGTAAATATTACTAGACAGTGTAATTTTTAAAAAATTTTAACTATAATTTGAATTGTCCGTAGTTTTTTACTGTCCGCGGATTGCTGCAGTCGTTGTTCTGTTTACTGGTGGTATCTAAAAAGAAAAAGATACCGTGGATGACACTAACATTTAGAATGATAATGTAAAAATAAACGTTTAACTCGTGCACTACACTTTTTAAATTTGGATATTATTTTGAATTTCAAAGAAAATCAACAGTTTAATCGGCCACACGTCTTGTCCTATGCCTGGTTATACGCAAAAAGTTTAAAAAAAAATGTAAAAAGTCTTGAAACTATGCAGTTACTATTATATTTTAGCCATTTAAAGAACTCAACACCTTCGATACAAGCAATATAGTAGGTTGCTTAAATAACGTGCGATATAAACAGCTAAACATTTATAAATTAAATGTGACGCGAGAAAAAATCTATCATTTTCCACATTTTTATACTTAGGTGCTTTAAAAATAATGAAATATATTCAGTTGGAACATTTTGAAACAAAGCTCAGTGTATTAAGTACTTCAAATTGAGCAACACTGCGGTAAACCTGTTTTAATTCCGTGTAAATATTTACGCTCGTCGTATATTTAAAAGGAAATCGAACGAGTCTTTGTTATATTATACTGTCATTAAAATATGTCAAAAATATAGTGATAGTAAATTATTAAAACCAATAATCACATAAACTGTTCTAAATCTATCAAAAGTACTTAGAACAATCACGAGAAATGCGAAATTATAGCGGGTACAAACAATAGAGTGTTAGAAATTAGTATATTATTTTACACTTTTTCTTTGCAGTTCTTTTGTAACAAAGAGTGCTTCGCTCCAGATTTAAATAGTTATTTAGTGCGTTCCGATATACTGCGCAATATAAAGACGGTGATCGAGAATTAGATTTAAAACGGTAAAATGTTTTTGTTAAATTACGACTGCAGCTGTAAGTGTATCGTGTAATTAAAACATATTTTATACGAACTAAAAACGTAATGCAATATGAACACGGGTAGTTCGCATCGAATTCGTTTAAAAACGAGTTTCGCCGCGGAACGGATTCAATTTAAACAAAAATCTATTGGATTTCGCTATACGCGTTCTAAACCGTCCGGTGAAACAAGTATGATAAATTGATTGTGGTCGGGGATCACGCGGCGAGCACCGATAATTCGATTTCACCCGCCAACTTGGTCGCGCGCAAACTAGAAGGAATGCGCTGAACAGCGGCACCGCGGCTCGGGTAAACGAGACGTTATTACATGGGACTTTAAGCAAAATATCGAAATTCACGCGGATAAACTGAGTTTGGTTCAGCCTTTAAATTGCCAATCACTGTCCCATTATATTGAGAGGCGAATACGGGACGGTCCCCCGAGACTGCAATCGGCTTTACGTGTAGTATATAGGGTGCGTCTCTACACGCTCCGAACTCGGCGAGTACATGTTGTACTTGGATTGTTAAGGGCGCGAGCAAAATACTTCTTCTGGAACCAACAACGGCGCGAGTAGTTTAATGCGTAGATAGTATTGTAATACACCACAAAAATCATAAACATAAATACGGAAATAATTTACACGATTGGATGGATAGAAACGTTTCAATCGTACGTAAATTTTTTTTAGATAAAAATCATAAATTCCAGAGCTATTATAGTTAGTAAATGTATACTTATAGTAAGAACGTTACTATAAAATAATATCAAAGGCATAAAACAACGGTAATGGTGCAGCGTAGCGACCACGCTTTGGGTGGGTGTTTCAAAGTTGTCCGTATTATTATTCGATACCTGAAAGCAACGATAAATCGTCGCATTCGAAAAAAAAACGATTCTAAGCGAGTTATCTAATCTATAACGAGTCCTGGGTGAAAATAAAAAATATCGCAAATCACTCTTGTTGTACATACGAAAAAAAAAAAAAATTAATTAAAACGGTCCAGGTAAAACAACCTATTATAAGGTACTTCGTGAAAGAATCGCGGATTATTACGTATGGGAGGACAGATAGTGTGTTGTATAAAAATTGTTTTCGATCTTTTATAACGAATTAAATTTAGAACATAAAAGTTTAATAACGACACGGAATAATTTTTTACTGTGATAAACGATTTCGACAATTTTGTCGTTTTTGGGGCACATAACTCAGAAAAAAAATCAAAATATCAAAAAACGCTTCTGTACATAATAAAACACAGTTTAAAACTAAAATCCCAACTTTTATGTGGTGCTTAACGTAACGATTGGAACACTCCTTCTACCCGAATACATCATTACAAACCTGAAAATTTCAAACTTTTTGCGGTAAAATTCTCGATTTTTTTGGTTTTTGGGGTAAAACTCAAAAAGTAAGCAATATTTCAACAAAAAAAACTTCAACCAAAGTACCATCGGAGTTTATAGACCTTTCATTAAAAGTACTGACTTTGAAAATTGAAGCATTCCTTCTATACGAAAAGTTGTTGACAGAAAAAAAAAAACATCATTGGAAAAACTATACATCCTTCGCTACGCTCAGAATCCAAAATACTATACATCGTTTTCTGGTATACTATACCACCTACTTATTTATTTTATGAAAAATAAATCATAAGCTTTACCTAATACACATTTTTGTACTGAGTTTAACGTAAAACGCGCGTATTATAAAGTAAAATATGGTTTTTCTTTTCTGTCATCTGTGATCAACTTTTTTATGCGATTGCCTAAGGAGGGTTATGTTTTTTTAGTGTACGTACGTATGTAGGTACCTATGGCTTTTGTATCCATTGATTTTTTTTCAGTGACCTCATCACAACATAATACTTCTATCGCTTTAATCGAACTAAAGAAATCCATTGATAAAAGTATAAAGCATCAAAAGTGCGAGATAAAAAAAATTATTATTAAAAAATACACTGACTGCGTTAAACAATACAAACTGAAAATCTCAAAACAAGCTTAGTATTATCTATAGAAATCATTATAATAAATAAACTGAATGTTAGAAAATATATTGTAGCGGGCGGGGATAAGATCATATTCCAAGTCTTTGTGAAAATATTTACATTTTTACAACAAGTATAATTAATTATGTATAAGTACAGTGATATCGTGTATTAGAGTTCTTTGCATTATAACTGCAAATATGATTTAAAGTTTATTGCTTGTCCCCGCTTGCAACGATATCTTTTTTAACATTAAGTTTATAATGATTTAAAATGATTTCTGTAGATAATACTAAGCGTTTTAATATACATATTAACAGAATAATTGCTCCGTATTTTAAGTGTGGTATAAGAGACACCTCTAACAATACGATAATATGATAGATGCAGGTTGGGCCAAAACGGTAGGTACTTTAAAATTTTAAAAATTTAATACTTTTTGTATAGGTTCTTTGTTTGAAATTATTTTTACTTTTCGAATTATGATCCCAAAATAAGTAAAAAATTGTAAATACGCTTTAAATTACCCTTGAAATATTTACACGTTTTTGGGAAAAGTAAACCATTTTGGTTTACTAAAAAAAATTGAGTTGATAGTAGTGCTTAAAAATTTTACACGTTTTGTGAAACTCGTAATTTTTGCATTCTATTTTCGGTTTAATTTTTTTTTTAATATTTCTACTACCTCGTAATGTTTTTTTCGGGATTTCTTTGTTTTTTTTTTTTTTTTTTTTGGAAGTCATATTCAGGGGTACCACATAAAATAGTCGTTAATTTACCAATGGTGGTGGCTAATTATTTTTTTTTTAATTAAATTTTTTAAAATAATCAAAATACAACTATAAAGTTGTTTTGGTTGAGGATTTACCTATGTCGCTTGTACCCTAAACGGATGTATATCATAAGATGCGTTTTTAATGGAAATTTTGTAAGTACGCTGTTCGCCACATATGATTGTAAAACACATTGCAGTAATAACAACACCTGAATATACTTATTTTCAAGTTACAAGCAGTTTTTACCACTAGTAAATGGAGACAAAAGGGTCATTGGATAAATTAACAAAATCTTATTAGAAAAAAAATAACCATTTCCCGTTGAATTCCCGTTTGTAATAATTATACCAACGAGTTATGGGCAGTCTGTAAAACTAACTAGTTTCGATAGTTATATTCAAATTAGTATAATATTTTGATTGTACACAATGGTATTTTATATTGTTCCAATACAATAGAAAAGACTGTATCTAAATAAATGCTTTACTTTGAAATTGTATAATCTAAAATAAATTAATTAATTCCAATTTCCTATTCATATTACAACAGTACTTTCTCATTTACGATCTTTTAACAACAACGTTTATGAAACTTGAAACTAAAACCAATTTTATCTCTGAAATTAAGTGGTAAAAGCGTAGGTATAATCGATACTATATTATTGCCGCATTTAACAAAAATGTTTTTTAAAAGACTAAAAAGGTATGATTACTAAGTGTAATTATTCTCCAAGTTAAAATAGCATTATTATTATATTTAATTTCGAATAATGACAAGCTAAGTTTCGCAAAATAAAACTAATATAAAAGTCATCCACGAGACAAAATGTCAACGTATTCGGCTACCAATAGCAGTACCATTCATCCATTGTAAATGTGACCTTTGAGGCGCCTTTGTCGTTAATTTTAAATGGCAACCTCAAAATTGACAATTAGCGGCTGCCGTATCGCGCGTAGTATTGTACAGTGTTGCTAAATAACGAAATTGATATTTGCCTACCAAAATGAACAACACCAAATAATATTAATCGTTCGTATTATTTTCGAGTAAAATGTAGTTTTAGATGAATGTAACAAAACATTAATACAACCAACACAAATTAAAACGTTAATATACAAGTTTTTGATGAACTGCGATTATTAAAACTAAATGATAGGCATCCTCATTAATAATTACACGGTGCATTGAATAATAAATATGTACTAACTGCAAATTTAATTATCTTTGAATTTTAATAAAATAAAATTTTTTCAACACAATGTACACGCAAAACAAAAAAAAACAAAGTTATACTAGTAGTATGATGTGCAAATAAGCAAATACTGAAGTATTTATATTAATTTAAACGGGTATAAATGAAATCAAAGATGCGTGTCATGCCGATTTCTAAAGAAGCGCATGATATTTGTCCAAAATTTAAAAAAAAACAGCAAAAATTATCTATTACTTATGGTGGATATTCAATTGGTGGAAAAATTGGTGGAACGCACCATATGTAAAGGTAATATTGAAACTATTGTGTTATTCATTCATTCCTACTATAAAAAAAAATTATCATACTATATTATTATTATTTGAGGTACTTAACTAGTATTTAGTTACCTATATAAAATGTAAAGTGAAATAATAATAAAAACGTTCAGCGATTTCACTATTTGAAGCAAGTCACAGTTTTGGGTGGTTCGCATGGTGTAATATGATATAAAATTTGAAAGCAGTGGATTGCTTGAGAAAATTACGATTCCGAAATAGCTTAGCTATAGTCAAATACTTGACAAGTTGTACATTTTAGAGTTTTATATTTGGCGCGAAAATAGTGGAAAATTTTTGAAAATTTTATAACTGTTTTATGCCTTTTTTATTTTGTTCGTTCTAATAATGTCTGAAAATTTAAATTTGTTTGAAGAATTTGTGAAATAGTTGTTGCCAGCACGACAATTACGATAAATATTATGACTTAGAGACGGGAAAAATATGAACCGATCTGAAAATGTTTTAACAGCACAATAAAAAAAATAGGTTTTAAAACTTTTATGAAAGTTTCAAGTTTAATATGGAAACTTTACGTTTGTTAAACAAAAAATGTATTTAAATGAGTGAAAATTTCAATACATTTTAAGTTTTCGAAGAGTTGTCACCAAAAACACGTAATGGCAAAAACGTAAAAAAACAATGTAGTAACGTCCAGTACAAACCAACATTTTTAAAAATTTTCAACCTTGTGAATGAAAACATATTGTGGTTTGGATTGTATTAAAGTTTCAAGACTCTAAACTGAAAATTTAAGGTTTTATGAAACAACAACTGTAAACATTAATAAATTCCGAAATTCCAAGTTCTGTAAATCACAGAAAAATTGTCAAACTCGATTACAATTTCGTTTGTATGTTAGTTTTTTAACCCATCCCTGCAATGACGTTTGAAAATTTCAAGTCATTAGAAGCATTTTTAAGAATTTTGATTTTTCGTTTTTATAAATTTAAAAAAAAACGCTTCAAATGTACTATCTTGGACTATACGCCTAACTTTGGAGGTATCATAAGCATCAAGCAAGATTAGAACCATTTTTACGGCCCAAAAAGATAATGAAAGAAAACAAAAATTTCTGAAATCTTAAATCAAATACATTTAACGTCTAAAATAATTTTTAATATACATATATACACGAGTATATAAACAAAAAAACATATACTGGTTTACATGTATTGAAAAACCCCATGCGAATTATATGACAACGAATAGTACGGCTAAATATAGGCCTAAATATACACCTTCGCCTACCAATTTTTAAGGGTAGATTAAAAAAAAGAATCTATTTGAAACTTCATTTATTTCAATTTCAATCTTTAATTTAATTTTGCATATAGATCGATTGTAAAATAATTGCATATAGGGACCTATTACAAGTGATTAATATATCTCAAATGGTGTATCAAACAAGCATTGTCGCATTTTAGTCATTATTATAAAATACACGTTTTATTTAGAAAATCTCAACCGAGAGATAATGGATCAGAACGAGCATCACGGTCTCTACCTACCTTCAATCCCGTAGCGAGGCTTCATTAAATTTTTTTGCCACGCAGATAAAGCACGGACGGTTTGTACAAAGTACTTGATGGAACGGTGTTTACAAAAGACGTGTTTTTATTAAAACTCAATTAGAGAATCAAAGCATAATGAATCGGTGAATAACGCAGCGAATCTTTTTTTTATTTGTCGCACGTTATACTACATTGAGTTCCCAAACGATTGGAGCAGCTGAACTTCAAGATTATACTATACAACGTACAAGATAATAGCTGTTATATATATTTTATACTCTTATATTAGTTAATTCTTAGATGACACGTTTTATTTTATGCGTGAAAGCATAATAATCGATAATTCCGTACGTTTCGATTTGGTTGGAATTTATTATTATCCAGTTTTAGCCACTGAACAAAATATAAAATATTATGAATAAGAAAATATATATTTTTTAATATACTGAAAACACGTTTGCCTTCTCAGTAAAAATAATTTGGTCGTATCGTTGTTGTTTCTTATAATACAAGGTTAATTATATTTTCCTTTTTCAATATATTGTTTTGCTTGCACGGTATTAACAATTTAAAATACATTTACAGAAAAATTCGTGACTTTTATCCCTCTGACGCCGGCGCAAGGTTTTCAGGATTTAATAACAGCAAATTAACTCGTACTATTTAAATATCTTATTTAGTTTAACGAAGAAGAACGTGTCAACAATTTAACTCGTTTTTGCCATTTAATTCGTTTTCAAGCATACTATCTCATTTGCAAGCTATTTAAGTCATTTGTATCACCTAAATGAGCAGTTGAAGTCTAATTTAATTTATTTTTGAGAATATAGTTACTATAAAAAAATACAAATCGTCACGCAGTCTTCTGTATTTACCTTCGGGAAAAAAAAAAAAAATCATATAAACAGCCATTTAACACAATTTGTTTTAGTACTGTACTTACATTTATAATTTATGAACTATGTGTATGAAATGCGTGCGTCGATGATGATTGCAAAAAAAATAAAAAATCTGCGTCCTTTAAATAGGAGCTTAAAATACCGTGTCTTCCGTTAAGGGTTTATGATGCAAACGTGGTCTGAACTGCTCCATAAATTAATTGTGGGTTATATTTAATCAACGTTTATCCTGAAGACGGCTCTGAACTCGTTATACAATGTCTTTTTATATGTTTTTACAAGATAATTTTTGAAAGTATTTACTTTTAAAGAAATGATAATTGAAATCATGAAATTATGACGATTTTCGATCAATTTCATGAATTATGAGATTAAACTTATTTATTAGCAAAATCATCATGCAAAAACAGTGTTTAGTTTCTTTGCCGCGTTCTTCGATTTAACCGATCAGTGTTGGCTCTAAAACCTACCAAAAAAAAATCACAACCGTGGCGATACAAAATTTTTAAAAATAAAATGTTACTCAAAACACATTTAATACTATTAAAAAATAACGATTGAGTTTTCCCTTAATACGTGACGTTTTTTTCCCACATAATCACGATTATTAAAATATAAAATTTAAAGACACAAACTATTGGTTGTATCGGAAAATCCACCATGAACGGCCATGAAGACCCTTAAATAACTCGGCTTTGCTAACAAAATTTATACACCCTGAATCTCATAACGAGATGAAGCCGTCGTTCAGACACCCCCTCGGCCCGCATCCGCAGCACGGCTCGCTCGTCTGCACTCTCTCGACGCGAAAAGCCAACCCACCCGTTTACCGTCCTAATTGCCGACGATCCTAACAATATGTAATATTATGTTTTAGCAATACAACACTTAAGTCTCCGCGCGTTTCCCTTTTCCCGGCCCGTCGAAGGGACACGAAGGGTTTCAGCAATGGCCACCGCCAAGCCAATGCGAGGGGACCGGCGGCGATCGATGCGGCCAATGAGAGCCGCGGTCTGGAGGGACGGTCTTTCGGGGTGGCCTGCGAGCAGCAACATAATGCGTGCGCGTTTTCCGCAGGCTTTCGGTGCAGCGAACACTGCGAACAGTTTGTCCGTCGGCTTTTTGGAGAACGCGACGGCGGCCCGCTGCATGCGTACGAGTAGAGAGAACACCTCGCGATCTCAGAATCTCAAATCTGTACGAAAATGCCGGACAACCCGCGGAAATCGTCCCCCGGACACTCCACGTCGTTTCTGATCGAAGACATATTGTTCAGATCGAAGAACAACAGGCCCAGCTCGGAGGTATTATAACACATTATAATTATTATTCGCCGAAACGTTTTTACAGTGTATACGTGTAGTTTCTGCAGTGTCTATCACGTGTCATACCTATTCCTACGGATAAACATTTTTTATTTTGGGTGTAATAGCAAAAGTCGAAAATATCGAATGGTGAATTTTATCGGCTAAAAACGTTTTTGATTCCGATATTTTTTTTTTAGGCCTACTAAGTAGAAAAATCAACTCAGGTCGTCGGTTATCGTGTCTTCTTCAGATTCAACACGTCCACAGACTGTATTTTTTTTTTTTTTACCGAATCGATATATTTTGTTTTTGCGACAACATTCTTTTGGATGGTGTACAATTTTCAAGTATAACCAGACGATTGGCACCGGATGACAATTTGAAACTTTACTAGACTTTTATGGTTCCAAAAACCGTCACGCACCTTCCTACCTGTATAGGTTTGAGTTTTATCTTTATTGTTCCGAACAATTAACTTTAATCAAAACAATACAATATATGTGTATAAAATATTTAAACACTATGCTATGCTCAGATATGTATAGGAAATACAGTTTATGAATCTAAACTTAAATTATTATAACACCGAAACATTGAGTACTCAATACTAAATTTGATCATTAATAATAAAAATGTTTATTCATAGACATAGATAGTATTTGAGGGGGGGGGGGGAAAGAGGGGCAGTTTCTTTCCCAAAAAGGTTTTTCGGTGGTAGCGATACTATCATTTTGCACCCCCTGAAATATTTATAACTTTAAAATGTATAAATTGTGTCAAACTAAATAAAAATATTTATAATAATAATAATTGATATAGTAACGATATCACGTCCATCCAACATTATCTACAGCCTTTGATTTTATAATTTTTCCTCATACTTGTTTTCTCATATTTCTCATACTTTTTTTGCCATATTAAATATAATAAATATTATCAATTACATTTTACAGAATTTTTATCATTAATTTATTTAAAAAAGCTGCAGAATATATATATATATATTTTTCTGAACAAAAAACAAAAACAAATAGTTAATCTTTGGATATAATACACTTTACACGGACAACAAGAATGGTGATGTTTAGTCAACTTATGTTTCGGACATTCGATATCCTAGAGTAAAATAGCTATAATCTTGAAATAGCTTCTAATATTTTAGTTATATTTTTAAATTATTACATTTTATTTCATGTATGTTAAATAAAAAGAATTTCGTTGTCAATGTGAAAAAAATATTTGCTAAATATTACCTGATATTATTACGAGTATCTGAAGGCAATGATAACTCATTGCATTCAAAAAATGAGATCTCGGTTAATTATACGTCATGGGAGGAAACAGATTAAACAAAAGATATCAGCAATAGTAAAGTATCTACACTACCTGAAAAACGACTTTTTTTGATTTTACTGTATAACATGTATTTGTGAAACAAACCTTGCAAAAACTATCAATCGTTTGATACTTCACACTTTCAAACTTTCAAAGTTTCTTAAGGTTTTATTAATTAGTAATAAAATTTTAATTAATACCGACGCCAAACACTGAAACAAATGAGCTATTAGTTGTTACATGATGCTAAAAACAATGAAGTGGTGACCCACTCCAAAGCGTAATCGCTACGACAAACAACTTCTCATCCGACTTATGTTTAAGGTACTGCATGAAAAGATCGGATCACTCTTTACGTATTTGATACTTACGAAACATTTTTGGAAAAGTTAATCACAATTATATGTGATATGAACAATTATTGCCAAGTTTCCAACTTTAAACAATACATTTTAAGTAAATAGAATGATATGAGCTTCAATCCGATCGGACTGCAACTCTCCACCGGGCTTTTTAGTCTAAATTTTTGTTTTCGAATCAAAACTCGTTAAATATGTAAAATTTAAAAAATTATTTCAAGTAAAATAGAATTTAAATCAAATTCCCTAACATTTTTGTGATATACAGCTCATTGATCAGATTACTCCTTCCACCGAAAAACACAAATAATCAAGTTTTGTTGATTTTTCAATTTTTGTTGATTTTGGGCTTTTTGACACATAACTCAGAAAAAATAATCAAAATTTCAAAAAAGTTTCAAATAAAATATAATTTAAAACCAAAATCAAAAACTTTATGTGGTATCGGAGTCACTTACAGCTATTCGTGAAAGTAATTACAAGTGTGGAAATTTCAAGCCGTTTTCCGAAAATGTTCAAAAAATGTTTTGGTTTTTGGCCCAAAACTCAAAAAATAATCAACATTTCAAAATAAACTCCCACCAAGATACCACGCGAGTCCTATCAGAAAAGATACTAACATTTAAAATTGTGGCATTTCAAGAGATCGAATAAGTGTTTCTAGACAATAAAAAATCAATACATTCATCGCTACGCTCAGAATCTAAAAGAATAGGTAAAACGGTGTTACGGTGTTTTATTATACGACAGTAAGTGTACGTGAATCAATCGAGAAAAATTTGGTTTACTACACTCCTCAATGGTTTGTTATTGTATTTTCTGTCCACATGGTGAATTTACATCAAATAATTAAAATTAATTACATATTATCTTATGTAGTGACACAAATTCGACGGCTGTAAGTACAATTCCTCTTTTTATTAAATATTTTAAAAGAAAAGCAAAACTCATTAAGTTTAACACAATTATTACCGGTTGAGTGGATTGCTTTTTGGGGTAGTGACTTAGTTTTTAAAATTCACTCTTTATTTATATATAAATAAATAACAATATATATTATTTACCTTCATTTATATACATGTAAATCTAGTTTAGTTCAAATTATTTTAATTAAAATAAACTTCGAAAATATTTTCCTATAAATAAAATAGTATGTTCGCAAAAAAATTTTTTGATGTTTTATATAAAAATAATTCATAAAACAAAAACAACAAATCAAGTTTCAGGTAACCAGTCAAGAAAGAAATCGAAACCAACTGCCCCGAAGTCCAGAATGTTTCCCAATGTTGTCGTCATCGATGGCTTCCGCATATCTATCATATCCAACACACTACATGCACAAAAATTCTATTGGAGAACCATTTTTCATTACACCTCAAGGTAAAGTGCAGCAGAAATTGTACCTAATAAGAAATACGATCAATTCCGATTATACAATTTAATCGAGAGTTGTAGAACTTACTAATTAAGTCGTATCTATACAAATTAAAAAGAAAATTCAAAATTTTCCCAAATTTGGAGAAAATTGAATTTGGTTAGTAGCATACACGTAGGTATAATATCGTTGATTATAAATACTATATTTATAATGGTAATATATATATACTGACATACGAATTACACATAGTAATAACTATGTATAGATTCACCAGTGTAGCACTAAATAAATACTCAAAAATATTTTGAAAAATCCATATTAATAGTACTTGTACATAAAAACCAAAAAAATCCACTTAACAAATGTTCAATAATTTTATAATTTAACAAAACGGAATTGGTAAAATGATGTACCTACACGAAAACAAAACTTGTGGAGATGCAGGCTCCTGTAATGATAACGGAACAACAAATTTGTAGGACATTGTTGGAAGATTCTTACAATTTGTTCGAAATCAACTTATCCCTACGTAAATTTATATACTAAAATCAAAGTTATAAACTGTACATGTATAGATTTTAAACAATTATTGTTTATTCACAAAAAATTCAATTTTATAACGTGTTATTACTTTTATAAAAGCATGTTATTTTAGTTCTTTATTTATTTAATTAACGGCAATCGACAATTCATAGATACATTACAATTAATTGAGAATTAAATTAAGAAGTAACGATAGAGTTGAGAGAAAATTACAGCAGAAACAATGGGTGAGACACAGTCGCAAATAATAAACTTAAGTTAAACTTAAACTAAACAATAGAAAATTATAAAAAGTACATGGTAAATATGTAAAATAAAACTAAACATTTAGTTATTTATACTAGATGTATTGTTTTAAATGTTTTTTAGGTGGACCATTTGGAAGTTTTTGGGGCACCCGATCAGATTACGGACACGGACAACTGAGCTCTAGGTTATGTCGCAGACGAAAAGCTCGGACGGTATTTTCCGATCAACAACTCACAGGATTGGAAAAAAGATTTGAAGTACAACGATATTTAAGCACTCCGGAAAGGGTCGAACTAGCAACTGAACTAAGGTTATCCGAAACGCAAGTGAGTATCAAGCGTAATGACAAACTATTATGTTTGATTTAAAAATTATCATAATTTTTCGTTTATTATTGAGACAGTATACGAGTATAAATTTATCGTGTATAACGCGGAATTCCACTTGTATTTACAGGTCAAAACGTGGTTTCAAAATCGAAGAATGAAACACAAGAAACAATTGAGAAAAGTAAACGACGATACAGCCGTGGTCGGAACTGAAAAACCTCTTGTGGACGACTCGGACGAAAAATCGCTAAATAAAGGTACGTGCAGACATTCACGTTAATTCCACGGCCATAGTGGTCAGTAAAAATGTTCTATCTGTAAAAAAATATCCGCCATGGTACCTACGTATAAAACAATCGAGTGGTCCAAAGAAAAATAAATGTGTTCAAATAATTAACATAAAAAACTGTGACGAGTAGTTTTAAATCCTAATTCACGGATACACGTGTTAACTATTATATAATATGTCGATTCAATTGTTTCTCGATTTCTATGGAAAATTCATCTAACAACTTTTTAAATCTAACTTTTTAGTGCTTTTTTTTGGGTTAGGAAAAATTGGAGTTTACAGCGTACTTATGCTATAGATACCATAGTTTCACGAAAATTATGAACTTACTGTTTATTTTCTCATTCTCGATTGCTCATTTTTAGTGTTATATATTGGATATATACCTGCTGCTTTTTTTTTAAACCGTATAAAACCACGCAATATCAACCCCCGGGCGCAGCCAATATATCTCTATATATCTCCGAAATTCGGAGTTATGGGTACTGTTTTTTCGCTGAGCAAGGCAGCTAATATGCACAATTCGGGGGCTAGAAGGAGCTTAGACCCCTCGGGAGGGGAGGGGGGGTTAATAAAAATTAGCCCTCCCAAAAATTGTAACTTTAGCCTTCGTGTTGCGCCTATACGCACGGCAGACTGTATATGACGAGTCGTATAAATATTATTTTTAATTATTAAAACGACTATCGCAATTAATAACACTCGCCGTACAGATTATCCGGTGGACTTTTCGTCCAAAGGATCGACATGCTACGCATCCGCAGATGCATGCGTCCGGCTGGAGACCAAAGACCCGGCCCGGCAGAGCAGTAGATCGACGTTCAACGTTGTGGACCAAGATCGGAGCCGACGGTACGACCAAAGCGAAGGGTCCGATGTGGACGAAAACGACGACGACGACGACGACAACGACGACGACGACGGCGCGATGGACGAAGCCGATGACGAGATCATAGACATTGTCGGCGATCACTCGCACATGATCGCGAGTAGCGAACAGAGAAATTACGAGCAACAAAGATACTTCTAATTAGTCGTACATAGAAATGGACCCTTGTTGTTTAAAAGTCTTCATCACTCTGGATTTTATGACGCAAACGTAGTCCAGGCTGCAGTTTCATAAATCGATTTTATTTCTCCAATTTTCATTCTGAAATTCGTTCCGAACTCGTAATAGTGTACATATATTATGTTTTTACAAGATAGTTTAATGAAAATTTTTATTTTCAAAGAAATTACTAACCATTGAAATCGTGATGATATTTGATAAGTTTTGAACGGCCATACAATTATAAAAACTTATTTATTTAAAAAATCATCTTGTAAAAACGTTGTTAATATGCGGAATCCTTGCATTTAATCAAAATTCATTAGTGTTGGTTCCAACAACTTAGGCGCCGAAATAATCGCAATCAAAACACAAAATTACGTTTTTAAAAATAAAATGTACAAAGGCATGTGACCTAAAATGCATTTGTGCTCATAAAATAGTAATTTAGTGCACCTACATATCTAACCCGTGCAGTTTCCTAATATAATCACGCAAATTACGAAAATTTGAAAAATATAACCATAATTGCATCAGAAAATCCATGAGTGACGAGGACCTTTAATTATTTTATATTATTATTACACAAGGCTGGGCGAGTTAACAATTATTTTTAACTTAAATTAATCAAGAGTTAAATTTTGATAGTTGGTTAGTAAAACAATTCAACTTAACTCAACATAATTTTGTTGAAGCTTCAATTAATCAATATACTTCATGTTTATTATGTTCTTTTTTTTTTTAGTTTAAGAAGTTTTGTACCGTATCCCCGACTATGGAAATTATTTCCAAATATATATATATATATATATAAACTTAAGGGAAACGCGATTCAAAAATAAATTACGTTAATTTTAAGTCAATTAAAGAAGAAATAAGTTTAGTTAAAAGTTAAGTTAATTCAAAACTAGAAGTAAAATTAATTTAACTTTTTAACTCGTTAATGCTCAGCATTGTTATACTACGAATAGGTATAGATTATTTAACTATAATATAAACTGTACGCGAATGCCGAAATATATTTTACAGAGCAAACCCGTTAATCATTTAGATCGTTGCGTAAAGTGTCGGAACTTATTATTATTTTATTTTAAACGTACAAGTATTAGACACTAGTATTTTATCTTGTAAGTACTCGTATACTATAGTTTTGTTCGTCTAATGCGTGGAAAAGCCAAAAACGTTGACAAATGAGAAAACAATAATAATTATTAACATAATGTCATCTATTTATCACTCTTCCAATAAAATTGTTTGTCTTCCAATTTTGTACTTGTGTTATGATGCGTTTGTAAAATAAACTAACGAACATACTCAAACGGTTCGATAAACATATAAGTAATGAAATTCATTTAAAGAACTTACACGAGTGAAATTGAAAATAGAGTTAAAATGTTCGATATGTCTACTACGTTTTGGTATAATATTATCCGTGACTCTACAATTATATAGGTAAGGAAGAACCGCAATGACAATTACCTAAACAATTCCATTGTAAAAATATAAACCGTACAATAAAAACATTTAAATGTATACAAGATTTGTGTACAATTCTTAATCAAAGTCCACAAGAACATAGAAACTATACATCTATAATCAAACAAATCTGATCTTAGTAAGTACCTATTTTATATGCATACTAACTGTAAAAACCTAAATATGTCAAAAACCATAATCTACTCTTCAAGAGAGTCATAGTCATAATAACAATGACTCAAAGACAGTGCAATATATTTCGGGGAGTGAAAGATCAACCTACGTTTTGGTTCTATACATTTATCACCAAACATATTATACTGACACCTTGTGACATTAAACCTATATTGTATAGTAGTAATAACTGGCAACTATTTATAGGGTCCCCCAAGAATTATCGGAAGATTTCTGATTTCGCTCAGAATCGTTTTTCGAACGCAATTATTTATACCATTCGTTTCCAGATGTAATTGTGTATTATAATTATATTCTACAACTTCCGACCCACCCAAAGCTGCGACCCAAGCTCCAAAGCGATAGTCGCTACTCCGCCCAACTTCCCACCAGACCTATATACCGTGGCGATCGCAGGGGGAGAGAGGTTGGGGGTTATATCCTCCCATTGTGATTTTTTTTAGGCAAACTCGTAGATTTTTTTGCTAGCTAATAAAAATACCGATCCAAAATATATTACCAATGACGCATTTTAGCGTTTAACATCGTACACAAATATAACATTTATGTTCTTTTAATATTTAAATCTCGCAAGTCAGGATATTTTTTTGATGCAAAAACACGTTAAACAAACTTTTGAGAAGACAACTCGAGATTTATATTAAAGCCGAACAAAGCGGAGGCTTGCGTTCGTAATCGCCTATAGGTACATTTCCAATTGGGAATTGGTAACGCTTCAAACTTCGATATTTTTTGTTTACACTCAGAAGTCAGAATCTTGAAGAAAAAAACCTGTTAAAACGTAGTAGGTAGCACTTTTTTTTTACTCGGAGTTTCACAAATTGTATACTTTTACTTACTAGTGGTATTACTTTTCAAACATCAATACATGCGGTACAATAACTAAAAAAAAAAAGGCAACTAAATGAGATTGGAGGCCCCCTTTGCATCCCCCGTAAATACACCAATTCTCTCTTCTTATAGAATTAATAAAAATATTTACCTATACTAAATCATAAACCGATTGTAATGTCACTCTTTAAAATCTGGTGTTGTACTATACCTATAGGTACTACGTGTAGCGGACATTCAGTGTCGTTTGACAAACTACACTTTCCAGAGACAACATAACATGTGGGACAGGGACTCTGGATGATGATCGTGATGATTCTTACAAATCGGGAAAAAAGATGGTGTCCAAGTATACGAACTGTATTGTAATGGGACTTGAAACATCGAACTACCTGTAGAAAATTGTTTCAAAAAATAAATACAGGAATAGGAAAAAGATCAACATACATTACTTGTGCAAAAATGGGTGTTAGATTCGGTCGCCTCCGAGCACTTTTTATAGTTCGCCACTGTACTGCAGGATACGTATTATTGAGTTATCATCCCCTTGGCCACGAGGGGTAATTTTTATTACGCCTTGTCATAATATTACAAAATTAACAACAAAACGAATATCAACGTAGTAGAATATTGTATATACACACGCGCCCTACTCTCGTACATAATAATAAACCGACGGGCGTGGACAACGTTTAATTGCCGGCGATGTATTATCCGCGTCGATATGGACACGCGGCCGCCCAAACCCTGATAATAACGCGCGCGGAACGACATTATTATTATTTTTTTATTATTATAATAATAATTGTATTATATTATACAACGTAATATTATTATATTTGCGTGCCGGCCCTGTGTCGAGGGGGTGGTGTGTTCGGTCGAGTGGTGAGAGCTGCGCGCGGGGTAAAAATAATTATGGTGGCGGCAAATTGTTGGACAAAAGTGCCTTTGCAGCAGCGGTAGTCGCGTATTGATAATTTATTGACGTTTAACTCAATATATATACATATAAAAGCCGTGCGTATTCAACAACTTAATCCGTTTATCGCAATCTGCTAATAAAAAAGAACATCGCTGGATGATTTTATTTAAAATTTTTAAATAAAAAAAAAAATGATGATCAAAAAAAGCCTGGATCGGTCCAGGTCGCGTGGGCGGTTTGACGGAGTAGCGACTACGCTTCGTCCGGTGGGTCTGGTTCCGAAGTTGTGGGTTCAAACGCGTTATCCGAAAACAATGCCTTCGGAAATGCGGTTCTGAGCGAGTTCAGTTATCTAGTGTACGGTACGGGTAAAAACTAAATTAAGCAATAAAAATGGTCCGAAATGTCCGAAAGCGTAGAACGTAATGGTCTACCGATTATTGGTTTCGACGAATACTCCGGCGGGCTTATTAGTATAGATTTTCAGTGTTTTCAGACTCGCAAAATGTGTAAAATTAAAAAAAATTTTTGGAATAAGATAATATACTTCAAAAATATCAACTTTTTTGTGGTATTCAAAGTCAAGATCGGAGCACTGTTTCTACATGAAAACGTCATCACAAACCTGAAGATTCCAAACTTTCGCAGTACGTTCTTAATTCGTTTCTCGGGGTATTACTCAAAAAATAAGCAAAATTTAAAAAATTCTAAGACCAAAATATCACGGCGGTTTTTGATTTTTTTTAAGCATTCCTTCCAAACGAAAACTCCATCACAAGTCTTAAAATTTCAAACTTTTCGCCGTAAAATTCTCCGAAAATAAAATACTTATTGAATTATATTATATCAATAGTACGGTACCGCAGGATATTATGTGGTTGTGCAATTAATTATTATCTCTGTACAGGCTACACTGATATGGTTGTAGCAAATCCATCCCCCATAAGAACACCCGTGTAATTCAAGAAAAGCGAGCTTTTTGGTTATTCTGTGATTAAACTTTAAAGTGGATAACGTTATTACCGTAGCGATTAACCCAATAAGTTTATGACTGTCGGGATAATACATTTTGGGTTTGACAAAGTCCAGTGGCGGATCCACGGGGGGGGGGGGTTTTCGGGTCCGGACCCCCCCCATGGGTATATACGTGGTAATTATGCATATATCTCAAGGAAAAAATGTCTACCCCCCCCCCTTAAAAAAATTTTGGACCCCCCCCTTATCAAAATCCTGGATCCGCCACTGACAAAGTCTAAAATCAAAATTACCTATGATTATCGCGCGTTTTGTGTAATGTGTAGGAAGATGTTTTCTCATAATTGAAAATCGGTATTTTATCGAGTAAAATTTTGAAACCGGGACGAATCGCTGTCCCGAAACACTTTCTCGGGACACTTGGTTAAAAACCGGTTAAGTTAGGTCCCGGCGAGACCTTTGGAAAACCCAAATTTTGGTCGAATCAATTTGAATAGATGTACTACACACATTATAACGCATGTATAGTTTTAGATTCCGAGTGTAGTGAATAATCGCGTTGGTTTTAACCGGCGGTTGTGAGTGACGCGTATTTTATTAGCGTCTTAGATATAAAATAAAATATACGTACTTCAGAGCGATCAGAATTCTGAAAAAAGTTTCGAGTTCACCGACAAAATTTCTGTTTTTGTCTGTGTATTGTGATTTTTGTTTTAGACAATTTTATTTGTTTATCTGCGAACAACTATATGCGTATAATGAACGCTCCGATTTTTAAAGTCAGTATCTCTCTCTAATGAAATGTATTTTAGACTCCGATTGTACTCTTTCGGGGGTCTCAAATTTGAAAAAGTTACAGTCAAAAACTAAGTGAAAGTTAACAAAAAGTTACCGGTTACTTTTTAAAAATAGTAACTAATAAGTTACAAATTCGAATCGCTATTTTAAATTTTACCATTTTGCTACTTATGATCTATGTTATTAGATGTTATACAGATTATAGACAGAATATTATGTTACCTACATAAATAATACTTTTTCTAACAGCATAACAGCATAAGACGTAGCAAAATTGTAAAATTTAAAAATTTAACTTGAATTTGTAACTATTTTCAAAAAGTAACACAACTACTACTAGTTACTTTTTGTGTTCAGAAACTTGTTAAACCTGCGATAGGCGCTCGACAGACTGTTATGCGCCTTGGATTTTAAATCTTTGATATTAACATGGACGGGAACATTTGAAATCAATCATGCTTCAAGAAAGTTATTGGTCCTAACTGTCATATTATGTGATATTCGATAATACTGTTTATTTCCATATTATTTGTATTGTAACCAAAGATTTTGCATCAAGCACATTATAGTTACGTTTGATTATAATTTATATTTATAAGTTTTTTTCTTTTTTTTTAAACTTTAGTTGTACACATTGTTTCTAGAAAATATAAACTATGTATAATATATAAAATAATTATACTCGATAACTGTCAAAAAATTTTTGGTAACATGACAAAGTAAAATAAATATTTTTGAGAACAAAATTTATAGAAAAATTTGAAATACTTAAATTTTGGGAGTAAAACTTTTACGGCCACAAAATTGAGCCTGAAAGATGAATATTTTGTTTTATGCTTTAAAATGACGT
The DNA here is from genome assembly GCA_017140985.1 of Hormaphis cornu. Classification (NCBI taxonomy): domain Eukaryota; kingdom Metazoa; phylum Arthropoda; class Insecta; order Hemiptera; family Hormaphididae; genus Hormaphis; species Hormaphis cornu. Next base: position 8,330,770 of record CM029357.1, read on the forward strand.
GCACGTTGTCATTTAAAATGCTTAAATTACAAATTTATTGACTGGCGCACAATAGTTAGTGCTCCACGATCCTAATATTAATGTAGAGAAATGGCACATTTTTTAGATTTAAAATTTTACTAAACTGTTCGAATCACTCTTAGTGTAGTAGTAACTTACTCCAAAAAACTGCTTGTAACTTTAATGGTGTCTTTCTTTTAGTTAATAATTGAAACAGTTAAAAACAATAAAAAAATAAAAAAACAAAACATAACTTTTGATGGCATTAAGGATATTACGTTTATTATTTGTAGTTTGAAATTTAAAAAACATAAATCATAATACAATCATGGGTTTCAACCATTTTCAAACGTAAATGAGTAAACCATTGGCGACAAGTTTTTAACATATTTGAATGTAATGTGCATGCATAATACAACCAAACAAATATTGTAAGTTTATTTTAAGTACATATCAATGTAACTATGTCCCAATAGAGAATTAATGTTATTTCAATAGAAAAAAAAAAAAAAAAGTAATAATATTAGAATTAAAATCATTGTATTAAAATACATTCACGTCCTTAATACACAGTAATACAAAATGCAAATCAAACTTACATAAAATACAGATAATTAATAAAAGGCCCATAAAATCATAACCTAATATATGCTACTGATTAATTACTTAAATAAAATTCTAAATAAAACTTTTATGTTTGTATGGATTAATTTGTCAAAGTATAATTTTGAAAATTACATATACATGTTTTTTGTTTTAAATTAATTAATAATTAACTTATTGCTATGTGTTTTATTCAGGTAATATTTTATTCAGACATACTATCTAGAATTGAAAAACTGATATCGATATTAATATAAATGTTTCATATATTTACAAAAAAAAAAAAAATGCATCAAAGCACAAAAAACTGAAAACAAAGGTGTTAAAACATGAACCACTTTTGAAATTTAAGTCATCTTTATCCTAGGCATAAAAAAATAACCGAATACACAATTTAGATAGGTAATATAGCTATTGGATACTAGTTTGATTGCGTTAAAAAGTATGAAATGAGTACTAAAATATAATTAAAAACATTAATTAGCAAAACAATATTTTACATGAAGCCATCGCCACCAGGGCCTCCAGGTTTTTGGGCTTGAACACTGAAACAGAAACAAATTATTATGTTACTATGATGTTATAAAAATACACTTTGTATATTAATAATAACCGAAAACCATTTAAAATAATTTCACAAACACTATAAATATCAACCAGTTTAACAATTAAAAAGCATAACTAAAAAATAGTATGATATTATTAATAATAAGTAATACAGTTCTTAATATTTAAGCTACTAAACTATACAGAATATGAATTTGCCTAGTTATTTTGATTGGTTGATTTAATGGGTTACATTCGAGAAGATAACAGACTTAACATCTAATGACATACTTTAAATAGTTTTCAAGAAAAAAAAAACAATTTGTAATCTGCCAATCAACATTTAAAGACTTCAAATCAACAAGAATAATAAATCAAATATACACCACAACTAAACAGTTTTTAAAAATGAAACACAATTTCCATATAATTTAAACTGTTTTTCAATCATAACGATTGTGATACATTGAATTCCGTTATATTTGAAATAATATTAAATGAACACACAACATTTTTACAACCTTGAGCAAGTTTAAAAAATTACTAAGCTCGATTTTTTAAAAAAAGTATGTTTGCATTATACACTACAATAATTGTTGTATAAATTGTTACGTTGTTCAAAAATAATGCTAACATATTTTTATAAACGTTCAAATTAAATGCACGTACTAAATAAATGCAGTTTGTATTTAAAACAAAATAAATAAATAACAGATATTGTTACATACTTTCATAGAAAATACAATACAAAATTAAATGTTTCATAACATACTTAATTTTGATAAAGTAAAAAGCATATTAGTAATGAGGTAGTAGGATGAAATGTTAAATACACAAAAGCAGTAAATATGTCTGTCGCATGCTGTTAGTCGATACTTTCGTAAGAAGACTAGAGACTTTTTGTTAGGAAAATACATTGATTTAAAACAACAAAATCACTAGTCTTCCATACGATAGTTAACGGTTTCCTTGTAGCTGAGAGCCCATTGTTAGCTGCAGAGCGCTTCTTTATGTTAGTAATAAATGCAAATTCTCTCACCTTAAATAGTAGAAATTGAAAAAAAAAATAGGAAAAAAAAAAAGGTATATACTGACCATTGTTGTAATAAATATTGTGCCATTTGAATTTGACTATCCGTGCCATTTATAGTGATTATTCTTTCATCTGAGCCTTCAATAGGTTCGCCAATTGTGATTCCGGCTCCTGAATCTTGGCGTATACGACGGATTCTAGCGCCTGCTTTGCCGATTATCGCGCCCGCGAGCTAAACAAAACATTAAACACAAATTAACAAATTTCTGAAATACTAACTTAATAAAATGTACCTATATCTTTCCTAAAACATTTTCCCGAAATATTCAAATAAAGAATTAGTATTAACAACATAGAAAATATGAAACTAAAATTAAAAATTATTTAATATTTTATAAGTGGTTTTACTATTTAAAAAAAAACTGCTATTTTAAAGGTAGGTAAAAATATAAATACTTAGGGGAACATAAATAACGAAAAAAAAACATTTAGCATAAGATGTATTTTAAAAAATCTATTGGTCAAAAATGTGTAGACTACCTGGGTCCTACTTATTTTAATTCCATGCCTGTTATTATTAAAAATAACATAATCGATAACAACAAAAATGTTACAATAACTATTATTAACTGTTTATTATTGTACTTAGGATAATTATATATAGTTAATTACTAGCAGTTACTATGTACACATTATAAATTTGATTTTTTTACTATCATATAATTATTATTTGTAAGTAAATTATTGCTCTCTACCTACAACACAAGCTTTGCTTTTAGAAGATAGATAATTTCTTTGATAATTAAGTAATAATAATAATAAAAAAAAATATTTATGGTACATTTAAAAAAATTAATTTCAAATAATCTAACTTTTTTTAATCAAAAATAATACTTAATAATTATTATAATAATAATTGAAAAACCATAAATAAAAATTGTTTTATCAGACATTTTAAATGATCTTAATGAAAAATTTTAAGTTAATAGAATTTAAGAGTAATCAACCAGTTTTCTTTTAATTCATAATGTAATGAAAAAAAATACAAATGTAACTATAATATTATAAAAAAATACTTAAAAATACATGTAGTCTAGAACTATAGCACATATTATCTTGTTAAGAAATTGAGAAATAAATCAAGAAAATTATCAAGCAAAAAAAAAACACATAGAAGCACACAAGGGATCGCATACCGAAAAACAATGGAAGCAACAGTTTTGATCGCTAAATTGGAACTACTCAAGACAAACGTACCGAAACATCAACTAACATCCTAAAACAACATAATACAAGGAAAATTAATTGAAGCACCCAGTAAATTAATTTTAAAAATGTAAACATAGTAAGCTTATATTTAAGTATAACTAATATAAAGTATCAATTTTACTAAAAATCTTCACTATTCCTATTTTTGTTTTCGTTTTAAATATTTAACAGTAACTCTCAGTAGTACTTAATATTTTTCATTCATCACTTAAATTACCCATTAAATTTTTAATTTAATATAGCTTTAATCAATTAATCAATTTACAGATACATTTTATGTTTTTCGGTACGCAAGCCTTGTGCACAACTCTGTCAACGTTAAAACTGTCACTCACATCTTTCGGAATAGTGACTTGCGTAGAACCATTAAAATCAGCAGGTTTTCCGGCTCCAGCACCCATGGCTGGAGGAGGCATACTAAAATCACTCATAGAACCATCATCATAACCACCTTTTATAATAAGAAAATTATACATTATATATAATCCAAATCTGTCTAAAAAAATTAAATAAATATATGATAAAAAAAAATATATACATGACAAAAACAGATAATGCACTAATAATCAAAAAAAAAAAAAAAAAAAATATACAATTTTGCCACTACAACATTGTAATGCCATCTAAAAGGAAGTTCTAGCATGCAAAAAACAAATCAAGCAATAAACTATACAACTGTCCATACTATATATTAATGCAAGTTACTAGTTATAAGAAAATGTTATAGTAATAACTACTATTAAATTACTTCTTTTACTCAAATAAGTTGTCTATCAATTGTAATTTTTCAAAAATGTATAATTCATGGTTAAATTACACTTAATATTTGTAATTAAACCTAATTAATTATACACAACTAAAATCTTTACTAAGAATATTTAGCACTACATCATTCACATGTTTTAAGAAATTTATTCATACAGTATAAACAAAATTCAGTGATCCAGTGGTATTGTAAATCGGTACAAAACTAGTACCTATTATAATTGATTAATAATTACTATTAATTATCTATTGTGTGTTATCAACATAAATAAAACATTATTTATACGTTCTAATAAAAAGTAGGTTATACTTTAATGTAGTTCTCTTTTTAAATCTATTTGTAATTTTCTAATATTAGTAGTAAAACATGAAATGTTAGATTTATTCAATGATTATCATCTGATAATGTGATTGAAAAAAGTGTCAATTATCTTTTCAATGGTTCACCAACTTGAACTATTTGTATGAGTGGTAAAGAAACTTCCAAAAATAATAAAAAGTGTAAAACTTGTAATGTTTTGACAATTTCGATTTGATAAACAAGTAAGGTTCGTAAAATGGTTTTAAATTAAATAAATTTCTTCAAAATAAAATTTTTCATTTCTAAAATTTACCAATATTAAGTATATTAAATTTTACAATACTAAGTAAGTTTTACTTACCACCATAACCTCCACCGCCACCACCAAAGTTTCCAGATCCAACATTGTTTCCATATCCTCCAGGTCCACCGCCATAACCTCCAGCATTGCCTCCGTAATTTCCTCCAGCATTATTATATCCACCGCCTCCGCCAAATCCGCCGCCGCCACCTCCGCCACGGCCACCACCGCCCCTGGAATAATACCTTAAAATTATACATGGTAAGAATAGTGATAGTTATAAAGTTTTACTTAAAATAAAAAATAATTAGAACTTGTGATAATAACAATTGAAAGGTTAATAAATTATAAAATAACTAGGGTTTGGGACTTTGCATTTGCATATTATTTACTAATGACTGTAGAATAACTACAGTTAGATATAAATTTTTATTAAGACTTAACAAACTAAAATACTAAAATTTTGTTTGCATGTTTTTGAATATTTTGCAGTTTTAGACCAAACGCATACATGACAAACTATGGCAATATTTAGCTTTTATTTTAGGCATATTTACACATTTTTAAGTGTTGTGGTAAAATTATTTAAGATTTTTCATTATTATTATTAAAATTTAATCATTATTATTTTTTTTTTTTTTTGTCAAAAGTGATTTGATTTATAACAAATACTTGTAATTGGAATGTATAAATAATGTTTATACCTGGTGGAAAAAATCGAGTTGCATATTTTTTTGGGATACTTTGGTTATTAAATGCACATGTGCATGCATATTTCCTAAAATGTGTGTGCAATAAGTCCCAAACCCTAATAATAACTACAGTAACAGTCGACAGTTAAGAAAAATGATTATGGTCATTATTATAAAGTATCATATTTACTGAGGTTCAACTGAATATTAAAAAAAAATTTTATTCCGATTTACATTTTTCAGACTAGCTGTTACCACCAATGCTCGTATATTATTTGCTAGGTACAGTAAATTTTGTTACCTAGTATTATAGTAAAATGTAACCCATGTGTATGTTACATTTTAATTTTTAATATTTTCTATTTTTGAACAATTAAATGTATTATAATCCATTTTCTACCCTTTACCCCATTAAATTCAACCAAGAAATAACATTTCATTGTTACCCCCCCACCCCTCTCATGGTAAGATAGTAAAATTGCATTATTTTCATTATAGCCCATACATTAACTATAATTAACTTTTGCTTGTAATTTTTTGACTGACATTTTTTTACTTTATCTTGAAATTAACTTTGGTTAATTTAAATTTCCACTAATTTATTAGAATGAAAATTGCATGTATGTAAATACAATTTTAAAACTGAAGGTCATTTTAGAAGAAAAAATTGATCTTAGAAGTTTTTAATGTCTTAGAACCTATTTGATTCTCTGAGGCTCAATTCATGTAGCATATTTGTTTTTCATGTAATTTTGCACAATCTTAAGTAAACTTTCCAAAACTCAACTGGACCTTACTCCACAGTCTAGATTACTGCTTAATAATTTTAATTTGTTATAGATATATTATATTATGTTAATTATGCTAAAATGTTTATAAATTATAATAACAGATTGAAGTTTTGTTAAAAATAAAAAATAAAGTTTAACTTACATTCCACGGTTATTCATAGGTCCACCTCCACCTCCACCACCACCGCCTTGGAATCTTCCTGGTCCAGGAGGTCCACGATTCATGTTTCCACCTCTCATTCCACCACCACCGGCTGGATTACCATAACCGCCATATTCATCTGAATAATATTCATCAAAATTATTGGGATCATATGGGTCTTCAGATCCTTTAACAGGCGCCTAAAAAAGAAATATTATTATATTTGAAGATCAGATAGCAACAAATTCATTCAACTGATATATATAAAATAGTTAATTGAGAAGTGTACATATATATGTGTTATGTTATAATAATAAATCATACAAAATGCAATTCTACTTTAAACCACAAAAAAAAAAAAAACAATTATAATTCAAAATATTTACAGTTTTCAATAAATCCAGTACTTCTCGTACACAGTCTGAGCATGTATTTGGTTTTCCTGTTATTTGTACAACTCTATCAGAACTCATAGGGCAACAACTTGTGTAAATTTTGATCCGTGACCCAGTTTTCTGAAAAATATTCAATATATTATGAATATTGTAAATTAATAAAGAAAAAGAAAAAAATTTTAATGAAATGATAACTTAACAATAACTTAATAGATGGAGGAACTCAAATTATTATAAGTACATAATTTTATCAAAATATATAATTAAACTAACTTCTCTAAGTTCTTTCACTTTTAATCCTCCTTTTCCAATAATGCATCCAGCTTGACTTTGGTGTACCAACATTCTGACATCAACGTCAGTCTCTCCTTGATTATCATTATTACCTTGACCAGCTCCGCCACGTTTAAATCTCTAATTATAAATAAGATAACAATTAATATACGGTGCAAATCTTGTTTATCTGTACTTAAATACTTACCGAACCACCATCTTCTAAATTATTCATCACTTCACCCAAAACTTTCAGAGCATTTTCATTACTCGATATGATTGTCAAAATTCTACCAAACAAAAAACAATATTTATTTTCAAACTTATAATTATTAGATATTCGACCGAAAAAAAAAAAGCATAAAACTAAGAATAGACCAATTTGATTAAAGATCAAAATAAATATTAAGTTGAAACTTTTTTTTTTTATTTATTTACTTCAAACAAACTAAAACAAAATAAAAAAAAATATAAATTATTTTATGAATGATCGTAATTTAAATTTATAATTCAAGATTATATAGAAAAATGATTGAATGGTCTACTCTTAATTAACTTCCCAATAAAACTCACAAACAAAAAAGAAACATCAGTTTAGTAAGTTACAATAAGTAACTGATTTACAGGGCAAATGGAAAGTGATGTAAGCTTACAATTTTGTCATATTAAATTATTGTTTACTATATTTTTTTAACATATTATATATAAATGTTTATATACTATGTAATGGATTTAACTAAAGTTTTTCTATTTTTAAATGTATCCTAATAAGGCACATTTTTAAATTCTATCACTAAGTGTGATCTGAAAAAATAAGCTTTTAACGCCTGAAAGCCAAATGAGAAATCTACCTACTTACATTTCATAACATTTCTCAATTTTAGAGGCTTTCAAGTTGTTTTATCATAAATAAAAAGGTTATAAAATACACATTTGAATCTACGAAGGAAAAGTTATGCATAATAGAAAATTGTAAGTATATATGAGAGATTGATGATGGATGATTTACCGTTCAGGGCCTGGGCAATCTGGGACAGTGACTGTGGCATTGTACTGTTAGATGGGCAGCATCAGGTATCCATTATTGTTCGCAGGTTGTATTCGTCGATGGTTGAGGTTCAGGGCATTTTCGTGGTATATGCAGAGGGGCCCAGGGTACCACGGGACATGTGAAAATAATCACATCGAGGGGCATGGGCATATGGGCATAGAACACATAACAAATTTCCAAGATCAGTCCTGTTTTGGTTAGGTTACATAGCAACTATACATTATTATTATTTGAACGTAAATATCCTGTATTCTTTTTTTTCTTGAACATGTTCAGAAAGGAATAATGCCAAATAGGCCTACTTACCATTACACATATTTCTGGTCATTTAATTTTTATAATACTCATTTGGGAATATTTACAAAACATAATCTAACAAATTCAACTTAACTATAACTGTTCAATTAATTATAACGAGATATAAGTACATAACAATAGACAATAGTAGGCCTATTATTTTGGTCTCATTTAAATGTTCAGTACATATTTTTTATTTTACAACCATAAATTATAAACAAAAAACTCACGTCTGAACGTAATCTTGATATGTTGAATCCACCTTTGCCTATAATTGAACCAGCAACCTAAAAAAAAAATATGTCACAAAAATATATTCATCATTTATACATAATATTTGAAAGAGAAAAAAAATTTTAAAAAAAGCATACATTTTATAATAAAAAGATAAGCCATACATATAGCCTTAATTATATTATTGACCGATCAAATGCTTTTAGCTGCTGTAGAGCGCATTGGCATCAGCTTTAAATGGATTTCTGTTTGTTCATTAATATTTGATTGAAAACTATGAAATTACAATTACTATTTATATCAATATTGTTGTTAAGCCGCACGCTGACAGAGTTTGTTCTATGACAGGTTTTTCTCTACCATTGGAAGCGGCCGTCAATAGTGCTACAAAACGGCTAAATTGTTTGATCGGTTGCCAAAAATTACTACTGGCTAATCTATTTATTATAAAATTAATGCAATTAGGATTATTTAAGAATCTTGAAAGGATTCAGTTATTTTACACATTATAAGTGGCATACTTATAGGGAGCAATGGGGTCACATAACTAAACTCCCTACTAAACTTAACACTTAACTTATGGTCATTTGACAATATAAACATATATATTACATATAAATTTTTTAATGCATTCTCTAAGCAAAAATAAATATGTAAAAACCATAAAATAGAATAGAAATAAAAATAAACAATAAATTTAAAGAAAATTTATATTTATTTGAAATTTTTTATTAAAATAAAATTTTACCTTGCTTGGAATGAGTACTCTCAATTCTATGTCATCGGGACCCATTTTGGGTCGCTTAAATGGAGCATTAGAATGACCGTCATTGAATCTCTTCATGTCTAAAAATATAAAAATCTTTTAGTTAGCATAAGTGGTATGACTTAGAATTTATATTATTTATTAAATTATAAAAATGTGTAATATATAGTATTATTAATTGGTAATGAATGCTATTGTTTTAAACCAATGCTTATTTTTATTTGCGTCCTATTGTGAAAAAATCAAGAAGTTGTTTCATTAGTGAATTGTTATTTAAATTTCAAGATATATTTATTGCAGATAAAAATGCTCTAATTAATTGGACTTGAACCAACAACATAAATAGCTAAATAATGTAGGTATCATTAGAATTGCAATTGCCTACAGTTTTATTGTAAACACAAATTATTACAACATGTTAAGTAAATTTAGTGTATTTTATTACATAAAAAAAAATATATATACTTAATAAACATTGTTTATCTGGTATGAACTCCAAAACTACTTAACCTTTTTGATGAAATTGTTTACGCTATGTATAAAATTTAGTTTAACTTAGGAGATAGGATAGGTTTTATCTTGATTAATGACTTCAATAATTTTCTATAGCAAAAAAAACATTTGGTTTCATTTAATCCTTTACTATTGTATAACGTATATTATATATTGTGTTTGTAGGTTTCTTTGTAAATTTGTACTTGGGATTTTTCAATAGGTCAATCCCGGGAAAATTCATGTATATGAGACATGCACTCTCACCGCAATTTTTTAAAAACTTATATCTTTGGTCTTTAAAACTGCCACAGCGTCTCCGCAGTGCTTTTTGAGTTGGACCATTGACTCCCCCTCATTTTTCTACATGCTGAACACCGTCTCGTGTGAATTTTCACCCCAAAAGGGCGTGGAAGAGATTTCCAGCGCATGTAGTAGCATCGCAGTACATGGACAACGCCAATACAGGATAATTTTTTATCTTGAAGGGGGTGGGGTGACCCTATATTGTTTTTATTTTGATTCCTACTGGAGAGAAAACTAAAAATACGATTTATTTTAAAGTCCTATAGACTAGAGTTCAGAAAATTAAAAAGAAACTTATTTTCTCATAAATTTTTGAAATATTTCTTTCATAAAAAAAAAACACAAGGGAAAGTATGCTAAACCCAAAAAACTTGGCGTACTGACTTTTTTAAATTGGAAATTATTTTACTAAGCCCCTGAAAACCCCTGAAAACGCCGAGTTGGCACAGCTAGTATCATATATATATATTAATATATTTTGGGTGAATCACTGGTTTGGAAATTGTGATTTAAACGTATTATTTAATATCTGAAAGCAATGATAAATCATCGCCTTCGAAAAAACAATTCTGCAAAGCGAAATCTTAAATCAATAGGGCAAAAAAAAGTAGATTAAATGTTAATTAAAAGATTTGAGAATAAAAAAAAAAACAGAAAAAAAAACGCAAAAAAGTTTTAAAATAGTAAAGAAAACCAAACTCGTTATTACAAGATTAATAAACATTGTGACGCCATAAGGCAAAACGATACCGCCGTTTTATCGATACTAATTTTTAAGATTTTGGAAACAACTGGTAGGATTATTTTAAGTTTATTTCTGGTGATCGCAAATTTTGTTTTACATAAAAAACTAAATTTTCAAATTTTAAAAATAAAATTGAGTTTGTGATAAAATTTTTTTTAAAAAAAAATTACAAATTTGATCAATATTTCTCGATTTATCAACTTGAAACGACAAAAAAAAACATTTCTCTAGTGCAATTTACAAAAATACCAAAATCACACTATCACAATTCAACTACGTATTTTCAACCTTGTAAAATTCCAAAGCTTTTGCTTCAAAATTTAACTTTTCATTGAAAAAACCACGAAAAAATTGTAAATTTTCGAAAATTTCAACTGAATAGAAATATTTTGAAATTGGTATCAAACCTGTATATTATTCACATAAACAGACACAAAAATAAAAATTTTTTAAAAATAACTAACACGTTTTTAAAATTCGCTTTGCTCAGAATCTAAAAAATCATCAACTAACAACTTTATAACTTTCATGCAATAAAAAAAAATAATGCAATTATAATTACAAGCACTCGAAAAAATTAATATGGTATGTACGACGTATTTATTAATTTATTTTATTTCTTCAAAAAAATAAACAAACCAATAAACAGGTTCGTGTGGGGACCCCCAAAATAAAGAAGATATGTACCGACGTGTAAACGTGTCTTTATTATTAAGAAAATATTTACTAAGCCAAAATGTAAAACTACACAACTATACGAGTTATAGTTACTTGAATAGTATAAATTAACAATAAAAAAAATGTGCGATAGTACTTTTTTGCACTATCGTCTATACTTAAATGGAAAAAAATATAATGAGCATTTTAGTACTAATTATATAAATGCATGTTGTTTTAGTTTTTAACCATTTACAAATATGTTGTAAATAAAAATTATATAACCCCAGAAACGGTGAAAAGTACTACTACTCAATCAAGATCTCACTTTACGTAATAATAATTTTAGCCAAGTTAACATATTATATAATAAACGAGGGGAGTCGGAGGGGGTGATTTGATCGAGGGTAGTAGTTTCATTCACCTTGAGCTCACTAGCATGCAATATGCACGAATAGCAGCAGACAGCAGACTGGCGCCAACAGCCAACCCCTTTTACCCTGTTAGGGGACACCACTTCCTCCATTCCTATTGATCCAGTAAAAACCAATGCTATTGCCTCCGAGAGTAAAATATTATGCTCCTACTACTAGACAACGTAATGGTAAGCAAGAAAGACCATCAATGTTATTAAATTATATTGTTCATTAAAGAATGTCACATGTAAAAACTGGGTATAAAAAATCTAAAACAAAAATTTAAAAATATTTATAAATTCTAAAAACGAAAATGTTTTTACGCATCAATCGTACGTTTTCAAACATCATTATCAAAAAGGTAACAATGAAAAAAGAACTTTTTTTGACGCCATCGTGATAATTATCAAAACATTTTTGATATTATTAATTTTACAGATAAGCATCGGTGGTTTATCTTGTTCTCAAACAGTATACTGTTAACGTATTAGAACATTATACTCGTCTACAGACTGTAGATAAAAATAAAACGTCTAAAAATGTTGATAAAACACAATAAACAGTCTGCAGTAATCAGTGCAAACTGCTTATTAAAAACAATTCTATTTTAAGATAGTTACTACAGATAACTACAAAACATGTTTATTTCTGTATCAGAAAAGACAAAATAGCAGTCGAATAGGGTCATAATAAATTTAGATTTAAGTAAAATTACTTAAAAACATCCAAAAACTTTCGAAGAACCACCATTTACTTTCTAATTTAAGATAGTGAACAGTTTATTTCGTAATATCCGAGTGCGTCAAAAAATATTTTGAGTATTTCATATACTCTTTCAAACGATAATAATTTCAGCCAGACGTCAATAATATTAAATCTTTTAGAAATAACAATTTATGGCTTAGTTAGTAATTATTTTTTAAACAAATAATACACTGTACAACAAATGCTACCTTGTGCACCTAACCTCTAATAATCATACAAAAAATATACCGTTTTTTATTTTAAGCAATACAGCACCACACTGCATTTTTACGTCAATAATTAAAACAAAACCAATGTTTATAAATAAAAAAACTAATTCGTTTTGGGTAATTTAGGCGTTTGCAAAAAGAAAATAGAAAAAATTCTAAAAAATAATTTATACTTTACATAAAAATTCAAAAGCTAAAAGATCCAAACACTTACCCATTTTATTAAACAGTTAAAACAATGAACTAGTAAGGGAAGAAGTTGACTGTTTCGCTGCTCTACTCGAACTGATACAGAAGGGATACTAATGCACCTGGTAGACACTCGCTTGTACAGTGTTTACACAACGCGTAACCATAGAAACTAGAAGTTCTGAAATTGACCACAAACGGTCAATTTTAAAGAAAAAAAGAATATAATCATGTATTACTTTTATTGATATCTATAACGTGTGTATGTCAATATATTATGTGTATACCGCGTATAGAGCGACTCAATTTCAACATGAAAAGAATACCTACCACCTATTTTTATAATTAACATCATATTAACTCGTAAAACAAACAGTCTTTTAACATTAACTAAAACAAAATTAACTTGACTAAAAAAACACAAAAAGCCGGGATCAGTCTAGGTCGCGTGGGTTGTTTGACAAAGTAGCGCAACCCAAGCTTTGGGTGGGTCACTGGTTTAGAAATTGTGGATCAAACGCATTATTTAATATCTGAAAGCAATGATAAATCAATTGTCTTCGAAAAAACAATTCTGAGCAAGCTCAGTTATCTAGTACACGCCCTAGTAAAAACTAAATTTAACAATAAAAATGGTCCGAAAACTCGAGCCGTATAAAAAAATTATTAATTTAAATAATTTGTGAAAATTTTAATACGTAATGATCAGTTATAAATAAAATATTAAATAAATAATAATGGTATTGGTTTCAAATTGATCGGACAAAAACTCGCAACTCCAGCGGGCTTTTTAGTATAACTTTGTCTGTTTGCGGACTATTACTTGCAAAATATGTAAAATTCAAAAATTTGTTTGCAACAAAATATAATTTAAAGCTTTTTGTGGTATTCAAAATTAAAATCGGAATACTTTTTTTACACGGAAACGTCATTACAAACATGGACAATTTAAATTTTCTCACTAAAATTCTGAATTTGTTTTTGGTTTATTACTCAAAAAGTCAACAAAATTTTAAAAATTCTAGTACCAAAATATCACCACAGTCAATAAACCTATCAGAAACGAAAACTTCATTACAAATCTTTAAATTTCAAACTTTTCGCCGTAAAATTTTCCAAAATTCCCAATTGTTTTTTTTGGTTTTTGAGAGGTTAAAAGTAAACAGCAAAATTTCAAAAAAAGTTTCAACAAAGTACCACTGGAGTCTATATACGGTATTCAGTCAGTACCTAGTCAGAAGTACTGTCTTTAAAAATTTGAGCATTCCTTGCAACCGAAATACTGTTGACACAAAAAAAAAAAAAAATACATTATTGTAAAAACAATACACTCCTCGCTGGTCCCTCAGAATCTTAAATAAACAGGTATATTAACTAAATTCTAGAATATTACTACAATTAAAAGTTTGAAGAAAAAATTAATATTTAATTATTCATCGAGTTCCTATTCTTTATTGCTATAGAAATTCAAACCCAAATAAATAAAAATCAAATAGTCTGAAGATTTGAAACTCATGGTTATCACAGACACAACCAACAAATATTTTAATTTTGCACAAAATAATTTAGATTCTAAGTGTAACAAAAAATTTATTAGGGTTAAAAATTTGTTGTGTTGTTTTCCAAAAACTTTAAAACATATTTTCCCACACGCAGTACTGGTTAAAATGTTTACCTAATAATCAATTAGTTTTTTATTTTTGAACACACCAACTATTGATTAAGTATACAACATTTAAATTAATCTAAATTCTATACTTAACTCAAAAATTCTCAAAATATCTTGAAAATTGTATCAGACCTGTATCTTACTTGTTTTTAATAATATGTGAAAGTTTCAGAAATTATTGACATAATTAGTAAAATATGTTTTACGTATTTTAAAACTTAATTAAACAGATTTATCTAGGTAATAACAAACGTTGTTTAAAATAATTTCAGACACAACTCATTTAGAACAATTTTCAAATTTTAGAAGACTGAAAAAGTAATTTGCAATTAAAAACTTTAAAGAGGTTTTTTTTTATTGCAAATGGTATCAGATGCATTAAATATTTAATTCTCAAATTAATACAAAAAATGAGTTTTTATTTATATTAAACAAAAATGATGATTTTATTATTGCTTTCAATTTTAATTTTGAATGTTTTAAATATTAAGTACACTTTTGAACAGTAAAAATATTAAATATACACGTATTATACACAACAGTATTTACACTTATACACTATTAACATTAAGTAACTCAAAAATACAACTTAACTTGAAGCAAATAAATCAAATTTGAGTAACCAGTTTAATGTTATTTCAAATATCTTTAATTTTTTTTTTTTATTATA
The DNA here is from genome assembly GCA_017140985.1 of Hormaphis cornu. Classification (NCBI taxonomy): domain Eukaryota; kingdom Metazoa; phylum Arthropoda; class Insecta; order Hemiptera; family Hormaphididae; genus Hormaphis; species Hormaphis cornu. The sequence continues at coordinate 8,346,347 of CM029357.1, forward strand.
ATACTTATTTCTCAATCTACATTTTATATCAAAGTTAGTTAGGTATAGAAAGTTTGAAACATTTAAAAAGTATAATACATTTTTTAAAATTTTAAAATTAAAACCCTAACAAGAACCATAGGTGCTCCTAACTATAAGTGCTCATTGAATACTGCAAAAATTATATTAAATCAATGCTTAAAAAACATCATTGAGCTCATAACCATAAATTTGTTATCTATTTAGATCTCATAATTTACAAAACATTTTAATTTGTATTACTTAATAATAAAATAGATATTTAATTATTTAATGCAGAACTTAGTACTACATTTTCATTACTTAAACATTATGTTTTGTAATTTGTACAAAATGAACAACAAAAGTATCCAAATTGCATGAAACCTTGCAACATATGTTTAGGAAACAGGATTTGTACAGGTTTCATTTAAGCTGAATTATAACTATCAACTTATTTAACTATAAAACAATATCAACATAAACATTATATTATACATAACGTATATTGTACTTGAAACGAGATACAAAAGTAGAATAGAGAGAAAAATATAGAAGATAGAATAACTAATTCCATTTTTTACAAATGTTAGATTAATGAGGATTTTTTTTGTAGCACTTATAAAGGTATTTTTTTAACAATATTTGTTTAATGAAGTTGAAGACACAAATATATTTTATCTATTTATCTTTAAATATGTCACATTAAAATTGAATTTAAATTGACTCATTTTCTCTCACTAAACTCCTTAGATAACTGGATCATATTTTTAAATTAAAAATATAGGACCTAAGCAATGGTTGTCTAACTATGAATTCAGTAACTTTGACAGTTTACATTTATGATGAACACATGTTTTTATTAGAAGTACTTGTATAATATCTTGTTTCTTAGCAATGGTTATACATTTGACTATAGATTTAATTATTTGGTAATTTCAATTAAACTTTTTTTGAAGTTTTACTCAAAAATTAAAGAAATTGTCTTTTTTTAATTCCAGGTCAGGGAAAGCTTGGTAGAGTAGCAATTTAGCTTTAATTGGATCACTGGTTAATAGTTTAGAATTTAAAATTAAATATTCATATTAAATATGTCAATTTGTAACTTGTAAGCAATTGGTTGCATATGAAAATTTTAATTCTGAATAAGTCAAATACTTAACAAGTTCTAAATCTTAAAATTTTATGCTGACCTTAGATTTTTTCAAACTTTTATGTCATTTTCAATTAATTCAATACCAATAGAGAGTGAAAATGTCAATTAATAAAACAATGTTTGTATGTTTTACCCATCTTAACAATATTAAGTTATTTGGGGGAAAATGTTGCAAAAAAAATACAAAAAATAATCAAAATTTCAAAATAGTTTCAAATTAAGTACCTAGATACATACTATGGACAAATTTGTAACTTTCTTATGTTACCAGTTATTATGTAAACATATTAGACAAAAAATGTATCAAGAATTCAAAAATGTATCAAGTTGTTTGGCAAAAATTTTTCACAACTTTTTTTGCACCATAAATCAAAAAACAGTCAACATTTCAACAAAAAAAAAACAACTTTATTCATGGTACCATACAAGGTTACTGCATGAAAATATTGAAACCTAACCATTGAAAAAACAATACATCCTCACTGCACTGAGAATCTAAAATTTAACTAAAAATAAAAAAATGAATACCCATAAAATATTTATAAACACTAAAAATTATGCATTTATCATGCCAATAAATACAAACCATAGGGGTGTTATTATGTTTGTTACACATATGATGTTAACAAAAGACAAGAGGGAAAAGTAGTGTCATCCATTATGAAAATAAGCTCTTTGTTTGATTGCATGTTTGCATGTCAACTTTGAGAATGAAGTAGCACCAGTTTGTTTGTGGATAGTTGCCATGAGCAACACCCAAATAAAACAGTTTTTATAACCACATAATGTTAAATAAAATACTTATAAAAAATTATAATTATAACAAACTAGAAACAAACCTAATACTTATTCGAATATGACTTATTATAGTCATATTCGAATAAGTAATAGTATTATTACTATTGATTTATATGTGATATTGATAAACCCAAAAGAAAAGAAAGTATGTAGATAGTAACAAAACCTAGTACAACAATTTAATAAGAGTGCGTAACAAAATATTTAACCTTACAATTTTTATAATAAGCATTAATAAATTAGTTACATGTTTACATGTCCAATATTTTTGATGTTACAATAATAATATAATATACCTAAATACATAATTAACATTTTGTAATTTCTTAATTGTACATGTTAACAGGTTTTTAAGTATTACAATGAAAATCTGTGGTTTTTATAAAATGTGAAAAAAAATATTAACCAAAATATGTCTCCAAATTCATCAACTATAACTTGCGATATTTTTAACTGCCTATTTGCTAACCAACTTATATACATCAAACTATATTCATAAGAATATGGTTACTACTAATATGGCTACTGGAAATCATGCACTGGACACATATTTGTGCCAAATACAATTATTTATCTTACTGTTAACCTACGTTAGGTACAGCACCAAACCTAATACCTAGTGACTAATAGATCACAGGTTGATTACCAATTTAATGACACTTTTTTTAGTATTAGTCGTTTATTCAAACCATAGTTAGCGGTGGATGGGGGGATACAAAATAGGTATAATTAATGTGAGCTACGAGGAGGGAATTTGAAGGATACAGGAAAAAAAAATCAGTCTTGTTTGACAGGGTAGCGACTACACTTTGGGTGGGTCACTAGTTTAGAGGTTGTGGTTTAACACATTATTTAATTCCTGAAAGCAACGATAAATCATTACCTTCAAAAATACTATTCTGAGCGAGCTCAGTTGTCTAGTATGGTAAAAACATCGTCGTGGTAAAAACATTACTTTAACATTAAAACATTTTATCAAATCTGCATCTTTCCTAATTGTAATTTTTTTTCTACTAGTATTATGTAAGGTCCGATCTTTATTATGGATGTTAGGATCAAAAAAATCTAAATTGAAGAGGGAAAAACACGTTTCCCGTAATTATTTGTTCCCCCATAAGAAATACACGGCCGCCCGGAATGACGAGTTTTACGACAAAATAACAACTTATAATCGGCTATAAACCAAAATTATGTCAACCAATTTTCTAAATTTTTTAACCACACATGTAAAACTATCTTGTTTAGATTGTATTAAAATTTCGAGACTTAATCTAAAAACTAGAGGTTTTATGGAACCAACAACTGCGTAAAATTCAATTATTCAAAAATTTCAAAATTTCAAAACTCCCTCAAATATGATCAAAATCGTTTGAAAACTAAGCAGTAAATTCGTTAAAACTCTTTTTAATGACGCATATAAATTTCAAGTCAAACGGAGCATTTTTGGGAATTTAAATTTTTTCGTCTTTTCCTCAGAACTTAAAAAATAATCAAAAATTTTAAAAACGCTTTAAATAAAGTACCATTCCGGATCAAATATCAATCTTTTGAGGTATCGTACGTTAAAATCGGAGCATTCTTTCTACTAGAAAAAGTGATCACAAAAATCTAAAAAAAAAAATTTAAATCGACGTGTAAAAAACACGTGTCCCGTAATAATTTGGGCCTCCCATAAGAAATACACGGCCGCCCAAAATAATGACAATTTCAAAGTTTCATACCTTCCTCAGAAATGACCGAAATTAACTATTTCAGCGGAACACTCATAAAATCCTCCTAAATGACATATATGAATATATGAAAGTCGATCGGAGCAACTCGAAAAATTAAGCCGTTTTTTGTTTTCCTCAGAACTTTGAAAATAATCAAAATTTCAAAAAAAGCTTCAAATAAAGTACCATTTCGGATCCATTATCTATCTTTTAAGGTATCATACGTTAAAATTGGTACAGGTTTACAGAAAACAAAAAAAAAAAATTTTATTATTATATTTATTATTTTATTTTATATTAATTTTATTATTATATTATTATTATTTTATTATTGGTTGTAAAACCAATACATTTTTCGCTAACGCTCAGAATCTAAAAAGAATAGGAGAATTAATACCACCAGATATAAATTTTCATAACAAATTCAGGTTGACAGCATGTCTTATGTCAGCTAGTGAATCGAGGCAGAGGGGGTTTAAATAAGAACAGGTAAGTAATCATGGGGAGGACAATCAATCTTTTAGAATCAATTTTTTTTTAATTAGATTGATGGTGATAATAATATACATGTATACTTTAAGAGTGAAGTGACTGACCAATGTGCCGTATCACTCCAGTTAATGTAGTACATTAACTAACAAGTCACTATTTTATGGACCAAATCTCTTTTTATAGAGTTGTTAGATAGTATACAAATATCAGGTAGTATCAATACATTTTACTTAAAAATAAAAAGTGTCTACAGGCTACAAAAATGTAACAAATAACAATTTATTATTGTAGAAATTATTTAAAAGTGGTCGAAGAACGGCTCTTTTAGTCAAGTGTGAAAATTTTAGGTTTTACATTACCCTCAAAATATTTTTTATTTTTCAAGGGTTAACTTTGTTGAGGGAAATTTGGAATAAATTATAGAATGACTCCAGACGTAGTGAATTTTGGCATTAATTAATCTGAATAATTGTATTATTATGTAATTAGATAAGAAATAAAATGTTTTGAGTAAATTAGTGACTGGTATTTTTAAGTCAAAGATTTATTATTGCTTCCAAATTCAAGTTCATTCTATCCATTCCATACCAAAACCATGTTGACCCACTCAAGTGACCTACATTTTTACTACTGGATTCGTTTCAAAACCACGTTTATACAAATTCTTGGGCCACGATAGATTTAGATGCAGCCCTCACTTCAATTTAAAAACCATGAATTAATTGTATAAAATATATTAATATTACGAGAACAAATTTATTTTAAGAATATAAAATCATAAACATCAAATAAACTGTAAAGGCCGATGCATACGTCCGTGTTTTTACCGTTGCGGCATCTTATCTTATATTACATACAAACGTGTGCATCGGACCTAAAGATAAACTTTATTAGTGTTTTATCTTTATTGGCTCCAATACCAATATTCTGTGTCATTTATCAACAAATAAAAATAAAATACCTATATAGAATTATTACTAAGCACGTGTAATACAGCTGTGCGCGCATGATGGTTAAATGTTCACGTTTTGTTCAGAACAGCAGTGGAAACTAAATTTCAAATGGAATGCATAGAGTAGCGATCAGATATTCAAATCAAAAAAAAACTTAATCAGACATCTTCATTAGATTTTTATAAATTATATCTACCCAAAGAAACACATCCAGTCCTTCATGACCATGCCTTATTCATGTTCTCGCTTTTCGGCAGTACCTACATTTGCGAACAATTGTTTTCAAGAATGAAAAACACAAAGAGTAAGAATTGGTCCACTATATCAGACAAGCACCTTGAAAATTGTTTAAGGATTGTCACAATTTCGATCAATCCAGATATTGATTCATTACTTTCACAAAAAAAGTAATTTCAAATTTCATATTAAATAAATTTTTTAAACTAAAACTTTTTATTTATTATAAATAAATATATTTTTCTGTGTACTTATAATTAAATATTAATACTTGTAAAAATATTTCTGCTTATTATTCGCTATTGTAAAATTATAATAAAATCTATTGTTGTGTTATAGAATATAATTTAATCATTAAATTTGAATGTATTATTATTAAAAAAAAAAAGTATGTGGCCCACAACAATTTCTACCTATACGATGAGGCCCAGTCTTCTCGAAAGGTTGGACACCCCTGCTCTATAAGGTATATTGGTCATTATGCGCGTTGCTTGGATAGGCCTATCTTTGACAGCCTAGACTAGAAGCCAGAGATTAAAATCGTACTGCACACTTTATATCAAAATTAATTTGGCATGGGAGTTTTCGCCCTCTGATGATCCTTTTTTTTAATACATATAAATATTTATTATATAGGTTCCATTGAATTTAGACTCTTAGATATAAAATTTAAATTGTTTTTTCTATGAATGGTTGCAAACATTTTTCACAAAAGTGGTGCTGAAAGATTAAATAGTAAACGTAGATAGTATCTGAATTGTATACAATTTTTTTGAAATTTTATGTAGTTTTTAATAATTCTATCAAAGACTTAAAACAAAATTTTAAAATCGGTAAAACTTCTTTTTGTTTAGTTTTGTTTTTTTTTTTTTTTACAATGAATTCTCTCAAAACTGCTAGAGTAAAATACCACTAGAACACTTAAAACCTATCAAAATTTCAAAATGAGTAAATAAAAAAATACTAACAGTTTTCACATCTATACTTTCATTATCTAAATAATAATTTATTAGCAAACACCAATTAATTTTTACCAAGTGAAATGCTGGTAAAATAATATTAAATTTAAAGCGAATATTTTAGACCAGGGCATGAAATTTCAGTTCAAAAGGTACTAGCCAGACTAAAATTGTTACTCGCCACTACTATTTTACATTTATGAAAATATGAACTATTTTATAAATTTTTACTCGCCAATGGCGAGCTGGCGAGTGGAAATTTCGCGCCCTGTTTTAGACTATTTAACAATAAGTTATTTAACTGTTTGGATCAAAAATAAAATAAGAAAATATAAAACTATACGCCAGTATCACAGGCCGTTAAACACTTTATAGCATCGTACTGTACACTAAATATTTTGTATTCCACAAAGTGTATCATACTAAACACAATTTGACGACAAATAAAATTAATTTTAAATTTCTCTAAGACACCGAAAGAACAATAATTCTACAAAATGATGTCTTTTAAATAAAATAATAGGTGCCTGCGACTGTGGAACAATAGTCGGGTAGCTTTTCCGGTCACATTAAAATTGCATTACACCGCAAACGTCGACCGCTGCAAGTTATTCATAAGGCGATCCTATAATTTCCACGATTAATGACATACTCTGCTCACTTCCTAGTTCAAACGTTGTAATTTATTAATTAATAAATTACCGTGCATACGGGAACCGAACCGTATACTTATGCGACAAACAACTTTGCTGGTTCTGACCCAACGGCCGGCACAAACTCATACAATATTCATGTGGAAAAAAACTTAGAGCGGTTATATTATTATAGTTATCTGAGCGGTGTGTTGTGTTCTGTTCGACGCCATAGCAACACCTACCCAACTACGGGCAACGTAGAAAAAAAATTATGGGTCGAGCAGTCGTTTAAAATTCAAAAAAGCGCAATTTTCCAGACGAGAGGCGACAGAAAAATGGGACTTTACAGGATGGTTAATTTTGGTTTCTTATTGACTAACACGGACGAGCAAACACGGTAACGAAACGTGCCCGTTGTACTCGTCTGTCGGTGATAAAAAAAAAAGCGCACACTGTAGTTCATCGTCTCTGGCGACAGAAACGCAAAAATGAAAAAAAAAAAACACACACGCAAATCGTAAGCGCCCCGCCGATCGTCTCCCCGGATCGGCGACTGGCGCGCAAAACGAACGTCTCCACTAACCGGCTAACCGGAGAGACGGCCGGCGTCCCGGCGGGCAAACGGACGCGGGACGTGCTCCCGTGTGCGTCCGTGTGGTCTGGCGGCGATGCGTTCAGAAGTGGAAAAATAGCGTCGACTTACCGAGAGAAGATTTAGACGTCTGAATCTGAACAACGTCGATACGAGTGGTGTAAATCGTCGTTTGCGTCGCCGAAAAAAAATTCTGAAAACTGTGAAAATTCAACGCCGGCGAATATCACAACAACACCAGACAGCAGCGAATACCATTACGTCATTGCGACACCAAAATGGCTGAACCGTAACCGCGTCTGCCCCCCGGCGGCGACCGCAAAATTGTGACCGGGCGACGGACGCGGACGATTCCAAAGAGTATTGTAAACGTGTAAACACACGCGTTTTTGGCGGGTTTTTATTTTTTTTTTTTTTTTTAATTTTTTGTGAAACAGCGGTGACGAATATAATCGGACCGGAAAAATAACTTTTAGGACCAATATTTAAAGGCTAAGGAATGCCTTACGGGAACGTAGAAATCATAGAGGAACTATAAGCTTACGAGCCATAGTACGAAGATCTCGGGAATATGTAGTAAAAAAGAGAATAAGAAATGAAACATTGATATCGGAAAATCAGTTTGGTTTCATGCCGGGAAAAGCGACGGTGGAGCGATTATATTAAGTGAAACAACTGGTAAAGAAGTACGGGGAAAATTTTGAAAAGCTCAGTATGGTATCGATGGATTTAAAAAGGATGGAAAGAAAGAAAGAGAGTAAATTTGAGGTCGGGTGAGAACTGAGAAGTTATTTGGCGTAGTAAATATAAGTATGCTTTGAAAATGAAACCTATCTAGGGCATAGGGGCTGTAGGTTCGAATTTGTGAAACAAAGTACAAACCGCATAACAACTATCACGTACTGATATAGTATAACACGTATGATACTTCAACAATTTTAAACACGAATATTAGGTGTTATTAATTTGTGTTAAAATTTTAATTATTGCGAACACCGTTAAATGAACTATTAGTTGTTACTATCGTTGCTTGTTTGTTAAGAAATCTTAAAAAAAAAAACCGAGCTTTCCAAAAAACTAAAACTGTGTTTTTAACTTGGAGTTAAGCGCTTTCAGTTTTGGCCACATCCTATTTTCCCAATGTGCTTAATAGCGTCCCGATCGAATTGTTAATTAGTAAATAAATACATTTTTTTTTTAATTAAATTTTTGTTTTGTTTAGAAACTAAAAACTTAAAAATAAAAAGACTGGATCACTCTAGGTCGCGTGGGTAGTTTGACAGAGTCGCGACTATGGCTTAGGTGGGTAACAGATTTGAAAATTAAGGTTCAAACGTATTATATAATAACTGAAAACAGTGATACATTATTGCCTTCCGAAAAACGATTCTGTGCAAGCTCAGTTGACTAGTTACGTCCTGGTAAATTGTAAAGTTTTGTTAGCACCTAATTAGAAAAATGTACCCATATTTATTGTAAGTGCAGTGAACACTGTGTATCGACACATTAATCACACAGCGCCGATTTCTACGGCAAACCAGCCAGCCAAGCGTTGTTTCTTAGAGTTTAGTTCAGTTCACTCAATCTATAACTCACACAACAACTCTACACAACACCGCCGCTTCGATGATGTGTCCTATGGTATTCATATTAATTAGTTATAATAATTTTTCAATGTTTTTTATTATACCAATATCCTAGATATCCATCCTAATAGTTAGCTTATATCAGTTCTATACTAATATCAAAAATTTTGGAAATCACTTTTCAACTTTTATCAAACCTGTATCTCACCTATTTTAATATTATGTAAAATTTTAGCTTATTCCGATTATTATTTTGGATGTTATTACCAAAAAATTAAATCAATATATCAAAAACACATTTGCCGTAATTAATATTTCTCCTTAGTTTCTTGATTGTTATTTTTTAAATTTTAAAATTTTATACTTGAGACCTCCCTTAGTCCCAGCTTAGTCCAAAAACTTTTTCAAAGAGGTAGGTATTGAATACAAAAATCAGAGCATTTTTTACACCCTTTAAATTGTTTTCAAAAAAAAAACCTTGGAAAACAATACATTCTTTGCTACACTCAAAATCTAAAAAAATTAAGTAAAAAACAAGTTTTTTTTAAAAAGAATTTTTTTGAATTAGCAGCTTACCAGACCAAAACATAGTAAATAAAAACATAATAAAGTAAATAAAGTTTTTTTCAAAAAGAATGCTTTTACATTACCGCCCTAAAAACAAAGTAAATTAATAAAAATTAATTAACGAACAAAGAAAAATTTCTGACAAAAAGTTCAAAAATCATTCACAGTTGGCATACATATTTTATATCTATACATGATAACTTTTATTATCAAATATTATGGTATATTTACACTTTTATTGTTGTTTTTCATACATTAATAAATCTTAAATAGCAAATTTGTTTGAGTTTCAAAAATGTTTCCAAAATTATATCACTGACTAACTTATAAATATTTTCCAAATTTATACTTATTTAAACAAATAAAAAAAAAATTGTGACGTTTTAATTTTTTTGGTAGCGTTATATGGATTTAAAATAAATCCAATATTGTATTACATTTTTAGAGCTAGTTGTGAAAAATTAAATTTGTTATCAAACAAAAATTACAAAAAAAAACAGGACATTTTTGGAAATTTCAAAGCTCTATACTTTGCACAAAATTTTTTCAAATCTCTTTGAAAAGCTTGTACCGTAACTAGTTAAATATTATGTGAAAATTTCGGCTCATTTCAATCATTATTTTAGAAGTTGTGGCCAAATTAAATCAATTAAGTTAAAAACACGTTTGCCATAAATTTTTAACTCAAAATCTTATATACCTATAAATGTATTGTGAAACAGAAAAGAACACAATTTATTTTTTAGTGCCTTTTACTATTAACCAACAATTAATAATTCAAGGCTTATTAATAAACAAAAAAGAGTCAATATAATTTAATAAATCAAAGTGATATATTTTATTTAAATAAATTAAATTGCATTAAAATTGAAAAACTATAATAAATACATACATTTATTATCTAATTTTAGGTGCAAATTCATTGAAAATTTGTTTATACTAATAATTAATTATTGAAAATAAATATTTATGTTAGTAAATAATTTAATGCAAACTAATAAACTAGCTACCATGTTATATTATGTAAGTATAAATTTCTTAATGGCTTGAATGCTTATAACTAAAAAACTAATATATAAAATTATTTAATTAAATCTAACAATAACTTAACATATAATATGAAGATATTCAATAATTTGATTACATTAAATATAGATATAGATAGGTGGTTTCATTCAACTGATCTGATTAAAAAACAATTTAAATTTAAAAGTTATTCAATTTAAAACTATTAAAAATCATGTTCTTTTTATGTTTAATACAAACAAAATATAGAAATTTGGACATTTTTTTTTCCTACTTATTGATGTAATGATGGAATTATTCAACACAGATTTTGATTTTATCATGAAATTTTGTTATTTCCTTTAAGTTAAAAATTATAAATTTGATTTTTGAAAGTCTAATAAATAAAATAAAAAATTGAGCACATTGTTCTTATTGACTTTTAGATAAATTCAAATCAGTTTTCACAAATTTAATCAAATGGTACTAGTAAGATCTGTCTTGATAGACTTCAATCAGTACGATGCTATTACTTTTACATGCATATGAAACAAATGTAGCTTCAATTGATCAATAAAACACAACATGTTTATGCTTAATAAAATGATTAAATAACTTAGTTAACTTATGATCTAACTATTAAACTTTAAATTTATTAACAATTATTTTGATGTAGAAAATAAAATTATTTATGTATAAAAAATGTATAGTTTATGTAAATGATTATAATGTTAAGTTTTAAACAATAACAGCCTTATTAGTTGTTAGTTGTTACTCAATGTAACACAAAAAATTAATACTTTTCAATCAAACAGAATAATTAAGTAAACATTTTACATACAATTAGGTGATTAGTAGCAACAAAGATTTCATATTATCATAAAATAACTATATATTTAGTATTTTTTTTTAACAATCAGTTTTTATTTAAATATAATTTAAATGCAAAATGATAACTTTTGGTAATACATATTTTAATGCTTAATTAATTACTGATTATTAATAAACATTAAATGTTTAAAATAGTTTTAAAAGATACTACAAATTTATTTACAACTTTATAAGTACCACAAAATTCACTTAATATCAATAATAGCCATTGGTCAAGCCACTTTTGTCAAAAGTTTGGTGAGAAAAACTTTAGATGTGTTTTGATCATTAAACAAATGTTTACAAGGGCTATTGATGGTTTTGAGAATCTATGTCCTCCTAATTGAGCCTATGATAGTAAAATAATAATTTTATAACTGAATAACTTTTAAACTATTTACTCTGCTTACTTGAAAATTATATATAATTGAATAATATTAAAAACTTATGGTATTATAGAAATCAGTAGATGAAAAAATATGCATACATAAAAATATTACTCTTGAATAGTTTTCTATAGTTGCTGTAAAGTTTGAAAAAATAACAATTGTTAATACATTACATTATTTTATGTTGTCTATTATAATAAACTAGTTTTGTATGTATAAATTGTATAATATACATAAGTCTGTATAAATATATAGTTTATATATTATAATTTATGAACATAATATTACTTTATTAAGTACAATATAAACTATAAATCTAAACTACTGGGTAAAAACAAAATTTGATACTTTTATTAGTTGAATGTGTGGTACAAAAATTAATTATGGGTAATAATTTCAAAACTCAAAAAACAAATTATAAATAAAAACATTTAATTTATAAAAATATTGAAATTGGTATTAGTAAAAAAAAAAATATGACAATCAATTTTCAATAAATATAAATATGATAATTATTTTAAATTCTAAAAACTGTGAGAGACAATTTACATTATAAAACATTTGTCACCAGTTTGAGGATCGCCCTAAAAAAAAAGAAAAAAAATGAAGAACAAATTATAGTAATTTCGAATGAATAAGTAGTCAGAGTTTTAGTCAGTAAGTTATACATGAATTTCAAAAACAGAAAATTATATTTTTGGGAAAAAAGTAACTGAATTTTTATAAATATAACAACATCACTCACACTTTTACTTTTTTCTAAAAATAAACTTGGTTTAAAATTGATGTATTTTTAATTTATACTCTAGAAGTCTTGCCCCAGCATTGCCCGGGTATTAGTTTTCCAGGGCCGAGTAAAATACATAAAAATACAATCTTTGCTACACTCAGAATCTAATACTACAAAAGGGAGTATATACCCTCCAAAGTATAAAAATCAAAAAGAGTGATGCTATAACAAACGAGAGAGTATTTGGAACAACTATGCAAATAAAAAATCAATAAAATGTTCAATAGCGTCTACAGAACCGTGGGTTCATCAGAATACAAAATAAGGCTCCACTGCCCTCAAACATAAAAAAAGGGAGACTTTATAACAACCAGAGCAGTATGTAGAACAATTCCACACAAAAAAATCATAAAAATTTTGAATAGTTCTCAAAATTGTGGTACATCCAATAACATTTGCAGCCCCCATTCCCCCAAGACCAAAGTTTGGAAAACAAGTGACCCTATAACAACTGGGACAGTAGAACTTAGCAAAAACAAATCGTGAAAATATTCAATAGCGTTCCCAGAATTGTGGTACATTAAATCGGACAGTTTCTTTAGGTATCTAAACTATCTTTAGGTATCTACTTTAGGTATATATATAAATATGTATATAAGGATTTTCAATATAATCTAATAAGGAAAATTAATGTAGGCAAATAACATTAATAATGATTAAAAAGGTTTTTTCAAAACTTACTGGTTGATGGAATAATTCAGTTTCATAGTCGCCCAATCCTATATTCACTCGTGAATGAGAAGCTCGTCCCTTTTTAAGTTCATGCGTTGCTATTTCCTAAACGTTAATAAAATTTATAGTTACATAACGTTCACAAAACAAAATTATTTGATGTATTTAGAAAAAACATACTTCTCCATTAGAATTAAGAAGCATTGTGGCCATGAGATCCCCAACAACCCAAGCTTGGGTGTTCATGACAATAGATCCAGCATTTGGTTCATGAATTTGGTTATTGGCAGTAGAAGACCATACAGTCAACCAATTACCCGGTCCCAGTTTAACTGAGCGATGAAACTTGTGCACAGTAGAAGCATTTTCTCCTGCAGTAGTACGAACTAATTCAAATCCACTCAAAGAAACTTCCTAAAATGAATAACACTTATAATAGAATAATGAAAGATAATAAATAAATATTAGTACTAGTTTGTTAGTCACATGATCCATGAAAATTAATAAAATTTTTTCTTTGTATTTCTGCAAACATTTTTTTGGATAATAAAATAGTTCTAATCTTTACACAATATAATTCATCCAAAAATAGGGAATTTTACCAAAAAGGTACTTTATTTGAAGAATTGATCAAACTTTGTTTATACTTTTCAATAATATGAAAAAAATTTAAACTACCAAAAGTGCTTCATTTGAAATTTTCACACATTGTTTAAAAAAAATGGTAAATTTAACACCATTGTTTTTTTAAATTTACTTTTTATTGTTTAGACTTGGCAAAAAATTTCAAAAAAAATGATAATTAATGGTTACTCTTACACAGCTAGCCAAAGTCCGGATTTCTTGTGTCAAGTTTACATTATATTACATATAATATGTATATATATAATAAACCTATAACATTCAATTTTAAAGCAATAATAAATAAATTATCACCTTCAAAAATAACCACTAAGCAATGAGAAAACTTGGTTTACTTAACAAAATTTGCATCATAATATTATATGATTATGAAAATTAAAAGGATGTATAGTCTACGTAATATACAAAATCTAAGTTTTAAAAAAAATGTTTTTACTATAGAAATAATGAGATAAAAAATTAAGGACCTCAAAAATAAATTCAATTTTTGAAAAAGCACAAAATAAATAGTTAACAAATAAAATTTAATCTATAAAATTTACTATTTCAATTATGAGTAAGTACAAGACATGAGAAAATTGGTTTCCATCTAGTGGTGGAAGATCAATAAATACTAAAAATATTTAGTTTCAAATTAATTAGTACTAACCATATTTAATTAATTTGTACACTATATCAAAGTCAAACTCCCATAGAGATAAAAAAATGTCATTATTTGGTATTATATTGTATGTTCAAAAATAAATAGGCTTAGCTCCTAGCTTTAGATTTTGTGGGTAGTTTAGACAGATCAACAACTACACTTTGGGTGGGTAACTGGTTTGGAAGTTGTGGTTCAAATGTATTATTTAATAACTGAAATCAATGATAAATCATTGCCTTTGAAAAAACAATTCTGCGCAAGGTTAAATACTTAGTATACGTCCTGGTAAAAACCAAATTTAAGAAAATCGAAATAACACCATTTTATCAATACTTTTTTTATTAGAATTTTCTAATAATGGTCCAAGAAATCTGAAAATTGTATCCAAATAGCCAAAGTATTAAACTATCAATATATACATATATACACATATATTGTATATTTTATTATAACTAGTTAATATATAACCATAATATATAATATATAACAATATATTGTGACAAAACATCATAAAATTTGAATAACAGTATCAATTTTGAACAAAATATTGTTAAGGATCCAATATAATATGTATACTACTATATGTTCACATCACCACAAAAAGAATTAAAAAAAAAACAAATTTTGAAATATGTTTGCTTTCATTGTAACAATAAATTGGTGCCCAGTTATTTCAAGAATATAAAAATTCAAAATTTATTTAATATATAAGGTATCTAAAGTATGTTTAGTTAAAGAAAGGAATTTTTCTGATGATCAATAATATATTATAAATAAATAATAATTTGAAATAAACCGTTGTGGGATAAAACAAACCAGTAATAAATCATTATAATAATAATTACCTTATGTCCTTTATTAAATAATTTTACAAACTGTCCATCTGGACACACTTCGCTAATTTCAATGTCACCAGATGATGATGCAGTTATGATATTTGAAAATTCATAACCTGTTTCATCTCGTTGAAACAATTTTCTCTTTTTTCCTCTAGGGCTACCTATAACTGATGTATTTGGTGTGATACTTAATCTTCTTTCTTCACTTTCTAATAATTTTCGATAAGCACTTATCTCAATGTCAAGTGCTACTTTGACATCCATTAAATCTTGATATTCTTGTACTTTTTGGGACATATCATCTTGCATAGCAGTTAATTGTTGATCAAGCCCTTGAATTTCAGCAACATACTTTGTTCTTTGATTTTCTTTTAATCGTTCCAAGTCAGTTATTTTCCTCTAAAAATATGTTTGCAAATAATATTCTACAAACTCATAAAAACAAAAACTAAATGACAGTTGTACATACCAAATACTCATTATTGGAGGCTAATAAATTATTTATTTGTGATGACAAATCAGAAATTCGACTGTTAGCTGCATTAATGTCGTCTTGTGCAACTTCTATAGCTTTTTTCTTACGCTGTAGTTCATTTTCCAAATTTTGAATCTGTGAATATATTAATAAAATAAGTAGGTATATTTCATTAAAATAATTTAATAAATTTTTACATATTAAGATAATCCTTACCTTGCTATCAAATAATTCAGATATTTCTTGCTTGTTTCGTTTGACATCTTCTTCAGCTTGTTGTCGTAATAATTGTAACTCAGATTGTAGTTTTTCTTCATACTCTTTTGTCAATCGTCCATCAACTTCAGTTATAATCTCAGTACGGCGACTACTCCTTGTATCATTGAGTTGTTGTTTATGCACCTAAGAAAACACAACAAATTTTTCAACAATTTTTTTTCACAAAGTATCAACATTACCTGTTCTTTAAACTTAAAATTTTCTTTCAAGCTTTGTAATTTGTTTTCAGCTGTTACTCTGAGTAAAATTTCATCTTCTAATGTTTTTTGAACATCACTTAAATTTTTCTTTTCTATTGATAATTCTTTAGTCAGTTTCTACAAGCACATAAAAGTGAAAATATAATTAAATCATTATAAATTATCATACACACAATAATATAAGAAAAGAAAGTATCTCTTTGATAATATTTGACTAATTTGGACACAAAACATTTAAAATATTAAATAATATCATTCATTATACTTAGTTCTGGTAAACTAACTATTATACTATAATTTTGACTATGACTGAAACGTATTATTATTATGAATTCTATAGAAGTTAAAATCAAAACTTAATAATTCAATTAACAATATATTATGAATACTCAATTTTTTTTTTACGTTATTTCATCACAGTTAATAATACAATACATAAAAAGTGTTTTAACTAAAAATGTAGGTATAGACAATAAATTATAATAAATACTTGTAAAAAAAAAAATTAGATAGGTAATGCGTATAAAATGACTAAAAATAAGTCATTTATAATTTCTGAAGTCACTCTATCTGTTTTAGAATTAAGGCCATGAAAAGTATATTGCTATCAGAAATTAAGTATTTATTGATGACAACTGAATGAAAAATAATCTTTATACAAAATTTCAACAATTGTAGGTTTTAATAATCGAACAATTTAAATTTTTAACCAACAAATAAAAAATACTTGCCTTGTTAACTTCCTTTAAATTTCTATTGTCAGTTAAAAGTTGACCATACTTTGTATTTAATTCATTAAATCGAGTTATGAAAGGAGTAGCCTCTTTCAGTTCTTTAGATGATTTATCTAGTCTGAAAAATAATTCAATTACAAAAATTTAAATACCAAGAAATAATACATTTGAAGTAGGTAATGAATATGTAATACATCTACTATCTAAACCCATACTTATACAGTTATACCTATACCTAGTTTATGAATTATCATGGATAATTGTTTTTTAGAAAAAAACAAAAAAATATTATTTTTCAATTTATTAAAGAGAGATTTCTAGATAATATTGACTATGAACTAAAATTTATATATGAGCGCACAACAGTGTGTCAGGCCAAGTTTCAGTAATGCCAGTTTATCTTTAGTTTTACCACAAACCAATTCACCTTGTATATATCTGCTTCCTCTAGAAATAAGCTTTTGAAATTAGTTGAGCCAATTTCAAAAGGGCAGTTATAAAAATTTTCATTTTTCTAAATAACTCACTCGCTCATCATTAGAATTAATAACACTTCCCATATACTTAGAAACATGATATTTAGCATATATGTAGCATATATAAAGTATAATATCAGAACCAAACAAATAATAATAAAAACTTGATACATCACTAAATTAAAAAAACAGAAAATATTTCAACCAAAATTTCATTTTCTATCAACAATGCAAAATAGCTGATAATTTGAATAATGTAACATATTTTTAATATCGACAGTGCAAAATACCTATAGTTGACTGTTGATATTGAATATTATAAAATTCCAAGTTAAATACCAATTTTGTTCATATTTTACTTGATATTTGTTTTTACTTTGGTTATGAACAAATAAAAAATAATTACCTATCAAATGCATACAATACCTAAATTTATACAAAATACCAGTGATACTTTCCTGTACAAGTGACGACATGATAATTATACCTAATATGTTTATCAAGATAGTTAGGAAATTAGTTTGTTTGAAATTTATCAATTAACCTACATTAAAATATTATATTTTCATCTTCAAGATTCTGTACCTAGGTAACTCAAAATTATGTTTGAAGTTTATACATTTTCCAAATAGACATTGTTTTCAATGAAGAAAAAAGGAGTTACGCTTAGGAACGACTACATTCAAATTCGAAAAAATACCTAGTCCCCGAGATAACTAATCGGATGGGTCAAGTGTACTTAAACCATCACTGTTGATTGGGCGGCATATACTTACTTGGTTTTCAGTTCTCCAACCTCCAAGTTTTTGCGTCTGTTCTCCAACTCCAAGCGGCTTTTTTCCTTTGCTTCGCGGTCTAGCGCGTTCCTCAAGTCGTCTAGCTCGGACTCGAACAATACCTTGACGTTGGACACCTCGCGGGTGGTGACTTCTTCGCAGGACTGGAGCTGGTGCGTCAGTTTTGAGTTCTCGGTTTCTAAATACTTGACGCGGTCGATGTACGCGGCCAGACGGTTGTTCAAGTTCTGCAACTCGTGCTTTTCCTGTATGCGGCTGAACCGGGTAGGGCTCAGCGTGACATTCTTCCTCGTGCTCTTCTCGCTGTTCGTCGTGCTGGCGGTGGACTCGTCCGGCTGCGGCGTGTTCCTGGTGGCGCCGCCTTTCTTCCCGGTCCTCTGAGACATCGCGAAGCTCGTTGCGCAATCACCACCAACCACCAAATACACTTACTAATAAACCTAAACGATATTTATTATTATTATAACACAAACCGGCGGGAAGAAAAAATTATACATACTACCTTCCTAATGTGGCACTGCGATAACAAAACGCGGCTGCTGTGACTGCAGCGATTACTGGTTTGATAACTCGTAATTGCTAATTACGATCGTCAAAAATAAAACAAAAAAATTAAGTTAAAAATCGTCGTTGAAAGGCGATAAAAAAGTTCAATTCGTCACCGAATTCACACCGTGTGTCGGCTTAATCGGTCGCCGGGCAAGCTGCAGCGATCACAATTATTCACAAAATTCGTAACGGGGGTCCAAATAATAACATGAAACCCACGCCTATATGCGAGACGCCGACTCGATTCTGACGGTGTGACCAACTTACTTCCGTTTTCCAAACAAAATGTTTTTTACAATCATTTTACATTCATAAAGTGTGAAAACCATTCGACCATATTTCGTGTTTGTAATATATTGACGTCATGATTGTGGCGTAAATTTACAATATTGATACAACGCATGTAAAAAAAAATTAAAAAAGTCTATCCGGGGATGTACATTTGAAGATGTGGCGGCCGCTCCATAGAGTAATATCGAATAACATGTAAGTAATTTAGTATCTATGAGCCGCTCCCTACTGCGCACTGCCAACCGCGGCTGCTATACGTTCTCTCTCCCCCAAAAGTAGTCACACGAGTACGTAACATAGAATAATAATAACTGTAATAATGCTGAATTGGAGAATTAGGATGACATCATCGCTACTATACTATAAGGCACTATGTATTGAACTTTTATAGAGCCCTAGCCATACCACACGGAACTATAAAAGATTATCTTCTACCGTACCTATGGGAACAGGAGGCTACTCCTTTTGGCACTGGGCAAAATGAAAGCGATACCTGAAATGCGCAGCAGAAAATTGACGAATTCGCCGTTGAAAAATCGCCAAAATTAGAAAATTAAATTATTGGTTTTTTTTTCTCCACAACTGCCAAACTAATACTCACCTCACACCTGACCTTGAATTTACTCCTTTTCTATCCTTTCTTCCTTCCTTTTTTTTTTTTTTTACGAAGTACTACGTTAACTGTGTATCACTACACCATTTGAAATAGTAACCCACCAGAGGTGTGACCTGAACGCTACGTTTTTTTGGAAATATAAATCACAGATATACGAGTGAAATCAACTGGTCTTATAATATATATATATATAACCACAGACCAGTTAGTTGTATTGTCAATTTTCCAACTTCGGTCGGATTGAACAGATCCACACGAGTAATAAAATTTGATGATTTTTCTATTTTCGACGTTTTTCGAACACAACTCAGAATACCATTGAAATATCAAAAAGAGTTTCAACCAAAATATACTGTCAAACTAAAAACCAAACCTTTTTGCATCGTAAATATTTTTCCACAATTTTTGTTTAGTTTTTTTATTGTAACTTTTTATTTTTTTACGCTCAGATCTATGACCCCTCAAAGTACCACCATCTGTCCTGTGTACCTATCGCATTCTCTAACGGTATACTGACTTCAAAAACCGGAGCATTATTGAAGAAGTTATCGTGATTACATAGTTGTAAAAAAAAAAGTAAAAAACACACATCATGTAAGACCAATACATTCTACACTCAGAATCTAAGAGAAAACACATTTTATAAAACATATTTTATTACTATCTACCCTCGTACGCGGCTCACGCATGCGTTCAACCGGCACCCGGCATCCGCACATGTTCAGGGGCCGCGTGAGTATAATAATAATAATAATTGTCGTACCCACAACAAAATATTTTGTTATTTAATTTAAACTGTACCTACAGTTTACACACATCACACAACACGCTACAACATAAAAAAAAGTACACGACTTCAATACCGAATAGTAAATACTTTCTTTTTTTTTTTTTATTAGCCCCACTGATATACATGATACACAATGCGTTATACCTATAGATTTTTTTTAGTTTACATAATATACGAGCAGAGCGTGGCGCGTGCTGCACGCGGTTAGGTACTGGCTGCCGAGTGCTGACTGTCGGGGCCGAGTCCATGTGGCCACAGTTCTGACAGAGAACGTGTACCTCAGATGTAAAGTGTAAGGATTCAAGGTCGGATCGGGGTACACGTTTTTACCGAACCTAAGAATTTTGCCGGCTGTTTTTTCAATAAGCCAGTTCGCAAAAGTATACATGTATTTTTAAAAATTAATATCTATACTTCTACACTACTAAACATTAAAATAAAGTCGCTTTTTTTTTTTTTTGCTACAGGGATAAACTCCGAAACTACTTATTGAATCGCAGAGAAGGTTTTTGAAGTAAATTTATGTAATAAATTATTAGTTATTACTTATTATTGATTAAAATAAACGTGTATACATATTGTGTAGCACGGCGGCCCGCGGGTTTCCAGCTACCTGCAGCAACCTGACATTTTTGTTCGTCATTTTATATCGCGTTTGATATCAACAAAAATTACTTCATTATCTCAGTATAAATAGTCGCAAAGTAAAAAAAAAAAAAAAATGGTTTTTACACAAGCCTTAAAATACGTGATATAGGAACTAAGTAATACATTTATTATACATCCTTGTCAACAAATAAAATCTGTCTGGTCAAGAAAAAATCGAAATTAGTTTACTTGACTGGAAGTTGAATTTTTTTTCCTGCTATAGTTTTCCTATTACGACGTCTCCATTTTAACAAAAGCTATATTTACTAGGTAGAGGCGGTAGAAAAACTTACCACGTCGCCCGTTTTTTTATTTTTTCTGTCTAAGGGGAGAGATAAGGGGGGAATATATTTTTAGTGTTCCAATTTTGTGAGGACACTATTAAATTCCTAGCGTACTATGGTCGGAGAATCGAATTTCACAGCCCAGTCCACTGGGTCAAGAGACTTGAAATTTTGCACACGGGTTCCTTATACGAAGACGAGAACCAAGAAAAGGTTTTTCAAAATTCAGCCTCTAATGCGTTTTTTAAAATTTATCCCTAGAGGTGTGAAACAGGGTTTCCAAATTTTTGTAACCCGGTGTACTGACCTTCTAAATTTAATCTGAAATTATTTGACCAACTAAATCCCGGCCAACGCCGGGTCGGGACAGCTATAGTGTTATTATATAAAAAAAACTAAAGTTAAGTTTGATATAAAATAAAGAGATATACTTGTTGAAAAATGTGAATATTGTAGAAACGTGCAGGAACCCCCAATTATATACCCAGGATTGGACTAGCCGAACTAGACACTGCGAGAAATTTTCAGATAGACTGTGGCAATATAGGGCAAAAATTAGGCCTTTGACCAAAGACGCGTTGCTAAACAATCATACGACTGTAGTAATAATATAGGTATTGTCTTTCATTATAGTCACTATTTGTATTATATAGTGCCTGTATAATATTACTAACATTTCCCCTCGAAAAAAAATTATTTATTATTTTTAATAATTACCTTTTATTATTAATCGCAGAGGCACATAATATTGTTTTTGATTCGTGGGGCTTAAGTCCACCAACCTACTTAAGAAAGCATTAGTGTGGATAGGTTTAAATAGCATTAATAGAGTATTAGGCATAGCTGGTCCATAGTCGAGAAAATTTATCTTGCTTCACTCGATTTTGGTAAGCCTAATCGGCCTAAGCCCCTATTTTCGCCTAAATTTTATTGATAGTAGTCAGAATTTTTTATCTATTATTCATGACTAGATTATTGTAAATTCTGCAGATTAAAATAGAAATTTCGATAAATACTCATTATATTGGTTGCGTAGAAGTCCCAGCTTTGGATTGGTTACTGTTTTACAAAGTGTAGTTTAAACAATATATTTTTATGAAAATTATTATTACAATTCTTTGTATTAATTGGGTTAATAAAATAAACTACTTTTAAGGATAATATTATATTATTATTATTTATTATATTATACTGACGTCCGACTACCAAGTAATATGTGTAAACTATAATTGTATGACTAATGCGTAATGTTCCTAGGTACCTATGAGTTATGACTAATTTTATTATTCATAGAATATAACAAATACCTATAATCTATATTATGCAAACAATAAGAATTTAAAAAAACTCCTTTACACTACATCTCATAAAAAATTATCCGGTTTAAAAATGATTGTTAAAAAACACGAATTTTAGGATTTTTTCCGATAAAATATCTTCTTCTATTATACATTTTGAGTTGTATAAATGATTCGATTTTTATACACAAAATTATTACTTAATATTTGGTATTATCTGTGCACGACAAATAATTTTTAACATTCTGAAACCCAAATGTTTAGATAGTACCTACATATATAATTATTATAGGTACATAGTTTATAAATTATAAGTTTGAACACCTTCCAGTTTTCATTTTTAAAGATGATAATTCTGTGTGCTTAAAACATATAAGTATTCCTTAGAAAGTTAACAAATGTCCATTGATATCTCTTATTTTACTAACCCAAATGTTTTTATCACAGATTCAGACTATATGAAACTAACGTAGAAACTAACTCTAACCCACTAATAAAAAAATCTGTAAGTACTTCTCAATTCCTGGAAATCCTCTTAATGAAAAAACAAAAGTGGGGTAATGATTTCTAACAGAAATTTCAAAACAGTCAATTTTTATATTACTTACAACATTCATTTTATACATTAAAACGTGAGATATAGATCTTTGAGTGAAGAAAAATATTAAAAGTCAAGTTGCATGTCCACTCATAAGTCATAACTTTCCTCAGGCTCGACCGATTTGAATGATCAAAAGCTCAAATAAAATGTTTTGAATTCTTGATATACTGAGTGTTCTTAGATAAAAATTAATCTGATACATTAGTTAGAACGTGAGGTATTGATGTTTGAGTGAAAAAAAAGCTTGGAAAAATTATTTATTCAGTCGCGTTTGAGTATAACTTGAGTGAGGTCAGGATTAAGTAAAATTCGATGCTTGATGCTTTATCTGTTCATAAATGAATACCTATCATTAAAAAAAAAAAAAAAAATAAGGAAATTGGCCAGATTAAACGGACAACCGGACTCGGAATAGATTTCATAAATTTTTTTAATAATAAAGATTATGCAAAAATAAAATTATAAACTGCCAGAATTAATGCTTTTAGATACAATTCTTTTATGATTTTACACATTATGTTTAAATTATTCTAGGTTTAAAATGTATAAACTTATCAATTTACTATAAGTTAAGTACTATTATAGAGTCTTGGACGAAGGATTCGGTGGTACCTACCCACTGTACGCGCTGTATGAGTCATAACTTAGTCATCATTGACTTATGAATAGTGTAACAGAATTAATTTTGACAATTTTGATGAAAATTATTATTTTACATTCTGGGAGCTCAGTATTTGTTCATACTTTTATCAGTTCTAAATTTAAATTTTTTTACTTTACTATGACGCCATCTAGTGAACAGTCACTATTTTCTGTCATTTTTTTTTAACAATTGTATTTGTTATAATTTTATAAAATTATTATCAATCTGTTATCATTGGACAAAATCACGATTATAGATAACGATTATCTATAATCATGGACAAAACAAAACCTCGTGAGTCGTGACAGACTGAGGTCTGAGTCTCTATTCTTCAATCTTCAATAATTTGTTGTTACCTGTTGGATCCTGAGGGTTGAGAGATGTAATTCGTTATATCTGTTTTAAAAACATCTTCATCGATTAAAATTTACAGACGTTCCGTTTTTTGACCTTAGTCTTTAAAGTCTTAATTATTTGATGTAATTTTATTAGTTATTGAATAACTATCTACCAACTATTAATATTTTGAAGAGTGTTGTGTTGTTTTTAAAATATTAATTAGTATAACACATTATGGGAAGAAAAGCAAAATTCGACGAGCTTGGTCTTATAAAACAGACTAAAGGACCAGGCCGCAAAACAAAAAAACAAAAACCACCTAAAGTGTTACCAGGTCTTCCAAAACTGGAAGGTAATTATCATATTGTGTTATTACTCATTTAAACAATACATTTTTTGTACTTAACTAAATAGATTTTTGTGCGTAGGAGATGATGAGCCTAAAAAGTTAAGTCATCGCCAAAAACAACGTGCTGCAAGAAGAACAAAAAAAAAAGAAGAAAGAAAATTGATTAAAAAAGAGAAAAGAAAAGGAAGTAAAAAAGATGAAAAAAATGAAAGTGAGTATTTTTTTTTTCTGTTTGTCATTTTTAAGGTACCCTACTATTCAATGCAATTTATAGGTTTTTAAATTTTGTTGTTACACTTTATTGTCTAAACTTGCAAATTGTCAAAAGTGCTATTAGGTATAGTTGGTACGTTATATTTTAAGCATTAAGGTGGTGCTTAAGATGTAAGGGTTTTGACATTTAGGTACCTAATTGGGACATTTGACTATTATGGTTTACGTAGTAATAATTAATTTATTACTGATTATATTATTACTATAAATAATTGCAAATGTTTAAGCGAGTAGCACCTTTAAAAATTTAGGTACTTCTTAGTACTTATTTTAAAATAAAAAAAAACAATAATTTTTTTATGTTTATTTTACAAACTCTGTTAGAGTTTAAATTTTTAAAGTTTAAATTACAAACTTTGTATTACAGGTAGTACTGAAAAATTGGATCCATCAAAAAACATAAAAACTGAAATTGTCAAACAATTTTCTGATGGCAATAGTAGCTGGTTAAGATCAAAAAAATCAAGTTCTGTTATTCCTGAAAAAGGTGTGTACTTAATTTGTTCTTTTCCTGAATATTTATTTTTCATGGTTTGTTAAACTTAGTATTAAATTTAGTGGCATCTTAAATGTTTACTACCTATCTATTAAACTTTTAAAATTCTATTGAAATTCTTTAGTTGTTTACTATTATAATATTTTTAAAAAGAATTATTTATTTGTTATAGATGATGATATAGAAAGTTATGATAGTAATTCAGACATAGACGATGAAGAGACAGAGGTAAAATGTTTATTTTTTATTTCTTTATGTAAATAATTTTGGAACAAAAGTGCTTTAAAACCCAGATATTAAGTGATTACACCTGCTAAACACCTATATCTGTTATTTTATTTGTATTACTAGCCTAATGTCTAAAAAATAATTTAGTTAAAATTTCAAAATCCTACCAAAAAAACACCTACAACAATTGAATTAATTTTCTTTTAGTTCCCGTAAAAGTGTAATAGTAATTTAAAGTAGCATATAAATAGCTAGCTAGACAAGTCAATTTGCAATTTATTAAAAAAAAGTTAAGTATGTTGACTGCGTACCAATGCCAATTGGCGTCATGAGGATTGTTTGACGACGCTTTCAATAACATTTGGCATCAAGTATGCATTATAAGTTATCTTATATGTAAAAAATTGTTTAGAATTCAAATCATGTTGCTGAAATGTATAAGATAATTATATCTATTTATGATATTTTAAAATATGTATTCATGTCATTTGAGAATAGAACCGTATAACAGCAGTATTTTTCTGTTGTTTATTAAAAGTTATGTACACCGTCAAGGTGTTAAAAATATTCATCTTTTATGCAAAATTATTTGAACAAAAAAGAACTGTTGAGTACATATGAATATGTTTATGGTTATCAATATACCCCAAGCCCCTTGAATCATGAAATTTGTAGTATCCCTCGATAATTTAAACATTGAATTCTATTGAAATCTGTTAGCATCTATTAGATCTGTCACTAGTACCAATACATTCAAAACTGAGAATCAGTTGAAAAAATGTAATGTAGTGAGGTACTATAAAAGTCCATGATTTTTCTCAATTGTAAACTACATTTGAAAAACAAAACAAAATTGCAAGTGATTGTATGAAATAATGACAGATATATAAAAGTTGTTGAGATATAATATTATAAGACCCAAAATATTTTAATTCAAAATTATTTTTACTACCAACAATTATTACTAAATTTTTTGGTGATTGAGTATTATTATATTGTTGACATTTTTTATTTTAGGAAAATGGTTTGGAAAGTTATGATGAAGATGTATCAGATGACGACTACTTGGTATAATATTTTTTAGAACTGTAACCAAGTAAAATTACTTTTGAAAAGTAAAAATGATTTGTATTTTTGTAGGCAGGTACATTAGATGATGTAGATAATTCTAATGAGTCTGGAATTGAAGATACTTTTCCTAAAAAGAAAAAAATTTCCACTAAAAAAAGAAAGACCGATGACAGTGATGATGATGAACTATTACCAATTGAAAAAGCTGCAAAAAAATTGAAAGCCGCTAAAAAAATAGAAGAGTAAATTTCTAATATATAACAATTAGTATTAGTTCATTTTATTTATAATAAATAACTTATTTAAACTTTAGAGCTGAAGCTGATGAAGAAATGAAAATGCAAATTAATGTTGCAAGCCAAGATGTTTTTGTATTTCCTGCTGATGATAAGATTGATGAACATATACCAATACCTGAAGTAGAACAAAGAATTAAAGATATTTTATTAGTTTTATCTAATTTCAATAAATTTCGTGAAGAAAATCGGTATATTTAATTTTTTATTATATGTTGATTGTGTACGGTACAAATTTTTGTGATTTTATAATTTTATATTTTTAGAAGTCGACAAGAATATACTGAACTATTACTTAAAGATTTATGCACATATTTTAGTTATAATACATTTCTTATGGAAAAAATTATGCATTTATTCCCACTTGATGATTTAATGTCTTTTTTGGAAGCTAGTGAAACACCACGCCCAGTAACTATTCGAACAAATAGTTTGAAAACTAGAAGACGTGATCTTGCTCAAGTACATATGTTATTTATTTATTATTATTAATACTCAACCATTAACAATTTACTTTAATTTCAGGCATTGATTAATCGAGGAGTTAATTTGGATCCAATTGGTAACTGGTCAAAAGTGGGACTTGTTGTTTATAATTCTACTGTCCCAATAGGTGCAACTCCTGAATATTTGGCTGGACATTATATGCTTCAGGTGATATAATTACCATAGTTTTAGAAAAAATACATTTTTATTTTACCAGTGAAAATGAATATGTTTATAAGATTACTATTGACATTTAATTATGAAACAAATTACCTTTTTTTTAATATTTATCTGTACTTTGTTCTTGAAAACTTATGTTTTTGATGTTTAACTACATATTAAACATGTTCATGATCAATTCAAACTCCAAATTAAGTTTTATATATATATATATATATATATATATATGTATAATTGGTTACCTATTTTACATATTTTACTATCAACCATTGCTTTATAGTTGATTCTAACTTTGCCAACATTTTTACTTTTTATATTGTTTTAATCTTTCCAATTAATAGTTATTAGGAAACTGATATTTAATTATATCATAGTATACTTTGTTTATTTTGCCACCCAAGTTACATGTTATTACATTTTCAATGACAGTATCCAGTAACTACTCAACTGCGGATTTGTAGGTAATCTAAATTCTAAAAGGTTTGAAATTTTTAAATACGTTTTACAATTTTGTTAAGGAGGGTTAAATTAGTGTAGAGTGAAATTTCCTCATTTCGTTTCTCTTTCAATTTGTTTTTGCTGTGTTACAGCCAATATCCCTAGTACACCACTGCATTGCAATGACACTCTTGTTGACGGTGCAGTAAAAGTTCATAACATGTAACTAAGCCATGTAACTACCCATGTACATAGTCAATGAAAATATATTCAGATGACAAAAACAATCAAGGCTGTTTTAAATTAAAGTATTTTGTAAAGTTTTGTTCCTTTCTCCTGAGATTCATAAATTGCGTTAATTTTGTACTACTTGTTAGCACGAGTCCATTTCCATATTTATAAGTAAAGCTTTTATTAAATTAGTTATACTCATGTGATATAAACATTATATTATAATTATCACAAATCTGGCTATGAAGCTAAATTTTATTAATACAATTTAATAAACTATGCTTTCATTCTATATAATTATGAATTAAAAAACATCAATTTTGGTTTTTGGTTTAAGAAGTAAGTTTTACCAATGTTTTTAAAGGGTTGTGTACAGGTTTATAAAAATTCAACTAAAATAAAAATTGAGCAACGTATACGTAAAATATGTTTTTAAATATTATGTACAATGTACATTTAAAACAGGTTGAAGTTTTTTATTAAAATACTTACATTTAGACTTGAGTGTTTAAGGATAACTGGTTCTGTTATTATCTTAACGATTATTCAATTAAATATTTTCATTATTTTATCATTTTGTATAAAATTTTATTTTTATAGGCAGCTTCTAGTATGTTACCTGTTATGGCACTAGCTCCCCAAGAAAATGAATACATTTTAGATATGTGTGCTGCTCCAGGTGGAAAAGCTTCACATATTGGTAATTACCCAAGTATAATATACATATTTTATTGTACCATTAATTAATCTTTTATTTTTTTAATATTTTAATAAAGCTTAAATTTTTTTCTATGCATGTATTTTGTTGCAGCTGCTATCATGAAAAATACTGGAGTTTTGATTGCAAATGATGTGAATAAAAATCGTGCTAAAGCAGTTATTGGTAACTTTCATAGGATGGGAATTGCTAATTCTGTAATTTCAACATACGATGGTAGACATATACCACAAGTATGTAAAACTCATTAAAAGTTAACACAGGCGTATTTAAATATTTCTTGAAATTGATGTGATTCACGCATTAAGTATTTTTTAATGTTATTTATTGAAAAATTTGAGTAAACCGTATAAATTATAGTTAATTAAAATAAATAAAAACATTTTTTTTCTTTTCTTAATTTAAAAACTATGCCAATTCTGCTTCCTTTATTAATTTATTTTAACATTGGCTCAAAGCTCGCGGTTGTCTTGTCAACAGCACGTTACACCCATGTCACCAACCTAAATTGGAAAGTATTGGGAATTAGTTATCTTAATCTCTCCTAGCATGTGCAATGGGAAAAAATCAAGGGGCATTGCCAGATCGGGATTCCTATTTCCTTAACTTATTGATTTTGTTCTATCAGTTAAAAAAAAGTTATTCAATTTTTTTTAACTCTACAACACTGGAGAACTTTCCTTGTGAAGTCAATGTTGTACATTTAGAATCTAAATTTAAGATGCATGTAAGTGGTAGATATTGCCTATAATTTGCTCCTTAATAAATAGCCGGCTTTAACACCTTTAACATTAACATTAAATATAACATGACATACTGTAATACGCATTAATAAATCATGTTAAAATATATGTAAAAAAAAACATACATAGGTATGCTTTTTGTTTTATTACTAAAAAGGTTGTACTCTGACAACTCTCAAAGTATGCATAATGTTAATGCAAGTTTAAAGTATTTATTTAATGTCAGATTAGTTTTTACAATAATTGTTGTATTTATACTGTTGCTTTATTTCATTGTATTAAGCAATTTATTTTGACACTTATAATTTATAATATTTCAGGTATTCAAAAATTTTGATAGAGTATTATTAGATGCGCCATGCACTGGAACTGGTGTCATAAGTAAAGACTCTGGAGTTAAAATGAGTAAAGATGAAACTGATCTTCAACGGTGTTTTACTTTACAGCGAGAACTGTTGTTAGCTGCTATAGATTCTCTAAACTTTAAAAGTTCAACTGGTGGTTATCTAGTTTATTCAACATGTTCTGTACTAGTAAGTAACTTATATTTAATTCCTTATTACTGGATAAAATATGTACAAAAGTTTTATTATGATGTTATAATCATTATTTATGTAGGCGGAAGAAAATGAATGTGTGATAGATTATGCTTTAAAAAAAAGAGATGTCAAATTAGTTGATACAGGATTAAGTTTTGGAACTGAAGGTTTTACCAATCTACGTCAGCATAGGTATAGCATAATACTTATGTTCTAATTCTTAATTGTATTATGTCAATTTTTACTTAATAATAATGTTGATTGTTCTTGTGATGTATTAAAATTTTTGTGTTCTTATTTGTAATATGTTTTTTAAGGTTCCACCCTACAATGAAACTTACTAGGCGTTATTACCCGCATACCCATAACATGGATGGATTCTTTGTTGCTAAACTCAAAAAGTTTTCTAATATAATTCCTAAAAATGATGAACCAGAAGAAATTGAAGAAGAAATTATTAAAACTGATGATACTTCTGAAGGTAATGCAGTAGTTGAAAATTCTGAAGAAAAACCAACAATAATCAAAAAGAAACCAAAACATGGACGTGGCAAAAACAGAACAGAAAAAAACAAAAATGTTTGATTGTAATGACAAAGCTTGAATAATAAACACGTAAAAACTAAATTGTAGGCGTATTTTTTCATATTTTATAACTAGAGTCATATTAAATTTAAAAAACAAATTTCAAATTAATATTTGATGAATAATATTAAATCATTACTTCAAAAAATAACATTTTTGTGAAAATTAAGTACTAAGCAAACTTTTTTTCAATCCAAGAATTGGTTTTTATAATTTTATAAATTGTATTTACAACTATTGCTTTCTCCATTTTTACTGTCATTTGTCATGATAGTTTCCTGTTGGAAGTGACTCCTACATCTTTTATTATTTGGAGGATGTGTTTTGTTCTTGGTATCCCTCTTGGTCGTGTTCCTTCTATCGTTCCTTAAATTATTAATTTATGCAACTTGAATCAAATGTGTGTCCTATCATCGTCCACCTCCTTCTTTTTAAGCTGTCTATTAATGACCACTTTTCTTCTATTGTCTTTTGGACGTCATCATTTGTTCTTCTTTCAGTCCAACTTATTCACTACATCTACCTCCAACACCACATTTCAAAAGCTTCTAACACGTTTCTCCCTGCCTTATCTATGTCTTGCTTCCATATAAGTGCCACACACCAAACATGAATTTGTAAGCCTATTTTTAGAGGTTAGGTGATTGACGACAAACTAAACCTAATTAATAATATAGCAAAGGAAGTCCCAGGCTTAAAACCACCTCAGTAAGTATTGGGATGTATTAAGGTTTATGCAAACAAAAAAATGTTTGCATTGCTTATCGCTTGAAGCAATTGTTTACGCATAATTCAGAACTTTAAAACAAACTAATCTTTCTCAAAAAAACATTAATTAATAGACTCCATATACAGTAAAATAAGACGTATATTATGTTTGTAAATATTATGTGAGTAATCGCATAAATAAAAATAAAAATTTTTAAAAACTTGTTTTCCATAAAATTTATTGTTTTCATAATTTTTTTTACATAAATCTTTGTATTTTTAAAATTTCATAAAAACCAACCTTTCTGCAAGTACTGCTCGAACTAGAGCTACTATAAACCAGGTATAGGATCATTGGAAAAGAAATTATGATAGTATCGGAATGATTGAAAAAACCAACAAAAACAAATCATCTTCAATCCAATACGTACTCTTTGTTACACTCAGAATTTAAAACTTCAACAAAAAAATGATAAATTTTTGATTTTGTAGGAGCCCAGATGATGTACCCAATAATGAATAAATTATAAGTTTTCAAAATTCAATATAGAGATCAAAAATTATTTAGTTTTAAAATTTTAATGACTTTTGGATTTCATTTGCTCCGATATTGGGTACGAGTACAATTTTTTTACACATTTCAACAATATTTGGAGAAGTTGTCAAATAACAAAAAACGAAAAAATCACACTGTTATTCCGTAGGTATTTATTTAGTAATTTTTTTATTTTTGCCTAGTGATTTGTTACATAGTCTTTGTAGCTAATTTTTTTTCGAGTTTTGCTTTACTAACTTTATTTTTATGGATTGGCAACAATAACGAGGGTTCCCGTTTAAATATCGATTTTCCAATTATTTTTTCAGTGACATCTCGCGCTCGGTACGCGAGACATACCTGCCGCATCGTCAGAATAGTTGTCTTCAGTGACTGTCTTCCACAGCACTAACTGTTTCTTTCCTAGAAACCTAGACAATTAACGTTTTGTGATAATAGGTACTTAAAACACAGAATAGATGAAATATCAACTATTTTGTGCTTAAAATAAAATGATCAACGTTGTACAGGCCAAGTTGCATAGCAAGACTTTGAAAATCATTATTTGGAACAACAATTTGAAATACAAAAGCCGTAAAGTCAAAAATTGGAACAAATGCTTAATGTACAAAACATTTGGTAGTTGTATCATATCAACTACGCTCAGATTTGTCTATTTTCGATATTATATAAAATCTACCTATGGATGTAATCGTCAATATTTTGTTAAGAGAAACAAGAATAACAAAATAGATATTAATCATGATGATCATTCAATTACGGGTTGTCAATTTTGAATAGTTAAATAAATAATGAAGTTATGATCATAACGGGTTAAGTTAAGGAAAGGGAATACCGACGATTAAAGTGAAACAATTAAAGGACGGTTTACACGCAACGACTTATTGTACGCAGTGGCGCCGAACCTTTTATAAACCACTGGGGTAAAACCTGGCACGACCTACCCACCCACCCACCTGAGCGGGTTGAAGACCCCCCCACCCCCACCCCCCGGACAACAAAATACGGTACCTTACCCTGTTTACTGCATTAACTGCATGATGCTTATTTGTTGTCCATTTCTCTCATCTCTGTCAACTATTTAGTATTAATAGTAATTACAAATGACAATTATTTAATGTAATAAAATTAATTACTCATGACCCACCCAAATTGATCCACCCCCCCAACCACTAAAATGTTCTGGGGTATTTACCCCACTTGCTATACGTGTTCGGCGCCACTAATTGTACGTTTTATCGAAAACGACAAAACGTATCAAGTAAAACGGAGCGTGTATACAGCAAATCGTACGTCTTATCGAATCGGAATGAAATCCAAGATTGGATCGAAAGACTGATGGGTTTGGAATCATTTTCCGCGAAATCGAACGACAAGTCGTAACATGTAAACATTACGACAAGTCGTAAGATGTTCGACGCATTGTACAACTTTTCGTCCAATTTTCGTTTAGTTCTCTCCTAGACCAAGTTTCAGCTTGACCTACAAACTTTTTTGTGTTTTGCGAACATGTCTGATTTACGGCAATGTTCCCACGAATTTCTCGCAGAATTTATTGAATTGTACAAAAGTTTTCCTTGTCTATGGCAAGTAAAAAGCAAGGATTACAGTGATAAGCATAAAAAAAATTTGGCTTATGAGGAACTTATAAAAAATTTCGAGAAGTTGACTCTTCGGCAAACAAAGAGACAGTTAGTAAGAAGATTAATTCCTTGAGAACGGTTTATAAGAAGGAGTTTGCTTAATTAAAAATTTTCTCATACAAGTGTCATCTTTCTTTATGTATGGCGTTACTAGTTCCAACAATCGATTGTAAGTGGTAGCGTCCATACGCAAATAATTGCGCCAATCATTATTATCATTAATACTCAATTCTTTCAATAAATTTATGTGGGAGTACTGGCTTCTTTTTAAAAGCCATTTTCTTGACCACTTTCTTCTATTTTCCTTGTTTTTCCTCATAAGTTGTTGCACCCATACTAGGGATATTATAGTAAATAACCACAACAGTGCTTCTTCCATGTCGTCAAAAAATCGCTAACAAAAACTGAACAGAAACGACTGAAATACAGTAACTGAGCAGGATAACTGGGCAATTAACGGTACATGTAGACACTCCATAAATGGTACGTTATTTTATACGTTTTGAAATGTCCGATAAAACGTACAATAAGTCGTTGCGTGTTAACCGTCCTAAACTTTCCGCAACAAGTGGTTCCTAATCAATAATTACCTAATAAATATGTTAGATAGTCTGCCACTTTGGTATTTCATAATACATTCGTTAAGCTATGTGGGCCGTTCCCGGTGGTACTGCAATACCGGGTCAACCCGCGGCGGAGCAGGAGCAAGCCCCAAATCTCCGCCAAATTTTCAAAAATTAGTTTAACATTCGAACCCCTCAATGAGGGGTGTACCAGATGTTAAGCTGATAAGAACAGATACTACACTTTGATCTTAGCTATAAATAGCCGAGAAGCGATAACTTCAATTCAAAGACAGACATGACTTGAGCACAAACGAGAGATTAGAGAGAAGGCAGAACCGAAACGGCAAACCATACCACGCTGCGTCGAAAGATACAGATTTCCGGCGGCCCGTCGGCAAAAAAGCGTTCAACATGACCGTAAAAATTTCCGCCCCGTCGATTACGTCGAAGTTATGTCAAAGTTTGTTCCAGTATTCCGGTGCTGTGCGCGCCGGACACGCGAACGCCCGGCAACGCGGTCGCACAACGCCATCTGTTGCCGCGGTAATGCGGTCGCTCTACGCGCGCACGTTTCTCGTGTTAGCGCCGCGGAAGACAGTTTTTTTAACTATTCCCCGACAATGAGGCGGCGGCAGGTCTCGTGTTTGGCCGTTTAAAAAAAATGCATAAAACCGAAATAACAACAAAAAACTTAATTAACATCATTGACTCGTCGTGTAGTTTATGCAGTGATTCTAGTTACCCGTGGTCAATATTTGTATTAAATACAAGTCTGCCGTATGAAGTTTTTACACACAGAATACGTATAAATTATCAAATTTGACAAAAAGTTATTTTTTGACTTGTCTCGTTTTTGAAACGACCGATTCGATTGGAAAATCGATATATCGTGTAAACGGAAACCTCGTTACTGTTCCCAATAAGTGCATAAAAAATAAACTATTGGGGTAAAGCAAAAACACGAAAAAAAAATGTAGGTAAGTGCAATAAAAAAAAAAAAAAGGTAGGTGCAAAATCGGAAATAAACTAGGTACTAAATTAGCACTATCATGGCGATTTTTTCGTTTTTATTATTGGGCATTAACTTCTCCAAATATTGTTGAAATTTATTAAAATTAAAATATTTCAATAAAGAACTTTAAAAATTTACAATTTATTGGGTATACTTACCTGATCGCATACAAAATCGTATTTTTCCCGAGTATTTTAAGTTGTAGAGTAGGCTAATTTGATTAATGCGAGCGATATTTTTCACCTGTAAAAATGAAACTTGAAGTTAGATTTTGTGAATTTTTAAATTCTGTTTGATATAATAATGTATTGATTTTAACATGTGTGTTTTTAAAAAAATTATTTTTTATATTATTTATTTTTTTTATTACAACCACTTTGCTTTCACAGAAAAACGCAAAAGACAGATAAACACCACTATAGTAAAATAGGTGTACAAATGTTTTGTGGTATTGTTTTTCTTGCCAATCTAATTGTATCTTGAGCCAGAAAAACATTTGTGGAACAAAACTTAGAGGTGGTCAAATGATTTTGTCACGGGTGGGATGTGGTTTAACATGATGTGTGTGTGTTTTTTTTTATAAATTTTTCTTTGAGACATCTCAGAGTACTAAGCGATGAGCTACCAGAAAATAGGATTGAAAGTAAAATTGTACCATTATTGAAGTTATTGTGACTTCATAATGGTAAAAATATAAAAAAAAAAAACACACATCAAATCAATACATTTTTCGCTACACCCAGAATCTAAAATTTCAAAAAACGCTAAACGCAAAAATGTAGAAAACGTTTAAAAAAATTGGTGTTTAACGTTGTGGGTAACACAACATAAAACACCAATTTTTTTTTTATATTTTTATATTTAAGCCCTAATGTCTATGGCTGTACGCAGAAATACGCCATGGTTGTAAGTCTGATGTAAGTATAACAAATCGTTTAGTGGTTTACTCCTTTAATTTATTAAGCAATATTAGATATACATATGTGAAACCTTAATTTTTAACTTGACTAACCTGACTGCTTAACCCATTCTTTCACTTGGTCTTGATTTTTTGGAAAACGAAATAACTCTGTATCATTTTTTTTTCTTTTGCTTTTACCGCAAAACATGCATTTGTTGCCTTTTGTAGCCATAACAATTTTACTGTTTCCAAAACGCGTATTACCGTGGCATATCTGTAGTATATTTTAATCTATAATTTTACTAACCTTCCTGACCACGGCTAGTAATAATAATCATAATCTTATTATTCTTATTTAAACTAATCAAATTCGCTAACCCGTAATTGAATGTCAAAAGTGTTTAAACTGTCTTGTTTCTCACAACAATACCTAGAGTTGTGATTATTTTTAAATTGCTACCATGATTTTGTTTCATATTATACATAAGTCAATATAAACAAAAAAATTTCAACCAAATGTGCTAAAAAAAAATCGATATAATTCATACATAATTTTACATGCTTAGGTATTAGTTCTCTATATTTATTTTTTTCAATTACAACATTCTCTTAGCCTTAAAATGGCACGGATAGCATTAAATCATTGATTAAAAACATAATGTATATTCAATCAATGTTTATACTTCACACCATGATCAATTAATTATGTTATTCTAGTAATCTAGAATAATATTATTCTATTCTTGATTTTTGTCAATGGTGCAAAGTAACCCAACGGCCAACATTACATACAACTTAGCACCAACCACTGTTTTATTAAAAAAATTATAAATTAAAAATACCATTAATTAAACAACTTCTTCCAAAAACTAATCCTCCTCATGACCCACCTCATATACAATTCTCCCAAAATTGGGACAAATCACAAATGTTCCCATTTGGAATTTTTTTTTCTATTACTTTCACGGTGTCCACGCTGTCACCTTGGTTTTAATCACCTTGGTTTTTATCTAATAATGAATGATAATAATTTGTAATAACACAGATAACAAGAGAACAGAATTCCGAATTAATTGTTAAGACGGCTGGTGGTCGAATAAATTTGTAGCAGCTATTCACTATTCTATATTGTATCAACTATCAACAAATGTTCTGAATTGCACTTTAAGTTTTCTGTCAAGATCCTATAGTATCCTACTACTACGCAAATCAGCAGTAACTGGCCATTGTTCAATTGGATTTCATCTGTACGCTGTACAATTTGTAAGTGAGCAATTGACATGCCATTGTTGCTTGCAAACTTACTTTTGACTATTAACAAACGTAATTGGTGTTTTTATTGTTACTGATATTTATTTGTAGATTGCTGTTGTTGAACGGAGTGCGTCATCAAATTCGTTTTGATTTGCATCCGCGGCACCTACAATGTAATAATTATTATTAAATTTACTATTGTGGCCAAACGTTTAATTTGCTATTATTGTCTACCTACTTTGAACTGTGACGTTAATTCAACCAAAAATGTCGATAATCGAGAACTCTGCCGCTTTGAAGAACAAGGTAGATGATACACACCCTTTGAAATGTACAGTTCTCAATACACGAAATACCAATGGATTCACGGTAATTCTTTAATGATTTTCTATAACTACCTACTTACTTTGTGTCAACCTTCTTTTGTGGTTTTGTAAATACTTGTTAAATATAAACGTAGAGGTACATGTATATAAAAATTTTTTTTTTTCTTTTAGGAATACGTAATTGAAGTTACTCGTGTTGGCCATCTTGATTCTACTTGGAAAATATTTAAGCGTTATAGTGATTTTGTTAAACTGCAAAACACTCTAAACAAGTTTTCATCAAAAATAAATTTAGATTTACCGCCAAAAAAATTTATTGGAAACATGGATAGAAAACTGGTGATGCAACGTCAGAATGCTTTACAGGTAAAGCTGTATAAATTTATCATAATAAATTACCGTTTAAACTTAAATACATATCTTCTTTGTAATAAATGATGTTACAGGTTATAGGTAGTTAGATAGTTAAATGTTTTACAAACCAATTTAGTACATACATTTATAAAAAAAAAAGTAAGTGCCGGGATCAGTCTAGGTCGCGTGGGTAGTTTGACGGGGTAGCGACTACGCTTTGGTTGGGTCACTAGCTTAGAAGTTGTGGCTTAAACACATTATTTAATTTCTGAAAGCAACAACAAATCATTGCCTTTGAAAATACAATTTTGACTGAGCTTAGTGGTCTAGTATAAGAACTTGTAAAAACATTACTTTAACAATAAATACTCTTGTCAAATTTGTATCTTTCCTATTTTGGTACTGTGTAAAAGTTTCAGCTTGGTTCAATCTTTATTTTGGATGTTATGATCAATAAAATCTAAATCAATGTGGAAAAAACACGTTTCACATACTTATTTGTTTCCCCCATAAGAAATACACGGCCGCCCGGAATGACGAGTTTTATGACAAAATAACAACTAATTGTGATAACCAATTTTCTAAATATTTTAACCACATATGTAGAACTATCTTGTTTAGATTGTATTAAAGTTTCAAGACTTAAACGTAAAAACTAGAGGTTTTATGGAACAATAACTGCGTAAAATTAAAAAATTTCAAAGTTCTATAACTCCCTTAAAAATGATCAAAATTGTTTGAAAACTAAGCAGTAAACTCTTTAAACCCTTTTGAATGATATAAATAAATTTCAAGTTGAACAGAGCACTTTTGGCAATTTGATCGTTTTCGTTTTTTCCTCAGAACTTATAAAATAATTAAAAATTTTAAAAACGCTTCAAATAAAGTACCATTTCGGATCAATTATCTATCTTTAGAGGTATCGAACATAAAAATCGTAGCATTTTTTCTACTAGTAAAAGTGATCATAAAAATCGAAAAAAAAAAAATGTAAATCGACGAGTAAAAAACACGTTTCCCATAATTATTTGTCCCTCCCATAAGAAATATCCGGTTGCCCAAAATAACAAAACTTTCAAAGTTCCATAACTCCCTCAAAAATGATTAAAATCGCCTGAAATTTCAGCGGAACACTCATAAGACCCTCTTAAATGACAGATATAAGTATCAAGTCGATCAGAGCAATTTGAAAAATTGGCCCGTTTTTTGTTTTCCTTAGAACTTCGAAAATAATCAAAATTTCAAAAAAAGGTTCAAATAAAGTATCATCTTGGATCCATTATCTATCTTTTAAGGTATCATAGGTTAAAATTGGTGTAGGTTTTCTACAAGAACTTTTGATCACAGAAAAAAAAAAAAAACATCATTGTAAAACCAATACATTCTTTGTTGACGCTCAGAATCCAAAAAAAAGTGTGTGCGTGAGTATATGCTCACTTTTTTCTACAACCTGTAATCTTCACTCACTTGAGTTTCTTGTTGTAGATAGCCCTTACTCTCCCATTGATAATAAAAGAGTGGTAGAAGTAATATTGTGTGGGTGGGAGTGAAGGGTTTTACAATTTTCTAAAAAGTTCCACAATGTTGCATTTGAACATTCTATAAAGTTCAAAAGTAGGTATTTATAAATGTCGTGTTGTAGAAATTTTGACTTTTGAATGTATAAATATTATACATTAGTGAAATTCGGCACACATATTCAGTATATCTTCAGTATATTATCTTTGTGTTTCATAAACAAATCTATTTAGTCAAAAAGTCTAGGCACCCAGTGCATTGTGTAGGATTTATTACAAATAAGTACCTATCTAGAAAATTTAATACTTGTAATCTGGAGTAACCAATATTGAACAATTAGATAGGAAGTGACAGAACTAAAAACCCACTTCATCCCGATTGTTTTCAAAAATTTGTTTTACAATAACTATTTTTTCACTGTTAATTAGGACTTGAAAAACTATCAGAGTATCAACCCTCCATAAATACTACCTTTAACTAAAAAAACGATCTCAGAAATATTATAACAACTTTAATCTAGATTCTAGCCTACAAATCCTGGGAATTTGTTAAGTGTCAGAGACAAAAACCTACTCTCATTCCCAGTATTTAAAAATTCTTAGCCTAGTTTCTCTTAAGGTTTTACATGGACCAACCATTCTTTTACTGTCTTATATTCTCAATGTCAAATATGAACCTATTACCCAATAACCTCCCTTTACTTAAAAAACTACCCTCTAGAAACAATAAACATATATATATATATATAGGTTTATATAATTAATAATGCTTTTTGTGGAGATATGTAACCTGATAATTTATGTTTAGAAATTCAATATTATTATTTATAAAAAAAGAAGGTATCTTTTTCTGGTTGGAAACAATATTTATTTATTAGAAGATAGAATTAATAAGTAAATAATAAAATAATATTATTGATTTGCTCTAACTATAATATTGAATTTTGTTTTTCAGAATACTTTAAACATAATGGTTGATAATTTTATGTTGGTTAATTCATTGATAATCAGAAGTTTTTTGGATCCTGAAACTTATAGTGAATATTGCAAAGGTCGGTACACAATATTACTTTTTTACATAAAATCATTGCTATTGTAAAACAAATTAGCTTCAAGTTGTTTTCTTAAAATTAGAATGACTGACTTAGTACAAAATTAACATTTTTACTGGGGTATTAACAAGATATTAATCAAATTCTATATACTCATCAAAACTATAATCAAATTGTCATTTTCTTGTTCTGACAATATTATTATAATACATAAATACAAAATTTATGACAATCTGTACTTAACTATTTTAGATTAACTATGTATAATAAATTAGTTATTTAAATATATTTACGCTATGAAATCAAACATTGTATAAAATGATCTTAGTGACTTTGTAGAACATTGGAAACTTATTTTTAAATTAACCTACTTACCTTAAGTTACTTAATTTAGGTCATATTGGAAATAAGAAATACATAGATGTCCTTAATAATATAGCCTGTGTATTGACTTCAAACTAGTTGACTTCAAGGTTATGATTAAAAACTACTTTTGTAATGCCGTTAAAATATTCTTTATATGCGTGTATTTTTATTTTTACTTAAGATTATTTTACGTATTATGTGTAATGTGCACACATATCTCAGTTAAATATAATACTGTTATATGATAACCTTTAATTTAGTTGGTAGTTTTTAAGTAAATCTTCATAATACTATTTGTACTTGTTAAAGTCTAAATTTTGTTTTCAACATATTTAGTTAAATTAAACTCTAATTTCCATATCTCAAAAAATTTACTTTTTTACTTGAATAGTAAATTTGTATTTTGATACCAATGTGGTGTTACTATTATTAATATACAAACTATATTTGCTGAATTAAAATTTACTTAGCATTAGTCCTATGTCAGCATAGTAATTTAAAGTTTTATTTATTTTCAATATTACCAAATATAAAATTGGTTAAAGTACTACATGTGATGTGGCCCAGTCAGGAAAGTATCGAAAAATTTAGCCAAAAATTTGTTGCACTGATTTGACTCAAATCTTGTGGCATTGAAGATGCAACACTCAAGTACTGATGGTGCAAACAAGATCTGATAGCTAATTTATGATACTTTCCTATTAAGGTGTATGACATGTTTGCTCTACACAGTTGAGGATACTATATTTAATTTAATTTAAACTGAATGAAATAAAATCAATGACAAAGTAGAATAAAATCTTGTGAATTTAATAAAATCCCTCTATCTGGAAGATATTTATTAATACACAAAATAGTGTTTTGTAGATTATTTTTATTAATTACTTATTAGTAAGTGTATAGGTTGTTTTGTTTTATTTTTATTCAATTACTGATTATTATACCTTATAAACAAATATTATGATACAAATCTGCTATGTATGTAATCAATTAAATTCATTATTTTCTAGAATCTTTATTTCAAAAAGTTGGAATGGTTTTAAGAGGTAATCGAGAATTTGAATTATCCAAAGAACTACCTAGTATTGGATGGCGTCTCAGAAGAAAATCATTTTTATCAAGATGGAAAAAAGATCCCAAACAAGAACATTTATTGTCATGGACTGAATGTGGGCCTGATCTTTTACTTAAAAAACTTGATTTAAATTCGGTTTTAAAGTTTATTTCCAGTATCATAGTCAGTCAAATTTTTAATCACTTTAGTATATCAAACCCATCATTTTAATGTTTAATTTTTTTTTTTTTTTTTTTATAAAGCACCCACTTATAGATGTTCCTGTGATATTATCAAGTCCTGAAGGATATATATTATCAGTTCATAATATTCAAGTTGGCAGCTTAAGAGACCTACTTTATCAAACAACACCATTACAACCTTTTTTGAAAAAATATTGGGATACTTCTTCTCATATTTATTTACCAGAACAAACTATTGTGTCCTATATTAAACAAATTTTATATGGACTTAAATTTCTACATGATAATAACATTCCGTATGGTTGGTTTATAATAGCTTTATTCTAAATAATTAATATTTGATTCAAGAATGTTAAACACACAGCCAAAGGTTAAATTTTTGCGGTTCTACGCTTATTACAAAAATTGTATGAAATGTGGCCCACCTCAGAAATAAAAATACAATAAGTTCTTACCGTTAGAAGATCTTACCGTTAGAACTGGTTATTGGGTTAGACTCTAGAATGTATAGTTTGACATTCTATATTAAATTTAAATTTGTAATGAATAATGAATAATAAGAAATTATGATTCTGAGAGTGCTTAGTAGTGACTCAAATGCTCAACAAATTGAAAATCAAAATTTTAAACTTTTATACTTAGCTCAAAAATTGTTAAAATAGTTTGAAATTTGCACAATGTGTTTACTTCACTTGGTCTAATGTAGTATTAAAATTTCAATTTATTTGTTAAATTATTTATTTATTTGTTTCAGGTCATTTGCATTCTGGCAATGTCTTAATCTGCAATATTGAAAGTATTAAATTAGCTGGAATTGAAAATAGTGCATTGGGGTTACCTTCCTATTATCGTTCTTTTCTTGTACAGCTTGGTAAAAAACGTGTACAAAGTTTAAATGATGTTGATATCTATGGATTTGGACATATCTTGTATGAGTTAACTGAGAATGAACCACTAACAAGACCTTTTTGTGAACATTTTTCTCAAAAAACTTCATTAAACTTTAGTAAGACTTATGTTTAATAAACTAAGTTTTCAGCTTAGCAAAATGTTTTATTAAATTATCTTGTTAGTTTAGTTATATTTCTTTGGAAATTTCTATAACGATTTAATTATACATTATAGCAAAACAGTAATTCAAAACTTAATTTTTTTGCTTTGTTTTAGCAAAACAAATGAAAACCATCCTTGCGCCTTCCTCATCAAAGTTATTAATGCCAAACGTGAATTCAATAATAACTAACTTTAAACATGCAAGAATAATTGAAGATCAAAGAGATCCAGCATTTTTCAAGTGTAAAATACCAGCCACAATAAAAGAATATCATACTCAAATTGCCAAAAAATGCATGTCTAGACTTTTTGAAGACCAAAACAAAGTACTTGTATAGATTTTATATTTTATTTGAAATAAGTTTAAATTTTAATTCATCTGTATTTTAAGATTGTACTAGAAAAACGGCATAAAAAAATATTCAAAATCATTCATAATCCTGAAAAATTTTCTGAAACAACACAATTTAAGCAATTTGTAAGTACAAATTACAATTATAATATACTATTCAGGTACCCTGGTGTATGATGTTTGCTGATGATATAGGTTTTTTTGGAGAAAATGTTGGAGAAGTTAATAATAGTCTAAATGAGTGCACTTAAAGAAAAAAGATTGAAAATGAGTTGAAGGAAACAGTGTATATAAAGTATAATTTTGGAGAAAAATACCAGGCAGTTGACAATATAAATGGCAGTAAGCAATGACATCCTAGAAGAGGTAGAAAAATTTCTAGGATCCTTTGTACAAAGGGACGAGAGATGAAGTGCAATTGGATTAAATGGAGAGATGGGTCAGGTGTTTTATGTGATAAAAGAATTCCAATAACGCTAAAAGATAAGTTTTACAGGAGTGTGGTAATACCAATCATACATCATGGTTTGGAGTGTTGGGCGGTTGATAGGAAAATAGAACAGAGTATGAGTGTAGTGGAGATGAGAATGCTTAGATGGATGAGTGAAGTAACAAGTGAAGATAAATAAAAAACAAATATGTAAGAAATAGTATTTGTATTGCATCATTGAAGGAAAATAGTTAGAGGAATACCAAAAAAAGAGATGAATGGAAACAATTGAAAAATATATGATGGTTGTTAATGTGTATGTAGGAGATGTGAATGATTGTGTTAAGTGGAGGGATAAAACAAGGG
Source organism: Hormaphis cornu (assembly GCA_017140985.1). NCBI lineage: Eukaryota > Metazoa > Arthropoda > Insecta > Hemiptera > Hormaphididae > Hormaphis > Hormaphis cornu. The sequence goes on from CM029357.1 coordinate 8,391,247, forward strand.
TGGCCAACCCCAAATAGTTGGAAAGAAAAAGAGAAGAAGATACTAATTTTAATGTAAGTTTCAATAATTTTTACATTTTAAGTAAAGTCAATTTCGTGAATGTTTGTGTAAACAATTTTTAGTACACACTATTATAATACTGAATAGGAAAAAATATTATATCTGATACATTTTAGCGTCATATATTTAGGACAACTAATAAAACATATTGTATATGTTAATATGCATTTGTGAATAAATAATTAGTGTAGATCTAAAAATAATATTAAGGTTTCACTTATTTGTGTTGTATTTTTTTTAACAGGAGCTTCATTCAATCCAAAGTGACAATTCGCCGCCTGATAACATTAATAGGCCACATAGTTCCAGTAGTAATAGTACATTAACTTCAAATGGTTCAGATACAAATAATGGTGAGGTTTTAGCCATAAATATTCACATTTAGTTACCATATATTTAATACCAAAAAAAGCCTAATAGCTGCACTTCTACCTTTGTACTCTATAAAGTATAAATTGGTATGCTTTTAAATTGACACTGTCTGTAGTTAAAACATTAATTACTACTTTAAACTTATTTATGACTTCATAATTCATGTTTATGGTTTTACTTTTTTAAGATTTTACATTTTAATAGAAGTATTAATTTAATAATACGCCAATTAAAAACCTTTGAGTGTGATGTCATTAAAAAGATCTTGTCATCTACGGTACTTGTGACTCTGTTTATTTTCAAAAATATCATTTTGGGGTTTTAAAATACCATATTAAACAGATCAGTTTGTTTGGTTGGTCTATAGTTTTTAGACAAGCTCTATAAGTATATAACTTCCTGATCCTGATAGTTAATGACTGTATTCTATTATGCATGTTAACATTAAACACGGACCTTTTTAAATCGTTTATTTGTTGTTGTTTTGTGGATTTCTAGTTTTAGTTCATTTTAGATAAAATATGTAAACACATTAATTAAAAACTTGTCCTTATTTAAAATTTTTGAATAAAGATTATCAAATTTAAAATGCTCCTTTCAGAACATACTTTAAAATTATAAATTATTATTAAAGTTTGTATTATACATTGCTTTTGCAACTTGACTACATTAAAATCACTCTAGTTTTTTTTGCACGATTATTTTTTTGTTTTCTATTTAATTTGTAATAGTATTAAAGTGTATACCAACATTTCAGAGATGTTGCTTATTAATTTTTTTTTAAATTAAAAGTAATTTAAATTTCTTTTAATTAACTTATAATTATTAAGTAATAGTTTTCATTATTTTTATCATAGTTGCTGTCAATTCATCATCTTCAAAAACCACTCCACCTCTACCTCCACCACCACCATTACTACCAACTGTTTCCACTTTGCCCTCACAATTAATTCAACCAGACAATCAAAGAGTTGCTTTATTATCTTCTATTAGTTCGTTTGATTCAAGTAAACTGAAGAAAGTTGTAAAATGAATAATGATATCTTATTATTTAAGTATTGATTGTTACCAAAATTGTTGTTAAATTAATGAGGTTTGTATTTTGAACTATTTCTAAGCTGTTATAAATTATTTTTGATACCATTAAAATGTATTAGTTAATCATTTTTATTTTATTTTTAAAACTATAATATGCATTTTTTCCATAATTTTTATTGTGTTATGAAAATAATAAGTAAGTCTTTATGTTGTTAAGTTAGTCAAATATTTATTTTTGTACTTGTTTTTAAACTAAGGACATTTTTGTAAAGTTTTTATTTTTACTACATTTATTACAAGAGTCAAGAATTGAATATCATATATATCCAAAAATAAAAATTATGTCTTATATATTTTGGTAGATATTTGCTTCTAAAATAAAATGGTTTTTATTTACCATAATTAATCAAATTTTGCAAAAATTTTCATTTTCCGTGTTATTGTAACAAATTAGATCATTTTAATTTTGAATGTTCTTTGCAATGGGGCAGCCCCACATTAAGAATATTTTTACCAACGTTCAGTTTCTAGACTCATTACTTATAGATTAATAACAGTTAAATTTTTAGAAATGAATACAAAATAATAATACCCCTATCAATAAACATAACTCACTATTTACAAGTCTTGTAAAATATTTATCTAACAAATTGGTTATTAAAAAAATATGTATTGTAATTTTATTATATTAAATTTATAATGTCATATGATTATGAGAATTTTTCTTTAAACTTAACATTTCTACTGAAACAGTAGTATAATATTCAATAATACATCTACAGCTTAAATTCTTATTCCTAAATTTTAATTTCCAGTGTAGTTTGATAAAAATATTAATTTTTTTGGCCAAAGCTAAAAGTGTAACATTTCTTAAAAGCCGAGATATTTATATCTTATTTCAAATGAGAAAACCAGTCAAAACTCATCACTCTCTAACTGTATGTCCGTTCCACTCCTGGCATTTTCAACCGCCGTCTATCATGGTATTAAAGTGTTGTACTGTTGTGCCATCACTGATAACAATGCGGGATGCAGTGCGTTCTCATTTGGAAAAAGGTACATTATTAATGTGATAAACTTGGAAATTAACAGCTTGGGTAAAATTTAAATGTTTGCAAAAATACTACCTCATTGGAAATGCCTAGTTTTTTTGTAAATTGTCAAAACAAATTTATATACATTATATACACGTATAAAAACTATAATATGTCATCTATTCGCATAAAAAAGTACAAACAAACTGAAAGATGACTGATAAAATAGAAAATAGCAATATTAAGTATTACCTATGGAAATTATATTGCAAGACATATTTTATATTACACGGATCATAGCCACTTTATGTTTCTGAGTTTAAGTTTTATATTAATTTTAAAGACTTAAAAAGTCTTTTTTATTTTTGACTTGTCAGTGTTGATAGTTTAATCAAATTAAAAGTTCTATTTTACTTCTAATGACTATGTATAAACAAACTAAGGTGTATTGTATTAAATCTATAAACTGAAAAAACATTGACGCGAAATTGCAAATCTATCACCAAATGTTTTTTCCTAGTTAAAGTACAAATTTCACGTTTATATGTCATTCTGGTCTTGGCCCAATTAAAATACCACTATAATTTTAGTTTACATTTTATGTATTACTTTATAAACTTTTACTATTAGATGTTTGGCATGCCTTTAAGATAAATGTATTAATTTGTTTGCAAGTAATAGTGCATAATATATTTTCAATATTGTTTAATATTTATATTTTATTGTTATGTGCGCAGTTACAGGAATTTTTGTTTATTATTTTTATACATTATTATTTGTATTTAATTATATTTTATGCAGATATTATTATATTTAATAATTCGTTATTTCACTAAACATTTTATAAATATCAATAATACATATTTGTATGATTTCAAACATCAAGTGTTTTATACTTTGTATAAATCTTATCATTAATTTTGTTTCAAGGGTCAACATTTGATATACACACCTATCAAAGGCAGATATCCGGGAGACATCCCCAAAAAAATACAAGTACCATGTTCATCAAATGTATATGCATTGTATATGGGTTGTTGTATTTTAAATAATGATACCCCTCAAAATGTTAATATAATTATTTTATTATCTAGTCTTATATATATACCTATAGCACAGAATAGATGAAATATATTTTATCTACTCTGTATTTGTGTGCCTATAGTTTCACATAAGTTACTATTATAGTATTATTATAATAGATTATGTGCGGTTGGATGAAATGGAGAGAAGCGTCAGGTGTTTTATGTGATAAATAAATTCTAATAAGACTAAACGGTAAATTTAATAAGAGTGTGGTGAGACCAACCATGTTGTATGGTTTGTAGTGTTGGGCGGTTGACAGGAAAATATGTGAAAATAAAGTGGAAATGAGAATGTATAGATGGATGAGTGGAGTAACAAAAGAAAATAGAACAAGAAACGAGTATGTCAGAAGTAGTATTGGTGTTGGCGTGTTGCATCAATAATGAATAAGATGAGAGAAAATAAGCTGGGATGGTTTGGACATATGATGAGGAGAGAAGAAACTGAAGCAGTAAGAGCGGTTATGAAAATGATCATTGAAGGAAAAAGTGGTAGACCAAAGAGATGGATGGAAACCGTTGAAAAAAATATGAGGGATGTTAATGTGTGTTTAGGGATGTGAATAATCATGATAAGTGGAGGGATAGGGCGAAAGTGGCTGACCTCAAACAGTTGGGTGGAAGACTTAATAGACGAAAAAGAAAAAAAAAATATTTGAGGAGTTATTACAATTTAAGTATTAATTGAACAACAGAGCATAATTTTAAAGTTATAATCAAAATAACAACATATTTTTATAAATATTTTTTTTACTCTTTCAGAAACTACAGCATGGATTTTTTGGATGCAGATAGCAAATTTTATTTTACATAACTTCTTTAATTATTAAATCTTAATTTATAAAATTGTGTTGATTATGATTTTTTTCCAAAAATAGGTCACAAGCGGTATGATCAATATTCCCACTGAAAACAACAAAAAAAAATTTGTGACTAATAACTTTCTGACATCTTTCAATTGCAAATGGATGTATGTTAGGCATTGGCAATATTGTATAACATAACCAAAACTTTTTCTGGAAAATTAAATTTTTTTCAAACAAAATTGAAAAAAAAAATGATAATTTTTGGAAAATTTCAAAGTTAAATAAGTTTTTAATAAGTAATAAAGCTTAAATATTTTCGAAATCTCTTGAAATTTGTATCGGACCTATACTTTAATATAATGTGATTTCAGCTCATTCCAATCATTATTTTGGAAGTTATGGTCAAAAAACTATATTGATTATGTCAAAAACACGTTTGCCGTAATTTTTAACTTTTTTTTTTTTAGTTGTCGCTCAGTTTTTTTATTGAAACTTTTTCACAATTTTGGACTCTTGAAAACATAATAGTTTAAGCTCACTCAGAATTGTTACTTTCGTAAGCAATTTTTAATTGTTTACAGATTTGATATACAACTTCTATATAAACCTTCTAAAACATTGACCCACAGCATAAAAAATAAAAATTAGTTAAACTACCAACGCGATCTGGAGTGATTCCTGTTTTTTTTAATTTGACAGTTGTATTGCATGGCATATGTAATAAATATAATAATAATATAATACATGTATTATTATGTCCGTGGTAGATACCAAAGGGGTTCTATAGATCCACCGATCAACTTGGTAGATACGATAGAGTCAAGGTTTATAGATAATATTTATTATATATTTTATCTATAAACCTTGCCATAAAGTAATGGTAGATACAAATGATACTTGATAGCACTACCACAGAATAGACTAAATATAATGCTACTACTATCATGGTAGTGATAAATTAAATAAATTTTGGTTTTTTGTTTTGATGAATATTTTTTGGAGTTTTAATTGATTTATAAAAAAGTGTAATGTATTGATTGTAACTGCTTATAATAGTAATTAATAATTAATATATACATAAATTACAGTATAAAACACAATATTCTGCCTGGTGCTGACTGCTGTTTGTTAGCGTTGACTGACATTCTGATTTTACACTATTTATTAGTTTATAAATGTTTGATATTTGTGTCATTGAATAGTCGATAGTGAGTACTGTGCTTAACTTTTTTTTTTTAAAAGAATTGATATATAAGTTGTACTAGCATGGTATTAGTTGTATTGTTACTTTAATGATAACATCAGATTTCTTTCAGTAAGTGACAAGTGTAAGTGTATTTATCATTATGTGTTTAAAATGAAATGTAAATAAGTCTATGTAAAACAAGTAATTGTGATCTAAATATTTTTAGTTGATGTATGGTAATTTTACTAAAAAATTACAAAATGGATTATAACGAAGTAAAAGTAAATTTAAGGAAATTTGCTTTTCCCCTCTCGACAGAAAATGCACTAATTCAAATACGTGAGTACACATACACATTTAATGTCAGTCTTCTACAAGTCGTGGATTTTGTTTATAATGTTTTTTTTAATTTAATTTTACTTAGTAATTTCATAATCCATTATAATTTTATTTGAACTGTAAATGCTTCATCAATAATAATAATAATAATAATAATATATACCTAATAGGGACATTCTAATTTACTGATTTGCTGATTTTACCAAAATGGCCATGGCGTGGGCCGCTATGGGCCAATTGGGGCGAAACTGTATACTAGTATACTCTAGTAGAAAATAGAGAGCTTACTGTAGCTTTAGCTAATTATAAATACACTACTGGTGTAGATACTACATCAGTGTCTTGTTGTCAAGAGTTGATATTGTGTGTTTGGATTTGTCCATGATTTTTTTGAAGCAAACAATTTTGAAATCTTTATAATTTAACCTATGCTTCTTGAACAATCAAATTTTAATATTTTTTTAGCATACATTCAAAGTTGTTTCAATACAACTTTAGAACATTGGAAACTTTGTATGGTTAAATTTATGGTTAGGAAGAAATATATTTAAATTTGATTGTTCAACAAGCGTAGATTATATTATAATGTTTCCAAAATTGTTTACTTTAAAAAAATCTGACTATGTTAAGTACCCCCAAAACAGACTTCCTCAGAATGTAAAATAGGCAGGAGTAGTGTGTGGGGTGGACTAAAAACTTGTCTGACTTTCCACTTTAAATTTCTGGAAAAAAACTGAAATTTCAAACTTCATGAAGATGGTTAGAGGCTTGATTACATTGTGGGATGATGCAGTTTTATATAAAATGTATTGGATATGTTAGCAATCGGGAAAAGGCTAAACAATTTGCGCAGTGGGCTGGGACTCAATCCCAAACCTCTCACATTCTGGCAGGAGGGCTCTCCCATTAAGCAACTACCCGACAAACATCTTTTATCACCAATTTCCCATGCTATTCACTTATGGAATATGGTTGCTAACAGATATCTACTTTTCATGATTGAAATTTTAGCTTCCCAGCTTCAAACACTTTGAAGTTATTATTATTATTATTATCTATGAAATTTTCGTTATAACTAATAAACCTTACCTTATTTATGTACTTCAGTTTTCATTTCTAAATGATTTTATAATTCATAGCACAATTATGTTTTAATAGTTTTATATTATTGGTAATTTTTAAAACCCATTTAACGTTTTAGAAACTATTATTAATGGTGAACCATCACGCAAACAACATTTAAATGAAGATCTTGCCATGGATTTAATATCAGAATTTGTATTTTGTGAAACAAATGAAGAAGGAAAACCTACAAAGGTAGTTTAGTTGTTAAAACGGATCTTTTTTTAAATACCTTATACTTTAAAAATGTTTAAATTTATTTAATATTTTAGCCTATGTCTCGAATCAGACACTTACAGTTATTGGTAATGATTTGTGACTATTTCAATAAGACAAAAATCAAACAAGACTATGATAATTGTTATGGAGATACAACGTTAAATGCCATTTTTATGACTCTTTTTCCTCAATTTGGTGCACCTCCTCTGCGAACTAATATGCTCGTAAGCCTGATATCGTTAGCTATATCTACTTACAGCAATATTATACTACAGTCTGCTGGGGTTCAAATGCAACAATTAGGATGTTCATCTAAGTACAGCTCACAATTGGCTGATGGGCTTGTGAAAAAATTTTTCACATTTACAAGTGCTAATAATGCATCATTAATTCTATTACCTCAAAATGCTCCATTATTTACTGCCAATCTGATGACTTCGCTGTCGGAACTTTATTTTAATACAAGTAATAATAGTAATGAAAATATTATACCTATCTTTTCTTCAAGAACGTGTTTTAGAAGATAGGTTGTTAAGGGTCTCCGCCTTCCCATAATCATAGTATTTATGTTGAATGGTGTGAGCTAAAAACTATTCAGTATTACATACAAATACATACATTTTCTTCTTCTCATAGAATCTGGATTTGCCTTTGCTCTACTGTGCAATATTTGTTTAATTTTAAATGGTGTGATTAGGAACATTTATTTAAAAGAGGGACTAGGTTACTAGAATGTATTTTTTAATCTTAGGGATTTGGGATTTTTCCAAAAATAATTAACATCATGTGAGCAAATTAAATATAATACTTTGGGGTCTGAATTTCCATATCCTCATTGTAATCATATAAAGTATTGACATTCTTTAACGCGGGATTATTAGTAGTCCTCAAATAATTGAATTGCAAACTGAGAGTTTTCTATTTAATTTTAATTTTAATTGAAATTTATTGTATTGTTATGTGTAATCTATCATAACATTATTTTTGTTTCTTGAGAGTTCAATGTCAATATAATATACATTTATATTAAGCTCAAAATTTAGTTGGGTAATTTAATAAATTAAAAAATATAGTTTTTTATCCTTATTATTTATCAATCAATTATAAATAAACCTTAACAAGTGAGGTTATTTCCTAGACGTTTTTGAATTCAAATATAATAACATTAAACATGTATTTCATTTGATTTTAGAACCAACCGATACAATTATGAGTATTAAGGAACCACCTCGTATTGTACTAGAAACTGTTGTACGGTGGATCAATTCTGACCCTTGTTTGTGTTTTACTGCACATTATACAGACTTACAACGAGCTTTACCTAGTGGCGCTATTCCAATGGTAGCCACTCTACCTTTTCATGGTTTGTTTAGATGGTGTCTTTTTGCTCCTCTCTGTGTGAAAAATAATAAAGACTTGGAATTATACTCAGAACTTCACTGTGCATTAATTGAGAGTGTTATGCAAGGGTGGAAAGTATACTCAGATCAAAATCCAAGAGTTAGCCGTCCTTATACTTTAAACGTTCATTCTTCTGTTGTACCTCAACAACTAAAAGATCTTATTGAAGATGCTATTAAGTAACTATATTGATAATTTATAAGAAATATTTTTTCACCTTTTATTTTGTTATTGCTCCTAAATGATTTTTCATTTTTAATTTAATTAGAAAATTTAATTCAACACTGAAACGGTTAATGTATTGAAATTTTCCCAACATTTTAAGTGTCTAATCATAGTTTTTTATTTTTTTATAGGTGTAATGACCCAATTTCTATGACTTCTGTTGAAATAGTCTTAGAAAGATTAGCTCAGAGCATTCATGCAGCTATAATATCAGACACAATTATTGGGAATAAACGTAAGAACTTGTATTTCTGTGCCACTTTTCATGATCTAAATTAATTGTATTTAATTTCAGAGGATTTGGTGAATCAACTTGAATCTCTTCCAGAAAATTATGTTTTAAAAGCACTGATTAAACGCATTCAATTATAAATTAAATTATACTGTTAAATAAAAGATACCATTTTTGTTGTCTGTATGAATTAAAATCATACTAAAATCTTATAATACTTCTAATACATTTTTTCTTCTTAATATGAGTAAAAGCTGTGAATTTTAGGTTTGAATAGGTAGCTTGATGGAGTAATTACTATGACTTTGCATTGTTTTAGAAAGCTTAGTTAGAAGTTGTGTATTATATTTGTAAGCAATTTTAAATTCCTTACAAAACTTACAATTCTGAGTGGAGTTTGGTTTACTTTAATAATATATTTTGATTGTTACAACTTTGAAATAATTTAGGTATAAATTATACAAAAGTTATGATACGTTAAATACATTTTTTTTGATAACAATTATACATTACTGCTGCAAAAATGAGCTAAAAACCCCTTACATACCCTGGAAAATATAATTTTTAGAATGTTAAAAATGATAAAAATAATCGGAGAATATTTAGTTGCCCAAAATTAATATAAACTTAAATTTTTACACCAAGAAAGCTCAACAAAAAATATCAAAAAGTTGGTTTTGAATTGAATATTTAATTTATAGAATACGGCTAAAAATGGTCAGAAATTTTCAAATCTTATACATAGGTATTTAATGAATATTAATTTTAATAATTATTTGAGTTGATCACAACTCAAGTATGAAAATTGAAATAAAGCGAAATCTTTTTGTTTTACAAATAACCAGTATTAGTTTTTAAGTTGGCGCTTGGAGTCATCTAGATTCTAGACTGATTTTCCTTAAAAATTATGTGCAATTTGAAAATTTCTTACTTAATTACATACAATGTTTTTAATTTTTGAAACCTAATAAATGAAAATTGTTTTTAGTAAACATTTTTCAATGTTTAAATGTCTATAAATGAAAATTGCAAAAACTGAAATTCATTATTTTTAAACCATGTCATCGTTGTACAAAAATATGTTTTTAATTTAGTGTTAATATTTGGAGTCTTAAAACTGAAAATCAAATGTTTTACCAAACAAAAGCTGTCAAATGTTATGCTACACATTGAACTAAAGTAACGCCAATTCGTCAATATTTTTTTTTACTCTTTTGGAAACTATTGGGCATATTTTTTCCTTTAGCCCCACCATTTGACCCTGAATTCCAGACTTTTCCATATTGTATTGTCATCATAAGCAAAACTGTGCTTCAAGTTTTGGCTTGACAGGACAGTGGGAAATGGGTTACCTATCATAAATGGGTATGACGATGTAGAGAAAAACTTCTCTACACCGTGGTCTGTGATGGGTACATATAGTACATATATATATATATATGTCTCTATATCTCTATGTATATACACATCCATTTCCAATATCCATCAGTATTAGGATTGCCAGACAAAAACTAAAAAGTGGTTTATCCAAATATTCACAGAAATTAGAAGAATCTAGAATTCCAAAAATTAAATATTGTATATTATATTGTGTACATAATTGATAAAACAATCAATTATATAAAACAAATTTATAAATTACGATAAACGATTTAATAAATAACAGAATAGTAAAATACACAGTTCTAACAAAGATTAGACAAATTTATATTCTAATCAAGGTGTATCTATAGATCCACCTTGGTTCTAATTGTATATTTATAATTGATGATTGATTGGTACAAACCATAAATATTTAATACATATTACCATTGATTATAATTACATTATATTATTTATTATCTATATCTATACTACCAGTATCATAGCAAAGAGATTATATCTATGACACTACCACAGATATCTCTAGTCTTCATGGATACTATAACTTACTCTACAAGGTAACCTTGGTCTTTGATTTACAGATATATATAAAACTGTGCCTTGACTACCTGTATGCTTTTTCAGGATCGTAACATTTGGCAAACTAGGAAAACGAGTCCTAATACGGCATCTTAATAATAAATAATCCGTGCCTCTGGATCACAATGTAGGTAGAAGCACAGAATAGATTCTATATATAGGTTCTAGCTACATGCTTTCACAGAACATAATGCTCTGAATAATAGCACAGCAACCTCGGTAGCTGCGTTGGTCAATTACTGTTGTTACATCAATCGGACCTGAAATATTTGTTCAAAAAAACATTTGATCAAATGGACATTTGTTCCAAATACATCAAACCGGCGTTTGGACAATAGATAATACAATTTTATTATCAATGCGTTTGGTAGCAAAAATAAAAGTATTTAATATATATATTATAGGTTAAAATCAGTGATTGTGAAATGTGAATTCAGATTTGTGATAAACCTATTCTAAAGTTTAGACTACCTATATTATATATATCTATATTATAGTGTAATTTGAAATTTAGAGTAATAATTTTGTGATTAATATTAAATATTAGTAATCCATTAATCGTTATTGTCTTTGTGAAATGCCGAATTAATAGAATTTTTAAAGCTTTATATCTGCTCTTTATAGTTTAAATGTAAAATAATGTTTTTCTCGAACAACACAAAGTGATTCGACTCGATAACCCGTCTCGTCAAGTGTGTCGGCGTTAGTGCTTTTTTTTTTCGTACTTGAAATGAGTAATTCGAAAAGAGCGAAAGGTTTGATACTGCTTTTAGTATGTTTTTTTGCTTCGAGTGTGCATTCGGTGGACCGTAATAACTTCAAGACGTGCGAGCAAAGTAACTTTTGCAAACGATGTCGGTCCATGAACAAAAACCAAGAAACAGCATTTCAACTAGTGCCAGACAGTATAACATTAACCGATAAATTCTTTGAAGCCGTAATCTTAAACAAGAACTATGATGACGTTTTGTTACGAATGAGACTTGATGGTCTCAAGGATAGTACAATTCGTCTTCGCATCAACAAAGATGGTGACCAAGTGTACAACAGATTTCAGCCAGTGCACGCTCTTGTTTCTGAACCTATTACTGAAACAATGACAATGGCTCGAAATGCATCCACTATAGAATTGGACTTGAGTGAAAACATAAAGATTTACATTACCGTTTCTCCATTTAAATTAGATGTTTATGTCAACGATGAATTAACTGTTGGTGTTAACAATGATAATCTAATGCAGTTTGAACATTTTAGACCCAAGCCAGAATCGATTGCAGACAACGAAGTTGGATCGTGGGAAGAGTACTTTAAAGAGCATCAGGATTCTAAGCCCCGTGGACCATCCGCGGTCGCAATGGACTTCAAATTATACACGTCTACTTCACTTTATGGATTGCCAGAACACGCTGACAGTTTAGCGTTAAAAGCTACCAGCGGAAGTGATCCGTACCGGTTTTATAATTTGGACGTTTTTGAATATGAACTGTATAACGGAATGGCTTTGTATGGCGCTGTTCCGTTTTTAATGGGACATGGAAAAAAAAACAATGTTGGAGTTTTTTGGCTAAATGCAGCTGAAACATGGGTTGATATTACAGGCGTAAAAGGTAATTCAGAACATACATCAGTTGTAGAATCAATAGTAAATTTAGTTTCAGGATCTTCTGGCGGTAAAGACATTCCCGCTGCGCATTTTATGTCTGAAAGTGGAATTATAGATTTTTTCATTATGTTGGGGCCTAGACCTTTAGATGTTACCAGGCAATATTCTTCTCTGACTGGTACAACTCCATTGCCTCCATTATACGCTTTAGCGTATCATCAATGTCGATGGAATTACAACGATCAAAAAGATGTCCATGATGTAGAAACAAATTTTGATGTTTATGACATACCCATGGATGTTATGTGGTTAGATATCGAGTACACTGATAGCAAAAAATATTTTACCTGGGACCCAATCAAATTTTCCAATCCATTAGAAATGGTAAACAATCTAACAAGCAGAGGTAGAAAGTTGGTGGCTATTATTGATCCGCATATTAAACGTGATTCTAACTACTTTCTGCACAACGACGCAGTAAGTAACAATTTCTATGTTAAGAATAAAGATGGTGAAATTTATGAAGGTTGGTGTTGGCCTGGATCTTCCAGTTATTTGGATTTTATGAATCCCAAAGTACAAGAATATTATTCTTCTCGTTATACTTATGATAATTTTGTTGGACCAACTGATGGTATAGCCATATGGAACGATATGAATGAACCATCTGTGTTTAATGGGCCAGAGGTAACAATGCCAAAGGATTGTATTCATCACAGTGGATATGAACATAGAGATATTCACAACATTTATGGTCTTTTGCAAGTAATGAGCACTTATGATGGTTTGTTAAAGCGATCAAATGGTAAAAAACGACCGTTTATTTTAACCCGATCTCACTTTGCTGGTACTCAACGATTTGCTGCTGTCTGGACGGGTGATAATAATGCCGAGTGGAGTCATTTGAAAATATCTATACCTATGTGTTTATCATTGGCGATTTCGGGCATATCGTTTTGTGGTGCTGATGTAGGTGGGTTCTTTAATAACCCAGATAAAGAATTATTGATTCGGTGGTACCAAACAGGAGCTTATTTGCCATTCTTCAGAGCCCATGCACATATTGACACTAAGCGTCGTGAACCCTGGCTTTTTGATAAACAGACAACATCATTGATCCGCGTTGCAATTAGAACAAGATATTCATTGTTACCATTGTGGTACACTTTGTTTAAAAATCATGAACTAACTGGTTCTCCAGTTATACGACCATTATTTTTTGAGTTTCCTTTTGAAGAACAACTGAATAACATAGACCATGAATTTATGATTGGTGATGTTTTGTTAGTGTGTCCCGTATTGGATCAAAACGTTCAAGAAGTAACTTGTTATTTTCCGGGTCATGAAGAAGTTTGGTACGATCGAGATACTTATCAACATATTAAAAGTAACGGACTGACAAAAATACAATCGCCAATAAATAAAGTACCGGTGTATCAGCGAGGTGGTACGATTGTTCCTACCAAACAACGGGTTAGACGATCGTCAATATTAATGAAGGACGATCCGTATACTTTGATAGTTGCAATTGACCTGACAGGTATTGCCAAAGGATCATTGTATGTTGATGACGAGGAAAGTTTTGAGTACCGCAATGGCCAATTTGTCTACATAGAGTACGAATACATAAACAACCAATTGATCTCAAAATGTCTACACTGTGAAGGTTTTAGCACCAAATCATGGGTAGAAAAAGTCATGATTGTTGGTATTCCTTCTGTTTTTACTAAAGCTAGTGTACAAGTAAATGGTGGTAACTCTTTGGAATTAACTGTTTTATACAATTCAAACAACCAAGTACTGACTGTAAGGAAGCCTGCTGTTGGATTAGCTCAAAATTGGACGATTACTCTACTTTAATAGATAGTTCATGATTGTTTGCGATGGAAAATTGTTATTGAAACATGGTTTGTATCTACTTTAATCAATATTTAATAATAATTATTATCTAAGTATTTATTTTATTAAGTAAAAAATAGCATTAATAGTTTATTTTTAGACAATATCAAAAATTACTTAATAATTGTTGTTAGGTAGTGTTACATCAGTGTTATAATTTACAGTTCTACTTAAATCTCAATTTGTAATTTTTGTTTCAAGTATAGACCAACACAAGTATGTAATTTATGTACTACAAAATAAAAGATAATTGATTTAAAAATTGTTATTTTTGTTGTTGATTATTGGAACACAATTTATTCATAGTTATTTTTGTCTGAAAAATCTTAATTTTATTTATATTCTACACTTCTTCTATCAATGATGGTCTATTTAATCCTTCAATTAACAGGAAATAATATAGATACTTATTATTTATTTGGTATGTTTTAACTTTTTGGGAATACATTTACCAAAGGTAACTAGTTTTTGGCTCAAAATTAAAATGTCCATTGCCAGAGCTATTGCAGTTGTAATTTGCTAGAGAGAAATCACTTGTTTGCTACTGACAACTGGGGTAACACATTTGCGCCCCACAGCATAGTCCACTTGTATCCAAAAAATGTGCAAACAGTTAACAGTTTGTGTAACATTTCCAAGTTTGTCCTACACCAGGAGTTCATTGATTCTGCCAAATCATATTTTTCTAAAAAAATGTATATTGATTCCGTCAGTATAAATTCCAATACAAATGGAAACGGTTTAATATTCCTATTGATATACCGATATGAAAGGTTTAGGGTTAGATTAAGTAACATAAATAGCATAGGTATGGATGCAAAAGGTATTAGACTACTAGACAGGGAGCCAAGAGCAAGTTTCGTGAGCAAAGTTGACAGATTTGCAAGCGTGTCCTTGCCCTTCAGTACTCTGGAATTTTTATTTTGTACTACTGATTTAAGAATATATATTTTTTTTATATATAAACGTATAAGTTACCAATTAACCTTGTACAAAATGTTAAATATTTGCAAAAATACACTACCATTGAATACCAGAATGTTACACTTTAAATGCACGCAACTGAGCTTTAAATCAGCATGTGTTGTCCTATATCTTGGGTGCAAAACATCATAACCTTTTGTGTCCAAATGGCCTACTGTAGGTTACAACCACAATAACTCTTATTTGATTTTTTATTAGCGTTCAAGATATTACTTTTTTTATGGTTTGTCATTGACAATACTGAATTCATTCATGTATCGCAAGACATAAAAAGTTAAAATAAAATGAATTTGTCTTTGCAAATCAAATACTTTTTTAAAAATCAAATTATTTTAGAAACACTATCAGAAATTTATTTACTATCAGATAATACAAATTAATAAATAGTTGACTAAAATAAACTTCAACACAGTGATTCTCAACCATTTAGATTCCGTCTCCCCAAGAACAGTACGACTCTATTGATTTTATTTAATAAATTATTATCAAATTTGTGTCATAATTACAATAGACTAAAAGTGGACAATAATAAATGAGACATGAGATGACTGTAAGTAAATCTATAAAGTACTTAATAATTACTTTCTTGAGACCAGTTAGAGAGTTGCGACTTTCAAGTTGAGAATTACTGCCCTAACCCATAAAAAATATTATAATACAAACGAACAATACAAAACAAATGAAAAATATTAAATGTAATTTTATCAATTATGCATTAGTTGTACTTTTAGTTAATATCGAAATACTACAGTAATAGTTAAACTATAGTACAAAAAATATTATTAAAACCAAACAAAATTATAAAAACACATGTTTTTAGAATTTTGTACAGGATGAAGACAAAAAATAATTATAATATTCACAATTCAATAACTAAATTATTATAATTTTTTATCTTACATAGAAAAATTATAAGTAAATTTAAGAGGACGGTATACCCGCATTTGTTGTCTCCATCTTACACACGTCAAATATAGTAAATCTATGTATCACACTCTTACTACAGATGGATTATAGTTAATTGGAGTAAATTTACCTATTATCAAATTTGTAGAAGAGAATATGAACTTTGGCGTAGCGTGGAATTTTTTCAAATAATTTTATTTTTAAAAAAATTATATGCATTCAAAAATATGAATTATTGAATTATCAATAACTCGTTGAAAAATAAAACTATTTGAAGAAACTCCACGCTACCGCACAGTTCATGTTCTCTTCTACAAATTTGATAATAGGTAAATTTACTCTAATATTAAGTATAATTGATCTGTAGTAAGAATGACGTACGTAGATTTACTATATTGGATGTGTGTAAGACGGAGACAACAAATGTAGGTATAAAGTCCTTTTAAGTAATATAATTACTTTTAATAAACTCATTCTTGCATAAAAGTCTTAGTTCTTACTCCTAAAGCATAATGATGTTATCTTTCATAGCTCAATGGTTCATGTTAAAATTACAATCGATAAGATATTTTTTAACCACCAATTAACTCAAAACCATAAGATTTTATTTTTAATTAGTACAATTACTATTAAGTAATTGTACTTTTGGTACTTTAAAAGTTATAATAATAATAAACTTTTTCTCAAATTACTAAATTCTATTTTTGTTAAAAAAAAAAATTAGGGTTGGTAATTTATGCGTACAAAATCTTTAAAGTTAAATGTAAAATATGGCCTGTATAATACTTAAAAAAGAGGTAATTTAATTTTCAGTATTTTCTACAATGGAAATTGCCAACTATCAAAAATTACCATGCTAATTTAAAAGAAGGAAGGAAATAAAAGGGGGTAAATTTTATTTAAATTGGCTAGAAAATAGAAATACATATAAATTGTAAATGTTTATAAAAACAAAAAGTATTCAAAATGTAGGCTATTTAGGTAGAAAAAAAATTTACTTGTTTTTTTTGCGCCGCCAGTGAGCTACACTTAGACTTTATACTTATAGACAAAGCATACTTGGATGGGTGCAGACGGGCGGGTGGCATGGTCTCGCCTAACCCAGGAAGAGTGAGGTACACAGGGTATGGAAGCCAATATACGGGTGTATTATTTTACAAGCTTTGTTCCGTATAACTTGGTAACACCCGAACAGCATACTTACGTCTGACCGCGGGAACTGTCACACAACTCTTGGTCTCTAACATCGTTTGTCAACCTTTTTAGTGTTACGACCCCAAAAATAGGTAAAACATATATAGTCAATCATTTCACGACCCCCTTATATATTAGGTACAAATTTGAACAATAAATATAAAGAGACGACCAGTGTCTGCAGAGTGCAGATTTTTTTCGACAATATGTGAAGAAATGGACTCCAAGAACACGTCACTACATTTTTATACTAAGTTAGGTGGTTGTCGCGAAAAAAGTTTTAACAAGGATTTTTGAGTTGTGAAATGAATTAAAAATATTTTTTAAAGATCAAACAGCACATTTTCAATTTTTTTCAAGATAATGAAACATTACCATTTTTGGCTTATTTGAATGATGTTTATTCACATTTGAATGACTTGAAAATAAGTTTACAAGTCCGTGAAAAGAACATTTTACTAATGTCAGATAAAGTTCATGCTTTTATAAAAAAAACTTGGTATTTGGATCATTTACCGCGAAAAACTAAATTTTGATGCATTTGACCTAACATAAAATTACATTGACAAAAATGTTGACTCAAAAAGTCCTATTCTTGATCGTGTTTTGGACACCATAAAAACATATTTAAAAGAAATTAATACAGAAATTTAGTAACAGAGGCAATGGACATATTGATTCCGTTGGCTACTTCTTATTTATGCAAAAAAGGATTCTCCTACATGGTGGTAATAAAAACAAAATACAGAAATTGTTTGTTATCACTAGAAAATAACTTACTTTTATGTGTTTCAAATGTTGAACCACAGATTAAGCAACTTTTAAGGGTAAAACAAATTCAATGATCACACTAATTATTCATTTTATGACGTTTGTTCATTTTTTTTAGAGAAATCCTTATTTTATTATCATCATTATTTTAAAAAGTTTATTTTGTTCAATAAAATAAAAAGGTTCATTTTGTAAATCAGGGTTTTAATATATTTGACAAACGCGACCCCTTGTCAAGGTGATCGTGAACCCTCTGGTTGAGAAACGCTGGTCTATAAGTATAAGGTCTAAAGTGCCACACCTCATCACAAGCGTACTTACTACTTAAAACATATATTTATTGACAACATTTTAAATTGTTTCATTATCTACATCAACGTGAAATATCTAATATACCTATGTTAGTTAGTACGTGGCCAATTTTTGTTATTGTTATTACCAATATAATGAATTTTAACAATTAAGTTAAAGAAGTTTTCAATAATAAGACTGGAATGACATTTTGACAAATATAGTTTTGAAACGTGTGATAATGGGCACGTAATGTATATTATGAAATTCAATGGTAATGTCATAAAATATTGCCAAAAAAGTTTAAAAGGGTTTATAAGTAAATGATTGGCTAACCGGTTCTAAACCAACAATATATATACAATTGTCTACATTCTATATCATATATTACTACAGTGTTGAAAAGCCTACAAAAACATACAGAAATGACAAACACCAAACAAATAGCAATAACAAACAAGTACCCAAAGAAATTTTACTGAGTAAAATGGCTAAAATGACATGGTACTTTGTTTACTATAAATGTTATACACAACACAACTGTATTTACTATCAAATATTTTAAATTTTAATACTGCTGAAGTAATATATTAAAAGAATAAAAAAATAAAATAGATAGCACCTTATGATTCTGAGTCTAGTGGTACAGCACAATTATTTATTTGTAGAATTTTTAAATTAATACTTTTCGTTTACATTTAGCTATAAAATTTACAATTGTAATATTATAATAATTTAGACAGAAATATTTATAAATGTTTTATGTTAGCAGCATAATAAAGCAATTAATTGTAACAATTTTATTATTGCCATAAGCCAGCATAATTGCCACAGACATTAGCTGCTAATGGTCCTCCTGCAGAAAATAATCTTGTTCCTGAATAATCATAACAGTGTGTATAAATTGCTGGGGTATACTTCACTTGCTGAAAACCTTGATCGTGCATGAAATCTTCATTCGGGTACTAATAATAATATAAATGTGTGTACAAATAATACATTTTATTTTTAATAATAAATAAATATGCAAATGAATTTACTTACAACATAACCTTGACTTGTTTTTAAAACAACTGCTCTACTTGAATTAATACTGGATTCTAAATACTTCCCAGCTCGTATATCATAGAACATTATAACACCAATTCCTGTTCCTATAGTGATTACATTATCTTGGAAACTCAAAGACCTAATTCCTAAAAATCAAGAATACAATTACAAAATAATAATAAACTGACTAAAAAAATAAAAAGACCTAAACTGATTTAAATTAAATACATTTGAGCTAAAAATATAAATTACAGTAATCTTGCTTATGGTATAGGTATAGAACATTGGTTTAGCAGTTGTAGATTGACGTCTTAAATTCAATTTCTGATAATTTTGAAATGATAAATCATTCCAAAAATTATTAAATTAAAATTTATTTATGTTTAACTTTATTATAGTATTTACGTAATAATTTCAAATGATTTGAACTAATTATGGCAGAAGAAAAAAAGTACAAAAATAATATTATAACAATCTATAAATGTATACACAAATTTAACCAAATATCTACTTTTAACAGCAATTATAAAAATATGTTTTAAAACTTTTAATTTAAGAAAACTAAGTCGTTTTATAAAACGACCAGTAGAACTTAGAAATTTTAAAGTACCAAACTTATTTATTTTTTATTAAAATGTTTTAAACATTAAATGTTGTACTTTCACAGTTATAAAGAGTAATGTTTAGAAGAGTTAGGATTTTACACATTTTTTGTGATAATTGAAAAATAAATAGTATTAATTAACAAACCACATCCACTATATCTAGCCGGAATCTTTTTTATGGTATGTAAGGTTCTGGAATCAAGCATAAGAGTGTATGATCGACATCCAACAGCATATACAGTACTATCATTCTTCATTGCCATACACACATTATCTTGACATGAAGATAATCTTCTTGAAAATCTCTAAGTGTAAAATAAAACAATACAAATTAAACAAAACCAAATCTTAAGAATATAATTAATACACAAGATAAAGAAACCACACAAATAAAAAATATTATTAACTTTTTTTATCAATTTAAAGAGCATGCACTGTAAAATACTATAAAAAAAAAAAATACATTTTACAGGGAAAACTCTCATGGCTTCATTTAAAATTAGACTTCTTTAAATTTTGATATGCTCTACTTAATATAAAATTGAATATTTAAAAATATGGCTCAATTTTATAGTCATTTTACAGTAGATCTACATACAAATTTAGATGTAATATTACTTGTCTAAACCGTTCAACATCCCAAATATGAACATATCCATTTAAGGATAAAGTAACCAATTCTTTCAAATTCTTATTGAATGTTATTGCACGGATTTTTTGGGCTGTCTTACAGTTTCTTATAATTGTAGGACTCAGAAATTGTGTAACTGGCCGTATCAAATCACCATCGGCATCATATTGTTCTTCATAATGGTCTTGAACTTGCCATAAGGCTAGCTTAGTATCTCGTGATCCACTTACAAAAAATTGATCATCTAGCCATTCAACGTCAAATATCCAATCATTGTGAGCACCCTAATAGAATAACATGGTTGAAATGTACTAAAATGTACAATTAAATACAGTGAATACAAATGTAGATCATACCTCAGCTAAAACAATTGGATCTAAAGTTGGTAACCGGTACACTGCAATTTCATTTGAATTATCTGCACCAGTAGCTAATAATGATCGAGACGGATTTATTTTTAACGAATGAATACCACTTTGTTGATCTACAACTTCATCTTTACGTCCTTTTATTGATGGTATTTGGTCCAACTCATGTGATTTAACGTTATAAACCATTAACTAATAATAATAAAAAAAAAAAACATGCACTTTGTTTAAAACATATCATAATATAAAATTATTAATAAAAAAAAAACTATACAAAATAAAATAAGATAGTTAACAAAACATTTTAGAGAGGCAAATAAACTGTTCAATATGTACACTAAATTAACAAACCACCCAATTACACTTAAAATATCTGTATGTTATTCTTAATAAAAAAAAAAAAAATATAAGACTTAATTTTTTCAAGTAAAATACCCTAACCTATATTTTAAATTACCACAATAACTATTTATATAAGTTGTTCATACAATCATTTCAATCAATAAAATAAATGAAAATTATGTTTATTTTTTACTTCTTTTATTTTTTTTTATATTTTCATAAAAATTATGTTAATCAAAACTAAAATTATATATTAAACTGTTTTATGAATATATTTAACTACAAAAAAGTGGTGGTTTTTGCTGCAATCTATGTGAGTAGATGCTAATGAATGATTAATTTTAATTAATTAATGATAACACATAAAAACAAAACTTTAAATTTAATTTTACATTCTGAATGGAGCAAGGAAACTAATGATTTAACAAATATGTTTTATAAAAAATTATATTAATGCTTATAACTGCTTTGTTATAGAACAAATAGTGCAGCAAAATAAAAGAAAAAAATAAATAGATTGAATTATTAATTACTGATTATTATGACCAAGTATATTGTGTACAGGAAATTTAAAGTTAAAAAAAAAAAAAAATGAGATGTGTTGACTGCTAGGTGTGGATAAAACTTTAAGAACTTTCTTTTTCTCAAGAAAAATCTTAATACTTAAGAATCAGATCCTTAAGTGTTAAAACAATTTTGAAATCGGCTTGTCTGCTAACCAATTATTACGACCTAGGTACCTACGGAGTACAGGCTAATATTTTTGATAGTAAATGTACATGAAACTAAGAGTTTATTTTACGAATTTAAACACAGTGAAAAAGATAATAAAAATTAAATCATAGGTTCTGTGCATAGTGAGGAAAGTATTGTTTCAAAAATTTTGTTTTCTCAAAACTCTTATTTGAGTAGAATTCTAGATAGTACTTAAAGGTTGTATCTTTTTTTAAAAAAGGTTTTTTTATTTAAGGTTCAAAATTCAGTCAAAAATTCTCCAAATGATATTTTCATCCAATCTGATACATTCTAGTGTATGAGCAACCGGAAACCAATATAACAATTTATTGACCAATTTACAGATTTGAAATTTATAGGTTTTTGAGATTATTGTTTCATGTATATAACCTTTTTATCTTTAATATTTAATTTAGAGAATTGAAACAAATATACAGTCTAAACAACATTATATAATATAACATTATAGTTTATAACCCTATGTGTGGTTGAAAAATTTAGAAATTTAGTTCACACAACTTTGGTTTATTTGCGTTTTTATATTGTCATTTGATTGTTTTTGTCATCATTTTATGTATTCATAAAGGCACAATAACATTAAACCTTCAAACTTATTGAAATTTTTAATTATATGAACGTCATGTAGTTTTCATATTTAAGACTTGGAATTTTAACACAAATTTTTAAACATATTTTCTTAAATGCTGTTAAAAATGTTGATTATCAGTTATAATTGCTTTTTTACTGTTTTCACTGCATTATTATTTTGTTCTTGTATGTTTAAAATGTTAGAAAAGTTTTGAAAAAATTTAGTCTAAAAAATTTTTTGAGCATTTGACTTGATAAACTTACTTAGAATTGAAATGTTTGTAAGTAATCTATTGCTTTCAGATTTAAAATAAACATCAAACTACTACTTCCAAATGAGTACTTCAAAGCGTAGTCGCTACACAAATGAGTTACCTACACAACTTAGATTTTGCTTCCTTTCTTTTAGATTGTGAGCAAAGCAAGAAAGCTATTGATTTTACTAAGAAACATATTATTTATTCTTTTTGTGTCTGTGTCATTCATAGCTCCTAGGGAATTGCTCTGGTCTCAATGTGAGGACCCTGTTTCTGGTAATCCAACTTATATCTTTGATACCACCTATTTTTTCAAAAATTTCAATTCCAAAAATTAAACCTCCCAAAAGCGTACAAAAATTTATTCATAAAGTGGTGTTATTTTGGTAATTAAAGTAAAATTATACACTATAGCACAGTTGACACTTACATTTTAATAACTTATCAGATAATTGTCAAACTGGTTTGAAATTTTTATACTTGTTTAAATTAATTTTCTTTAAATGTGAGTACACCTCACACCACACTTTAAATGTGAGTACACGTTTTGGAATTATCTGATAATTGTTTACAAATTTTGAATAAAATTTCTAACTAATTACTAAACCTTCCAAAACAGTGACCTTCTCCACCTTTCCTTCACTCAGGCTCAATAATTATAGCTTTTTTAAACATCACCCAACCTTAAAAAAAAAAAAAATCACACCTACAAATCAGGTGAGCGCCCAAAGGTGGGGAATGAATATTTTGTAATATACTTAGCAATATTTTGGGGTTCACATATCCAAATACATAATAACCGAGGAAAAACAACAAAATTACCAACTCACAACCTTTTACTTCCATTCAAACCCAAGCCGTTACCACTAGATATTTATCAATTGGCTCTACCGCACCTGTAAGTAAATATACTTAATGTATGAAGCACTTACTTTGTTGCATTTAGTGCCAAACACAATTTGTTTACTGCTAAGCCATTGCGAACAAAACACTTTATTCA
>CM029357.1:8420551-8452823 GCA_017140985.1 Hormaphis cornu
GCAAAACTTCAGATTATTTCAATAATTGGAAGTGGTTTAAAATCACTACAGCAAGATTCCAACCGGAGTTCAGAATATTACATAAAAATCTGTTTTGTTATGTAAGTATATATATATGTTTAGCGCAAAAAAACAGAGGTGGGTTAAGCAATTTTCTGATTTACTATTTAGAGTTGCACTTACTTCGTGTTATTTGTATGATCACAGTTTTTGGTAGATAGGTAGGTACTTTATTTTCTTCCGATTCCGGTAGTCAAGCTGCGGTTTCTCAAGATAGTATCTCAAGTTAATTTTACTAACATTAATTTTTCCAACACTTGTATTTACTAATAAATTTACAATTGATATGATATACAACAGTGCCAGAATAATTGTCATAAATGGTATGAATTGAGTGTTTATACTAACAATACAACAAAAGTGAAGAATAATTGCTTATTTAGAGATAGGTAAGTATGACAGTAATAATAATTATGTGCTAAGTTTTCCAACATTAACAAGATTATAGTGAACTGCACTATAAACTATTAAAATATTATGCACACAAATAATTGTGAATGATAAATTTACAGGTCAATGACTGATATTTTTTAAAATATTAATTTATTCCTAAACTTTATAAACAATACCTATATTTGTTATTACCAACAGTAATATAAGTACAGTTAGCACAGTGATATTAAGTAAGTGACTGCATACACAGCATGCTACAGTTCTACATTCTGTTTGATATGTACTTATATTTAGACTTTAAAGGTTTTTACGTTACACAATATTAATCATTATTTACTGTTAATACCAATCACACTATTAATAATATTTCTATGAAGATTATTATTGTTTACCTTGAAAGTTTAAGTACAGATGTCATTGCCAAAACAAATGATACAAATGCAATGTAACGGTCTGTTTTAGTTTGTGTTTAAGTTTTCTATCTTTGCAATGTTTTAGCAATTCATTAACTATCATTACTGTAGGTAATTTACTGAGCACGAAATAAATATTATGTATCTACTTATGCCTATCTAATAATAAAGGAAATACTTAAAAATATCACGAGAAAAAAAAACCTCATTATTATAACTAATACAATCAATAAAAATACTAATAATGACTTTAATATTGTGGTCCACTTTACGCGGCACGTCTTGCATAGAGTGACCAGTCACCAGATTTTTTTGATAAGAAGACTTCTAAGAAATTTAAGTAATAAAAAAAAATAAAAAGTATTATACATTTGACTATACCACAGTTTACATCATTGCATGACTATAATATAATGCAACCTGTAATCATAACACACTGATACATTGCCCATTGAGGATAGTTTTTGAGCAATTAAATGAACTATGTAATTTTTGAAAAATGGGTATGTAAATTTTGGAATTTTCATATTATATAACTTTTTAATATTAAGTTTAGAGCCCCAACATATATGGCAATCAGATTTCATAACTGAAACAACACAACAAAAAAATATGTTACTACCAATTCTTAACAAGAATACAATTGGTAGTAGTTTGGCGTCTTTTCCTTTTACCAAATAAAAAAACATAAAACATCCTAATTTAATAAAATTTATAAGTAATTTTAATATTTATGTATTTATTCTATTTATAGTCCAACTACATCTATCAATTGTATTTTTGTTAAAAACAGGAACTTACTATTTTTTGGTTGTTGTGTTTTAGTTTTTTAAACTTATTTTAATTTCAATTAGAAATATAAGCCATGAGTTTAGGAAATTTTTTAAAAATAGGAGCGTTTCTCGGTTAGAGATTGTTGTTAATAACCCATAACACTCTCAAGATCTTAATAAACTAATTGACACCCATTAGTTAAAATCAGTCTTCATTAACATTAAAAAACCCCTTAAATGATGAAATATAGGCAACTGTTATTGTAACGCATTAATTGGTTTTGACAATTAGGAAATATTAATGACTACTTAATAAATACGATAAAAATTAATTATCTTTTAAACTAGCCTATAATACATGTGAGATCATAACAAATTTATTAACACCTCATTTGTTAAAATACTTAAAATCACTCTGTAAATGTCCATTAGCTAAGGCTCTAGAAGGGAATCTACACATATAGGTATGAAAATGTATTGGAAACACCATAAATAAACACGGATAGCAACATTTTTTTAAAACATCACCTTAACTCCGCACAAAATTTTTTTTTTTAACATCGTAACTCCGTACACAAGTTGGTACCTGTGTTGTAAGTGATCTAACTAGCTATAAGCTGTTGAAAAAATTTTAATTTAAAAATAGAGAAGGGACTTACAATTACAACAAATTTGTTTCCTACATTACGTTGACAGAAAGTGTTACAGTAAAATATTTGAATTATTTTTAAAGTCATTTGCTCTAAAGGTATTTTGTGTCAAAAATGCATATTGTTAAACCAAAATAATTTATAAGTCTTGAAAAACAGATGGTTTACTCATTCACATAATTTGTTGTTCAGAATAAAATGTTAAATAAAAATTTGTTATCAATTTATTAATTATAATGCATGTATTTCAAATTGTTTATTAATTTCAGTTAAACATATTATGCCAAATGTATAAAAAAGTATTTTACACTAGGAAATTGAATTGTAGTTGTTATTAAAAACATTAAAAACTTAAACTAGAATAATAAAAATAAAAAATATAATTAACCTTTTTAAGTACTCAAATAATACATATGAAATTAAAATAATTTTACTCAAGTTTGGCTATTAATGCAGTTTAAATGAAACATATTTGATAATATTTACTTCTATAGTTTAATCAACTTTTGAATATTTAGCCCAATCAAAATTACAAGCAACCGATGGTATTATCCAACCTACAGGTATACTAGATGCTGGCATTTCATTTTCTTTGACAACGTATTTATCCCAACTTTTTCTGTAAAAAATTAAAAATAAACAAAATGAGTAATTAACAAAATATACTGGAATATATTTATTTTATCACACCTTATATCAAGGAATGTGTGTAGATTATCAAATATCATTTCGTGACACTCAAATTCTGATCCAAAAAGTGTTTTATCCCATTCTGCCAAGTTTTCTTGAATTTTATTTTCTCTTTTTTCGTGTTTTTCTACTTCAGCTTTAGATAACATATTTTTTAAATTTTCTTCTTCTTTATTGTAATCAGTTAACTTTTGCTGCCAAAGTACTTTTAATTTGTCTAATAAAAAAATTTATAACTTTAAAGTGTAAAATGCATCACAAATTACAACAAAAAAATGTTCTTAATAAACTAATAAAGCTTTTTACTTAATGAATCTTCTAAAAGTGAATTTTTTCTTTGATTTACACAGTTCTGAAGTCTGCATTTTCTTAATTTTTCTAAAGTATCAAACAACAATAGCTGATTTTTAGCATCTTCGATTTTCCCTCTCACACCTTTTAAAACACAGCTGGCTTCAATTTTTTTTTCATTAGCCTAAAAAAAAACCATAACTTGTATATACTAGTAAAAAATAATACTACAAACAAAATTACTCTTTTTTCATTCATAATATTTTCATGTAAAGTATTTTGCCAAGCATCAATTTTTCTGTTGATTTCTATCATTTCATCTTTTTTTAGAGATTTGATCATTTTTAAATCTGATTTAAGTCTTTTCAATCGCTTTCTCTTTTTATTTCTTTTAGTTAGTTTGAATTTGAGCTCACATAAAGAACTATTATCCAAATTTAATGTTTGTATAATTGTGTCGATTTTCTTCTGTAAAAAATGTAATAACTAATATGAGTTACATTAATATCTTTAAAAATGATTGATTTATCTACTTTAATAGAGAATAAATTAGAGCAAGCATTTTTCCATTCAGTTGTATTCATAGTTGACATTTTATGTTCCATTAGTTGTTTATTATAATTCAGGTTTTCTAATAATTGCTTACACTCTTTCACTTTATAGCTGATTTCGTTTATCTGCAAAGATAGATTAATTAGAATAAAGTATTAAAAACAAATAATAATAATAATAATAATTGTGCTAATATATTTCTGTAATAAAAGTTTATGGGTACCTTGATATTATTAGCCGTTTTTATATTTTGTGTTACAACTTTTTTTTCTTTGGTGGCCACCCAATTTTCAATCCAAACATTAGTTGGATCTTTTGGAGCTTTTGGTACAGGACATAAATATGTAAGAATGTAGTCTCGGTCAATATTGTTCGGAAGAGGAGGGAATGAATTTCTTACGTTCTGATTGTATGATATATGTTGATTTTGATACTTTAAATAATTGAAATTGCCACTGCAAGGAACCATTGTATTTCCTTGGGTAGGATTATTATACAAAGAAACACATGGCTGAATTAGTTGCGTTCTATAATCCAAGTTGTAAATTGGTGCCATGGGACGTGTAAAATTAGGAGGAGGCTGTGTTAACCAAAAGTTGTTAACATTTGCCTCAGGGATAAAATTGTTGTTAGTACTTTGCTCAGTCATTTTAGATAACCAAAATAAAAATGTTCCTAATAGATAGTTATATTAAATTTTAGTAGTAAAAAATTAGTTTTATAAACATGCATTAATTAATAATAAATGTTATTTATTATTTAATTTCTTTTTCAGCCTCAGCCAAAAATTTTTGGGCATTCAAGTAGTCTTCTTCTTCTTTTAACTCTTCACAGTCAGCAATAACACTTTTTAAATCTTGGAATGCCGCTTTTAATCTCCTTTGGGTGTCTGGTACCATCATTTGTGACTCTCTTAGAACTTCTTCTTGTTTTTTAAGAGTACTCTCATCAGTTCCTATAAATAATCAAAAATAATTAGTACCTCCAGTACACATTGTTTCATTCTCAAAATTTAATCAAAGCAAAGACTACAGTCAGATCTAATATTTATAATAATGCGTAATTGTAGTATGTATCTAAATATTAAAAAAAAAAAACAATAAATAACTTTAAGTAATGTTTGTTCATTTTTTATTAGTTTCAAACATTGATTGGATTTTTTTTGGAGATAGGTTTTAAAACCTTATTCAAATTACGATTAAATAGTTATACCTTTGTCAACATAGTTTATAATAGTTATTATAATATATTTTTAGTTTTTTTAAACTAGCTTAACATAATTTGTACGGCTCATTACTTTATAGATAATTTCTTGGGTAATCACTAATTTTAGGGAATTTGATACTTAGGTCTGGGTAACACTTACTTTAGAGAATGTGTCATAAGCAGAATAATATAACACAACTGCTGTAAAATGGTGGTTGAGTATGTTGAAAAGTATCAAGAAAAAATTGGTATATTAATTTTATTATACTAGGTTTTTAAACATTAAAATACATAGAAAAATCATTAAAAAGTAGTTGCGTGGTTTGATAAAAATAATAAAATATAATTAGGTACTATATATATTACTCTGTAGTATGGTATCATAATAACTATATAGTATATACTGTGAAATCAACTCATTGCCGTAAGTTATTGTCTAATTTAGTACTGTTTGTGTTAATGTTTTTGAAAACTATGATTACGAGATAAATTCTAGGTAAGGTGGAAAGTTGGTTGGAAAAGCAACTACATTATTGCATAAGTCAGAGCTTTGAGTAGGTCACTAATTTGGAAATAAAAGTACACTAATATTGTACAATATATTAAAACAATAATGTACCATTGCGTTTGATTAACAATTCTGAGTGACCTTAGCGATAACTATTATTGTTTGCATTTGTTAAAATTCTAACAATCTAACACAAGACAAGAATATTTAATGTTCAAAAGTCACACAATTACTATTGAGTGTTAACCATAATAAGTATCTCAGAAAAATGATAGCCAAGTTGCTATAATTTGTTGCAAGCTTTGTCTCATAGTATGTGTAATGAAATTTGCACGTTACTTGCTCTACTCAAAATTTTAAATGCACCTTGTGTATCATTCAACACTGTGCGAAAATACTTAAAAAATTACATAAGCAGGTACTGGACAACGGATAATCAATAGCTGGAACGAGCAGACACAGTATTTAAAACACGACACAAAAAAAAATATTATCATAGTTAAGCTCTCACCTGACAGTTTTAGTTTCTCAACTTTTTCACGTTGTTCTTCCAACTCTTTGATGTACATAAGCTTTTCTTTCGTTATTCGTTTCACTACTCCCGTTTTGATTTTCAATGTCTTAATACGGGGGTCGGCCATGGCAATGGGTACTCTCTGAAAACGCAACAGACGTCAGTAAAAACTAAAACCGCACCGTTAATCAGCATCGTGAACGCATCATCATTACACGAATTCCAAAAGCGCCACTGTAAAAGATAATATGACAACGCGATTCGTTTGATCAATATTAGTCGGTAAATTACAATTGTTGTAGTAAACGATTAGTTTACCTGCCAAAAAATTAAACAACACGAAAATAGAGAACCGTAGCTAAGCAGACGTTGAATGGCAACTGAATTGTGAACGTGTGCTATAGGCACGGTTATCTACAAGTTAAAATGATCAAAACGAAAAATAATAATTACTATAATTACGTATAGTTTCGACTAAGAATATTTATCTCGAACTGATATTTGAGTTTTTTAAATTATAACCTAAAAATGTTTAACACTAACGTAAATGACAATTAATTATTATTGGCGATTGGCCATCATCAATGATTATAATTTATGTACGTACGATGGTCATCATGTGTTCGTACATTTTAGGTCTTTTTTGGTCTGTTGCAGAAAGTCATGAATCATGGAATCTATGATCGAGAATCAAAGTTCAAGGTACCACCACAGAATATTACATAATACCACCTTATGACCAAAGGTACCACCATGGTCCATGACATTTTATTATTTGAATACACAGACTACGTGTAGTATAGAAATCTGTGTTTGAATGTGATTCTTATCATAAATAACTGCCAAGGTTTGTAGATATTAATTTAATACAAACCTTGGGCATAAACCTTATACTATAAGTATACTATAAGTAGTACTTATAAGTAGTATAAGGTCTATGACCTTGGATAACTGCAGACGTGATAGTGTGGGTTTATATATCTATGGCATATGATTTATGTCATAGATATGTTTTATTGTCTATGGTTTATTGTTTATCAAACTCAAACATGAAACCACAGATAAGATCTATGTTAGTGTGATAAAACCATGAATTAAGATATGCAGAAACAGATAATAATTGTAGTTGTAAAAAAAAAATATGGTAAGTTAAAAAAAAACCAGGAAATTGCAAAAAGGCGTAACTCTCGGCTCTTGTAGTACTCGGTAATGCCTGTGTCCCGTGAGACTTTTCCAGTTTTAAATTTGATAAACCGTCATAGCTGCTCGCAGGAGCTAGATAGTCAGAACAAATAAATTGTAATACCTAGGTCGTCATAATAATTTCGTGACAACTATACCTACCGTTGAATATAACTATAAAAGTTTTATCGCGTAAACTCGGTTTTGACGACATGGACGCTGATGATCATTTTCCTGCCGCCGAGCGTATTGTTACCGAAATCCAAAACATAGTTGAGAGAGATCCTAAATTGTGAGTTTAACGTGCGAGCAGATTTGAAATACTATGGTACTTGTTTTAAAGTGGCTTACTTACTTTGTACTTATTCATTGGTTATAGGATTGAGTTTGATTTGGTCGTCCAGCCGGAGAGTCAAAACAAGTCTCCAGTTATATACATTGATCATTGCTTAGGTCTAGAATCGTGGTGTGTGCGTCATCTTTATAAATATGTTCATCAAAAACTAATGACTCAAAGAAAACGATTTAAAAGACAAGGTGAGTTTTTTAATAGCTGATACCAAAAAAAAAACTCGTTTAATGTATTTGTCCATTTGTAATTAAATTACCTTCTTACCTATAGTGTCAAATGAAACAGTAGCATTGCTTACAACTGCGCTTTTTTTAAATCCTGAAGTCACTACTTTTTGGAATATGAGACGTGAGTTAATTATCGACGGATACCTAAAACCAAAAGATGAACTAAAATTTTCGGCGGTTGTTTTGAAATTCAAACCAAAATGTGCTGAAATATTCCATTTTAGAAGATGGATATTTTTCAATGTTTTAAAAGGTAAAATATACTTGAGTAAATATTTCGGCCAATGTAGACTGTAGTTGTTTTTTTTGTAATTAGCAGAATAATCTAATGATGTATGATTTGAATTAAAAAAAAAAACATTTATGAAAATAATTAGATAAGTGTGCTGGGTAGCAAGGGCGTCCATCTTTCAAAATCCAGGGGAGGTCATTGTATTTTTCAATAATATTGATCTTTTTGTTAACATGTTAACTTCTATACATAATAGAAATCTATACATAAGTTTACGCAGCAAACTATTATAATTATATTCATGCAGTAGTATTTATCAATTATAATGTCTTAGGAACTTCAATTTTAAATAAAATGTAAAATATTTAACATATTATATTTTGTTATTTTTAACTATTGCACTTTATTATTTAATTAGTAAAATTTGTTTGATTAAAAAAAATTAAAAAATTTTTAGATCAAGAGCAATTTCTAAAAACTTAAAAGTTAGGGTGTACTTAACTTTGTTAAGGCCAATTGTTTTGTATGGAGCAGAAACATGGCCTCTAAGAAAAACTGAAGAACGAAGGTTGGCAGTGTTTGAGAGAAAAGTATTCAGGAAAATTTATGGGTCGTACTTTAATGATCTCACAAATGAATGGAGAAAATTACATAACGATGAACTGCAATCCCTTTTTCAGCAACCAGATATACTGAAAGAGATAAAAAAAAGAAGACTTGTTTGGGCAGGATATGCCTGTAGGAAGCATGATACACTAATAAAAAAAGTAATAGAGGGAAACCCAGTAGGGAGGAGACCTCTTGGAAGACTGCGTTTAAGGTGGGAGGATTGCATTAAGAGAGACGCTGAAACAGTGGAGCCGGAGACTCATTGGCAGAAATTAGCAGAGGATAGAAATAGATGGCAGTATGTTTATCTAGAGGTATGGTCTTGAATGGCCAAAACCAAGGAAGAAGAAGAATTTCTTTTACTGTTGGTGGTGTTGTTACGAATTTCAGGAAGAGAATTCAAATCGTTAGCATCCAAATTTAACTTATAAGAAGCACAATGGAAGAAGCTTACAGTTTCATACTTTCTTTTTATTATTGCTTGTACTTCATTTTCCTGCCATAGTAGAGCATCCATCAAACTCTAAACCCACAAGTTTAATCCACTACATCACAATCATAGAATACTACCTATTATAATATTTTATAGCGCAATCACAGATATTATATCACGAGTCATGCTGGTGACTTTTGTAAAATTTTCTCTTATCTATCTCAGTGGTAACAAAAAATTATTAAGCGGTTCATGCAGCATGGGTGCTCAGCTGACAATATTTTCCCAAAAATTAACAATTGTGATTGTCAATATATTTAATAAAAATTATAATATTTTATTTATTATAGACACGGAAAAGACAGGGGGGCATGCCCCCCCTCTAAAGGACGCCCTTGCTGGGTAGGTACCAATTTCAACTGAAGTAAAACCTTCAGGTTTTTTTAAGTGCTAACACTAATATTTAACTTGAGATGAAAACAAAATCTTTGAAAATGTAGAAGAAGAATAACGTTTACAAAATCAGATTGCAAGTTAGTTGACATATTCTACTCATATTAAATAAAGAAAAACTATGTATCTTTCAATTCTATTTTCTAATTCATAGCAATGAAAAATGATTGTGTTAACATGATTAGTCTATTAACAGTTATTTTTGAAGCAAAATTTAAATTATAAATCAAAAAGATTAACCTTGTCAAAATTAATATTGGAACTTGGTATGTTAGTAAAAGAACATTTTATATTTTTAGAAATGCATAAAATTATGCTAGTGTCAAATAATTTTTAAATTGTATTTATTAATAAGTACTTAATAAAACTTGCTTAATAAATAAAAAAAAATTTCTAAATTTCTAGCAATTTAATCAATGAGTATATTATGTAATTATGTATTTTAAATGTATTGTATATTTTTGTAGATTTTAGTTCTTCTGATATTGTGTTCAATGAGTTAGCAGTTGGATTGTCAGCTGCCACTGGATATCCAAGCAATTACAATGCATGGAATCACTGTTTTTGGTTTGTTCAAAAATCACTAGAACATGAGAATTTTGCACTGATTGCTCAACAGTGGGAAACTACTAAAGTCTGGTGTCGTGAACATGTATCTGACCATAGTTGTATGCAATATAGACAACAGTTACTTAAATGTTTAGTTGCTGATACAAGGTGTTTGCAACATCTTGAGTGTTGTGCATCTAAATCACTGTTGCAGTTTTTCAACTCTGATGAAAGGCATAAAATAATGAGGCCATCTGAAGACTACTTTGGTGAATCTATTGCAATTACTTTAGACGAATTATATTTTAACGAAGATCTGATTGCTACTTATCAGTGTCATGAATCTCTATGGAATCATCGAAGGTTTCTATGCTATTTTTTGGTAAATATTTATAATACAGACTGTATTAAAGAAATATTAATGAAAAATGAAAAAAGAATTTGTACTAATTTGTTAAAAAGTAATGAACTATATGTTAAAAAGCATGTGTTATGGCTTCAAACAACATTATGCATTCCTATCAAATTACTTTAAGTGTAATAAATTAGTTGTTTAAGAATATAAAACTATTTAATATTTATGTTAAAATGAGGTTATAAAACAATATGAAAATTAAAAGTATTTTTAGTGTAGTACTTCTTGTTGATATTATTATGTTAAAATAAAACGACAATAAAGAGTGAGATTGAAATGTAGTATATTTGCAATAATGTGTCTAATGTAATGTTAGTTAATGCTAATTACTTTTAAATTTTAAGTTATTATTGCAATGACTCCATTAGTTTTATTTTTGTGCCAATAAATAAATGTTTTTTAATAATGAATGAAAATCATTGTACTTTGTTTTATTGATACATTTTAAATTAACTTAAATAAAGCTAGAAAGTAGAAACATTTAAAATTTTTTTATTATCATGAACATACATTTTTTTTTAATAAATTGGATTCCCTTATTTTGCACCCATTGGTTATCTTCCTCTAAATTAGTAGTAGATGTACCTAACAAATTAATTAAATTTATTTGCTTTTAAAAATAGTTGCAATCATGTTCTATAGTTGTAAGGGGATTGTTAGTTGTAAGTGATTGAGTCATTAACAATTTACTTGCCTTGTAACAAGTTGATCATTAAACACAATATTTCATATACATTTAATGTATATAACATTATTACTTTCTATTACATAGTTATACTTGTAAAACAAAAATAATAGTGAAAATATCTGCAATATATCTATACTACCAAAAATACAACTTTTTTAAGTTTGAATTTATAGCATGAAAATAACTTGTATTCTTAATTGTTAAAACGAACCATAGAAAAACTATCAATTGCTAGAATACTGGTGATACTTCTACACTTTTTAACATAAATAAGATTTATAAATTAGTATTAAAATTTTAATTGGTACAAAAAGTGATAAATATGCTATTAGTTGTTACTTGTTGCCAAAAAGTAAAAATATAGAAATAACCCACTCCAAAGCATAATGTATCGCTCCACCAAAAAACTTCCCACCAATGTATGTACTTCTTTTTTTCTATCCGTTCTTAGAACTTAATCCCTTTCTTTCTTTAGGTTATTTTATAAATCCCTTTTATTCTTTTTTTTACTAAGCTTACTATGTGACCATTGAAAATAGTAACTCACTCAGAAGTGTGACCTACCCTACTTCAGAGCATGTTAGTATTTTTTCCTAACTTTTCTAATCACTTCATTGTCTAACTTAACATTGCTATAAGTCATTATTGATCAATTAGATCACTTCTTCAATTCAAAAATGTGTTGACAGGAAAAAATCTAGGTCCAATAAACAATAATTATATTAAGTACTGCGTAAAAAGATTGGAGCACGCCTTATGTATTTTTTAGTTTCAAATTTTTTGCAAAAATAAATCACAAATGTGAGTAATATGACCAGTTATTGCCAATTTCCTAGCTTAAGTTAAAACAGATTGGTAGTCCATCAGACCAATACTCGCCCCGCCACAGGGCTTTTTAGTCTACATTTGTGTGTTTTTGGATCAAAACTCATAAAATATGTAAATCATCCGTAAATCAAAACTTTGTGAACAGATTTTTAAAAACTTAGGATTTGTTTTTAGATTGATTATGCATTCTTGTTATTTATTAAGGCAATAAATCATTTAAAAAATTGCAAATATCAGTTTATCTTTTCATGCGAGTATGGGAGTGAATAAGCGTATATCTGCAATTTTAATGTTTTTAATTTTTACAAAGCATACGATAATCGAATACAATCCAAAATACCACTGTTTATAAGTTTAGTAGGAGTATAATAATTTAGCTTATCTTTTCTAAAAATTTATCAGACTAGCCAACTTATATTTTTATACTCAATTGTAAGTATAACTCATCAATCTGTTTATAAATATTAATTGTTTTATGTATGAGCTGATCATATAAGATAATATGTAGTGTATAAAGTAGATCATAGAATAGGTAGATGACATTAAAAATATTTATTTCAATCCATTGTTAGATGATAAACTATGAAATAAATATCATTGTTTTTAGTAAATAATAAAAAAATCAGTATCTGCCCAAAAAATTTTAATTTAACAAAAAAAGTTTTGAAATGTATTTTTAAGCGTTTTTGTTTTGACCAATATTTGATCAATTATTGATGATAAAGATAATATACATAACAAACATGAAACAATAAAGATATGCTAGTTACTGAAGCACTACACAATACATAATAAACAAAAAGCACATTCTATATTCATTAGTTAAATGATTAATGAGGTAGGTAGTTAATTTATATTTAAACATACAATAACAAAATAATATATTTTTTAGATAACAACAAAATAATAACTACCTGAAATTTACACATCTACGCTTTTACTAATAAGTAATAATAATAATAATAATAGTAATAATAATCAAGGTTGGTTTTCATCACAATGTATCATAACTTTAATTGGATTTCCAACTCCAGTCTCAGCAGTTCTGAACGCTTCTAATGATTCTTCGATTTTAAAATGATGAGTAATTAATGGCTTTAAATCTATTTGTCCAGAAGCTATTAAAGACAATGCATCTTGATAACTGAAACAAATTAAAAACCATGAAGGTATAGAGGTGTATTAGTGTATTCAAATTTATGTCAAATTTTGAAAAAAAAAAAATTAAATTTTTAGGTATACTATATTATTAACGCACTCATTAGCATAGCGAAAAACTCCTCTGATGTCTACTTCGCGAGACAATGCATTAAATAATGGTAACTCAACATTGTGTGATGCTCCCATTCCAACAATTGTTAACACTCCTCCAGATTTTGTCAGCTGAAACATGATACATTACATTGATAGAATTAATGATAAAAAAATGCATTCAAGACTCCAACTTCTGCTCATCACCATCATAGACATATTGTATAATATATATAGTACATATTGTTATATGACATAATATTATGTATGTGCATTACATAATAATTCTGGCTCAATAAGAGATGACTTGAAAAATGTATCATTTTTTATTATTGGTGTCATTTATATGATCTGTTAAAAATAATGTAGATATATTAAATGTAATATATTAAGAATAGATTTTATCATATTGTTATTTTGATAGCAAACATGTAATTAAAAGAACAAATTGAAAAGTAGTATATGAACAAAATAAAATATGGTGGTGACTGATAGTCTAGAGTCTGAACTTTGACATTATGTTTGTCTAAGAGCAATAGCTGTCACTCTCACAAATTCCAAGAAAATTATCTTCCACTGTCTACTTAACGAAAATTCTATGAAAAATAATTACCCAGAAATTTGAAATTAGATTTTCAGAAAATGTTATTTTAGTAACCACGGTCTAAAATCTATAAAAGTTAACAGAACTTTTATATTCTATCTAGTAAAAGAACACGCTGGATCTGTAAATGTTAACTGATGGCCGACTGATCGTTGACACTTGAATTCCCTCTCCAAATAACAAAAATGTTCCGAAGAACGACAATTGACAATGATTAGCATCTTGGTATACAACCCTATAATATGAGATATTCTAATAATTTATAATACTAACCTCAATGCCCATTTTAATTGTTTGTTGGAAACCACTACAATCTATAGTAACATCTGGAAGTTCGTTGTTTAATTCCATTCTCACATGGTCTATTGCTTGTTCATCTGTATATTCTCTTCTGATTTTGATGACTTTGAAAGCACCCATACTTTTTGCAACATTTAATCGGTGTTCAGATAGATCTGTAGTATAAATTTTTGAAGCTCCCATAGCTTTTGCAGTGGCTAGTGTGACCAAACCAATTGGGCCGGACCCTAAAATTAGCACGCTAGAACCAACTTTCACTCCTCCTTTTTTACATGCATGAACACCAACAGAAAGAGGTTCCAATAAAGCACCTTCTTCTAAAGACATGTGATCTGGTAGTCTAAAAAATTTTATTATTACTACATATATTATATTATAATATATTAATGAGTATTAAATGTATATTTTAATTTTTTAATAATAATTTAAATATGTGTAGATTTATTATTTAACTAACATGTGTATCTTACTTATAACAAAAATCAGCAGCATGAACATAATAACGAGTTAAATTTCCATCTACTGGAGGAGTCGCACAAAATTTCATATCGGGACATAAATTGTACTTGCCAATCTTACAAAACTGGCACATACGACATGATACACCAGGTTCAATTGCCACTCGATCGCCTGCAATAAAGATGTTTTCAGATACATTTTTAGTCTAAAAATATTAATTTATACTAACCGACATTTAAATTTTTTACACCTTCCCCAAGCTTTACAACGATTCCACTAGCCTCATGACCAATCACCATCGGTTCTTTAACAATATAATTACCAATACTTCCATGAACTAAATAGTGAACATCTGAGCCACATATTCCTACACGTTGTATTTTCAATAAAACTTCTAAAAAATGTTAATAATAATTGCAATACATTGTTTTGACGAAAAAAAAAATATGTATGAATTTTAGTAAGTATTACCACCAAATCCAGGTTTTGGTATAGGCCTTTGTTCCTAATAACAATAACAATAAATATTAAAAATATTTTAGAAAATATCATGCAATTAAAAAAATACTAACAAGTCGTAAGTCTCTCACGCCATAGAGCACTGAAGTTAAATTATCTTTGTCATAATTATTTGTTGGTGCCATATTACCTAAAAATAAACAAAATAATTAGAGAATATGAGTATGAATTGGCCATTCGGCTTAACTTAAAAATTGTATTTGAAGAGTTTATTTTGTAAAATTATTCTTTCAGCATCATTAAAAGAAAATTATGCATTATAAATAATGCATATTTTGGAAATCCAGAGGATAAATTCCTTGTTTTCTCTTTATGGGTAATGGGGCACCCATTTTATTGTTACAAGTAAATATGTTGTGTATATGTTTTGGTGAAGCTTTGCTTAAAAGGCATTAAAAAATTATTTAGGTAGGTATCATAATAATTCTAATAATCAATACAAATTGTGTTCTATGCGTTTAAATTTTAATTATAATTTTAGGCATAGCATCTTTTATAATATAGAGTAATGTCACATTTTAAGCGTTTTAAGACATGGAAAATGAATGTATCACATTGATAGTTGTTCTATATAGGTATGTATATGTTAAAACTTAAAAGTATTAGTGTACTTTCATAAAAATGTATCAAATTATTTAAAAGGATACATAAATTAAGTAACATTTTCGTTTAATATATATTATTTATTAAACTAGTCGTTACAATTAATAAAAAACATTTATCAAGTAGGTATCTAAAAGAAGTGATGTTTTCAAAATTGTGTCTATGGTGTACTTAGACATTGTACAAAATAAATTATACAATGTGGCTTTTATGTACCACCTTTATGTCAACAAAGTAAAATTCTTAAAAATAAATCAAAATAAAAAACTTAACCATGTACTTAACCATAGTCATGAAACTAAAACTAAAACAATTTTGACTATAATGTATATTTTTGTATGAACCATTAACTTCACAGAACATTGATATATACCTAGTACTTAGGATGTATTTAGTTATTACAGTGAATATAGGTACTTAC
Source organism: Hormaphis cornu (assembly GCA_017140985.1). Lineage (NCBI taxonomy): Eukaryota > Metazoa > Arthropoda > Insecta > Hemiptera > Hormaphididae > Hormaphis > Hormaphis cornu. The sequence goes on from CM029357.1 coordinate 8,436,727, forward strand.
TTATTTGGTGTTAGAAAATAGAACACAATTAATGTTGAATACTTCACAAGGTTATTTTTCTTCAGTAGGTAAGTAATTTATTACCAGAATACTAAATACTATCTTATATTAATTATGATTTATTATAGATTTAGTTTTTAGTATTTAGATGATGCATTTATTAAATCATAGAAAAGTTAAATGAATAATTATTTGAATTTTAGTATTGATTGCATCACATATTACACAATATTAGCACAGATTAGATAAAACTTTAATATAGATAAAATAAAATTAGATAATAAAGTTTTATACAATCTGTGATATTAGTTGTGGTAAGGTAGATACTGTATCCATAATAAAAAGTGTCATATCATATGTTAATCTTAGATCATATTATACAAATATAAATGTATAATATGATTTATTACCACGAGATTTTGGCTAAAATTCACCTTGATTTTGTGTTAACTACTGTATGATATGATTGACGATTGTTGTTTATCAGAAAATCATAACTATGCACAGATAACTTGAACATCAAGATCAACACAAATATATAATTATGTTTATTATTAAAATGGTTACCACAGACTTCTATAATATAGAGCATGATTACACTGTCATGTACATATTTATAATTGCAATTTTTCTATAAATAACTATTTAGCGGATAATTTTTCGTTTATAAATAAACTAAATAAAATAGTGGGCTGGTAAAATAGTGGAAAATTTTAAAATACACCAATCCCCATTTCGGAATTATCTAAAAGAACTGTATTTGTCCCAACTTATAACTATTGTATGAATATTGAATTCAAATGCTGTATTTTAAAATAATATTTACATTTATATAATACCAATAATTAAGTGTGAGCCAAGGGTAAAAAGACAAGAAATAATATACACTAGCCTCTCATTTCAACATTTTTGTGAAAAATAATATTTTCAAATAACGCGAATTCTTTCATGATATTAATGAGTTAATTTTTTCTTCGGGGTTCAGTTTAAAAGAGGGGTAAATGAGACGTCATGTTAGCTCATCAATCAGATTCTACACCCACAAAAAGAAAATTTTAGTTTAAGAGAAAAAAATCAGTACAATAATTCCCTAAGTCCTGTTTGTGACACAGACAAAAAAAAACCACATGTCTTTGTAAAATCAATAGCTTCCTCACTTCACTCAGAACATAAAATATAACATACTAATATATACATAGATACCTACTTCAATATCAAACATTACATTTTAATACAATCATAGTGGTTATAAAAATTAAAATATTGAATTAATATCCTTTATTAAATACTTTAAAATACCTATTACAATATTTTTGTTTTTCTGGCAATTAAATAAATATAAGTAAACAATTAAAAAATAACAAACAATTTTAACTGTGTGTGCATAAATAGAATTATTGTTTATGATTTTTATCAAGTATACAATAATACTTGAACCATACATTTAGTTGTTTTACCCACTGGAATGACTTTTTGTTGGAAGTCATCATACTTTTCCCAATTTTCTTCTTCTCTAAGTGCAACGGCTACCTTATGGCCCATACTTGAACGAGCAGTTGTTTTTCTCCCAATAAATATACCTGCACTTCTTAAAAGATAATTTTCACCTGATATTGTTATACTCGTTGGTATGTCATCAAGGTTACACTCTACATCACCCCATAGACTGCTTCTCCTTCATCCAATAAGTTTTTACCATCTAATACCTTAGTACAAGGATTTTTGTAAAACAACGTTTTTAAAATTAGATAATACAAAAAAATTATCATAACTTTTGAAGTATTTTAATGTTTGAATATACAATTAAATAGAAAAAGAACAACTTATTTAAAAAAGCAAGCAACCACAATGAGGGTTACCAAAGTGTGATCACAGTTATCAACTTATTTCATCACTAATCACAATTATAAAGTGTATAAGAAAAAATAACAAGTATAAAATAAAAATGTATGTACCAATATTTGGTCCTAAATATATATAATTTTATGTCACAAATCAGACTAACAAAGTATTTTAAATTATTTCTAACAAATTAACAACAAAAGAAACTAAACATGGCTTCTTATTATTTAATAAAAAAAAAAAAAAGAAAATTATCAATGGGTACAACACTGAATTTTTGAACTATTTTTTTTATTATTATAAGATAATTCTTCTGGATCAATTTCCAGTTTTAGATTAACAGGTGTCTTTGAATTTTCTAATATTTCAATTAAATTTCTTCCAATATTTGTGAACAAGTCTTGAATACCTAAAAACACATAATAATCAAAATGAGTGTGAAATAATTTAAGTTCAATTATTTGTTATAGCTACCAAATCATCATCAGCTAATAACTCATTTATTATACAAATGATAAAAACAAAATAAATTATAATAAATGATTTGATTAGTATCATAATAATTTGAATAAATTTTTACCAATGTTTGAGTAAACACTAGTTTCCCAATAGTGAGCATTCACAGAGTTGGCAAATTCTTTTGCTTCATTATATGCAATTTCTCTTGCATCTATTAAATCAGTTTTGTTGCCCACTACATAATAAATCACAGGTGTGTCAGTATTCCTTCTTACTTCTGAAATCAATTATATAATTAATATATACATTAATAATTTATAGCAAATCTTAAAATTTTGGATATAGATACATTGATTGAAATATGCAGAGAGCCCAAAAATCGTATATTTTGGCGACCAATTATATGAAGCAACTACTAAGAAGCAATAGTATTGCTGAGATGCAAGAAGGTAGTAACATTGATTTTTTGTTTAATATTAAATCTTATTAATTTGATCAAACAAATAAATAAATTTAAAAAAAATTTATAAGATTAAATTGAAGAAGGTACCACATCTTGGCATCCCAACAACACTGGTGTTTTATAAAGGTTGCATCCTACAACTGGTCACCAAATATAACCATTGTGTAGGGCGTAGGCTATCTGTTCATTTTATAATCAATGATACATAGGTACAGACATAAACGTACATTAGGGTAAACTTGGGTGGAAAATATATTGGTTTATAAATAAAATATTGATTATTATAGTTGGCTATAAGAGTTAAGTACCTCAGTATAATTTAATTTTGTCAAAAATTTTTTTATTTCTACAAATAATAAAAACAAGATATAGCAGTGTTGCTGATGTATTGGTAACGTCAATTGGCAGGCCATAAGTTTAAAAGGTGTAATTTGATGTTTCTATAAGCAATGATAAATAATTGCCTATGAAAATTAAGCGTTCAGTTTGAGCAAGTTCAGTAATTTGATTCATTCAACAAGTTTTAAGTTCCAAGTCTATATTAAGCTGGGTCGCTGAGATGTTTAAAATATGGAAACTGTATTATAGGTAGTATTTATACCAACATTTCCACCTCACTTATGCTTATTGTAGATTTAAATAAGCTAATTACCGAGAGAAATAATGTAAAACAAAAAATTAACAGAGCATGCTGAAAAAAGATGCCAAACATTAAAACTAGATTCAACATTAAGTTTTGGCAATTTTACAGTCATTTCAAAAAAAAAAAAAAAAAAACATACGTTCATTAAATGAACTTTAATCTGAATAAATTAAACTTATAATTTGAGTCTTGATTCATAATAATTAGTAATAATTACTAGCAGTCAAGCAATGCATACGCATTCAAACATGTTTAGACAATAACTACTTTAATATTAAAATAAGGTACTGTAAAATTGCTAAAAAGCAAAAATTTTCATTGATTAATTGATTATTCTACATTTGTTACAATTTAATTCAACAAAAAATTTTTTTCGTTTATTAATCTTATTTTATTTTTAGATGTAAAATGAACATTTAATTATATGGCACAAAAGTACATTCAATTGATTTAATTACCATTAATCCAACTTTTAACTTGGTCAAATGATTCTCTATCAGCCACATCAAAAATAATAGCCACAGCATCCGCATTTCTATAATACATTGGTACTAAACTACGAAACCGTTCTTGCCCTGCTGTATCCCATACCTGAAACATAGGCAACAGTCAGCATATAACAGTTATTTTCATGTTTTTAAAAACCGAAATAAGTGGTTGTAATATAATTAGTTTTAAAATATAGTATTAATTGTATAGCAATACCTTTAAAGTTATTTGATAGTCCCGTATTGTGACTTTGGCGCACATGAATGAAGCGCCAATTGTTGCCTCGCATTCTTTAGAGTAATCTCCTTTTATATATTTTGTAATAATACTTGATTTACCAACACCTGAAATATGTGATATAGATACTTAAAATGCAAATTTGTTGAGTTTGTAAGTAATTAATACAATGTCAGTATGTGATTTTAAAAGAATAATGAAAAAAAGAAAAAGAATAATAAAATCATACAATTTTTTTTTCATGTACATATTTTTATGAGTACGGAAATACCAATGGTAATTAATAAATGATAAATATGTTACAAAAATAAAAATCGGATGAAAGGTACAATATCATGTAAAGTATCAAGTTGGTTTATTTAAATTTACTTACCTTGAGAGCCCATAAACACCAACTTGGCAGATAGTCTCTTCATAGTTTTGTTTACCTACCAAGGTACAGTATGAATATTTGTGAGTTGATAAATATTATTATAGGTGTACTTGCACAAACACAGTAAAGAATTTGTATATAAAATATAAATAGGTACCTAGGTTTCTATTCACGGTTTAACACATCTAAAGACGATCATGAATTTCTATAAAAATGTAATAATTTTTTTTATATTTAAACACAAATAGCAGATAAAAAACTTTAATTCTAATTTACTTAACAAATAAAAATTACTGTAACATCTACAAAGAAAAAACAGCTTAAATACATTGTAATTATTCATAAATACATAAATATAATAAAGTATTAAATAAATAGTTACATAATAATATGATAATCATAATCTTATTTACAAACAACCAACTCTAAACAGTTAAAAAAAGTGGTAACGGCCAATGGAATTAAATCTCATAAGCCCGCGGTATGGCGATTGACGGTATTCTGTCTGTAAGTTGCTGTTTGCAGGACTTGCAACAGCTGCTGCTGCCGTGTCGTAGATAACATTATCAACATTTTTGAAGTTTGACAAGATTACAATCACGTTTGCCGCCAATTCCTGTCTGCCGATCTGATGCCCCGATTACATGTTTTTGTTGTCACATAAAAGATAAATTTGACCGAATTTTCAAGAATTAAGAAGTACCTTTACCAGTTTTACACTTTCTACCTATATAGCACATAAACTACTAGTACGTACTGAAAATACTCAAAATGGAATATTTAGATCCAGAAGAAGAGTTTGAAATGATGCACGCTGATGAACTTGAATTAATGAATGAAATTGATTATGAAACTACAGGTAATTTGAATACAAATTAGAATATCAATTGTTAAATCAAGCATTATTTGTAACAAACAAAAAACAACACATGGTGTATGGTATTAGGGTCAATTTATTATCCTAGACTAGTAAACACAAGCATTTTAATATCAATCAAAATGTTTTACTGCAGTATTCACTACGTAAATGTATTTTAATCTGATATACTAACTACTAAGACTTATTCTCAATTGCTCACTTTAGACTCTGGCTCTACAATATTCTGCTTTTGTTTCTTATTTGTGTTGAAGTAGAATAAGTAACTATATGTCATAGGTGTTCATAGTTGTTAGTTTTTTTATATTAGGTATTTGAATCATTGTTATGAGGACATAATGAAAAAAATGCCAGAAGTGTCAGATCTCAGTTTTTATTTTTAACTTCTAAGTTAGCATTAGTAATTGAAGGTTTTATAAAATTTATAACAAGTATGTGGTATGCCACATTATTATTTAATATATTAATGCTACAGAAAAAATAATATGCATTAATAATACAATGCCATAATAACATCACATAGTGTAGAGGTATACTCTGTCTCAAACTAGAATGCACTGGGCGGCCGACCAATTTTTGTTTGGCGGCGTGCATCTGCGGCATCATTGGTGGGCCATCCCCCTACCAGCCACCAGTCAACCATCAGTTATGTGTTCAAAGTGTCCAAAGTCCCTTCATTTTGTGGGTGACTTTGGACAAAGTTTGACTTTTAAAATAATTTAGAATTAATGTTAAAATTTTTCTAAAATTGTGATTTAAATTTTGAAACATCTAAAGAATACTACCTTTTTATTTGTAATTTTAAAGTTGATATTTTGAGATAAATGTAATAAAACACAAAAATGTGTTCAAAGTTGCCTTATTTTACCGTATGTATAACAATTGCATAAGTAATAACTAATAAGATTTGTAAGAATAATAAATAAATAATAAATGCTTATTGTAGTGAACATTTTTGTAGTGTAATTTGTTGGTATTTAATTATTATTGTTTCAGAACCTAAAATACATACTCCAAAAGATTCAAAACGAAGTTTAAATTTTTTTCCTGAGAATACCATTCAATCTGAAGAAACGGCCAATTTATCTAGTGAATTAAATGGCGTGTTTCCTTTATCTCAAACATCAGTAGTTTCTTTTAATTTGGATACTAATATAGAAAATCAGGTAAAATTTATAAATTATTTTTATTTAGTTACATGCATCACAATTATTGGAAAATTGAACTGAAAATTAAAATTTTTATTTTAATAACCCAAAACAAAAATATTAAATTGTTGTACTGTTGTTGTAATAAGATTTAGAAGTTTGTATACATTTTTTTCATTATACTTATTTACTTTTTCATTTTACTAATTTTTAGGCTCAACAAAATACTACAGAGTCAATAAATCATGATCAACTTTTAGATGATCATGATTTGTTTGGTAATATAGAAGACATTAATTTTGATGATGACGAGTGTAAGTACTTATATCATAACTATAAATAATTTTATAACATATTGCTAGCATATTTTGTTATAAAATATTGATATTTCTAAAATGAAAAATAATTGCTGGTTGTTACTTAGAATGTACTGTACATTTACAATTTGTAAAAATTGGTGGTTGTTTATGTTATTTTTAAATAATGTTTCTGTATTATATATACATACATATAGTTGAACCTGCACTTAAGCGACAAAAAATTGATGATCAATTATCTGACAAAGAAATTAAACAGCAAGATCTAATCAAAAAAATAATTGATCAAAGAAAACTATTCAAAAATAGAAAAAGATCTAACTTTTTGTCATCTAATATGTATCATAGATCAAAGTAATGTTTTAAAGTAACTATCTAATAATAATTAACTTATTTGAAAAGTTTATGACCTTATAGAGTTAACTGTATTTGTTTAAATGTATTTAAAGTTATTTATGACCTAATATATTGAATTTGGCTGATTATTGAGGAACACAGTTTTGCTAAACATAACGCCAGTAATACCAGTGGTGGTTTTTGAAATTTTTTCTGGGGAGGGTCCATTAAATTTCTCTTACATCAGATTTATATTTTTAGTACTTTCAAATTTCTATGGAAAACCTATACAATAGTATAAAATCAGAATATGGGAGTCTGGACCCCTCGTAAAACTGCCACTGCATTACATGGTTTAAACTTAATAAAAATTTATATCAGCAATATCAGCATCTAACATAATTTAAATTGTTTTCTTAATTGTATGTAATTGAAATTTGATAGATTAAATATATTAGAAATTGGAATATTCTTTAATGTCTCATAAATAACATTATTTTACATAAATAATTAAAAACTTTTGTAACATTAATTTGTATGTTTAATTTTTTTTTTTGTTGCAAATCTCTAGTTTTTCTTATATTGAATTAAATCTTTAGGTGGTCATACAGTTCAATTAATTTTTTTTACACATTAGTTAAACTTAAACTTCAATTTATAATTTTTTTTTTACGTGTATTGATTGTTTGTCAAAACTATAAAAAGTATCAACTTCTATTTACTAAATATTTCAGTTTTCTATAGTCCGTTCAAAATAAGAAACGTAGACTGCGCTTGACTTCTGCGCATGGGCGTGGCCTCACTATGCATATTAAACGTTAGTACGTCGACAACGGTCGTATGTCAGCGGCCGTCTTCGGTAAAATAGACGCACTGTGGGAGAACATCTGTCCGTCTGTCGTTTAAAACTGGTCACCGCCGTCTACGTTTCTTATTTCAAACAGAGTATAGTCTTTTATTACTTAAAATTCAATGCATAGTACTATTTAAAAACTAATTTATCTACTTGTTATTGTTAATTTTTTTGACTATTTAAAAGCTGAAAATAAATTGTATTCTTTAATTATGCTATTTTATTCTTGATTGATGGTAAATACTAAATATTAAATTGCGTAATAGATAAATTAATTTTTCTAGTGAAATTCAACCATATAATAGTGTGTCAAGGCGAATTCCGTCATGGTCTTTTTTTCCAGCGACTGATGATAATAATCAAAGAGTATACATACGTTTTCGATCTGAAGATGTGGTTCACAATGAGGTAGTATATTCTGTACATGAGTTTAAAATAAATACAGTGTTATTTTAGATATATACAGTGTTACATTTACTTAAATTCAGATTTCCAGTTTATCTTGGCATACAAAATCAGTTCAATTGCTTTCAGAACCTGTAGAAGATTTAATTGCACGTGCTTATGAAAAAGTATTATTATTTAGCTAATTAATTAATTAATTAATAATATATTATTCATATAACATATTTTTAAGATTGAAAACAACGAGGCTGTACAATCAGCAATGCATGAAAATTTGGAAAATAATATTGACAACACTGCAGAATTGTGGGTTCAGAAATACAAGCCTAATAGATATTTAGATTTATTAAGTGATGAAAGTACAAATAGAATGCTGTTACATTGGTTGAAACTTTGGGATAAAGTAGTGTTCAACAAGGAAGTCTATAAGAAAAAAAAAACGTCTCTTGATGTTAATGGCAAGTTAGCTGGTTTTATAATTTTTTATTTCACTCTTATTTTTATAACTTAATTTGGACAGTACATTAGAGCTCTTTTATTGCTAAAACAATTTTTTGCTTTGCTCAAATTAAAACTTAATTTTTTTTTTTTACCAATAAGAATGTCAGACCACAATATTTTGTCATCTAAAATTATGTTTTAGTATGCTTTATCATATAAAATTAATTAATTTATCATATAAATCTATATACATGTTTTTAAAATTGTATTAGATATACCTAAGGTAAGAGTAGTATATTATTTAACATCTACATAATTTTTCTTTTTTTTTTTTGTTACACTCATATAATGTTTTTTGTTTGTGGCTACTGGTTAGTTCTGTATCATATGCTTAGGTATATTATAAAAACAATAAAAGTTTTTTAAAATTTTAAAGTTTCTGTCCTACGAACCATACTTTTATCAGATTTTAAGTTTCATTTATTTAATGATGAATTATTAATAACAGGAAGTAAATTTACCAAAAAAAATCAAATCTTAAATGAAGAATTGGATGAAAATAGGTGTCCAAAGTACAAACTAGCATTGTTATGTGGACCACCAGGTCTTGGTAAAACTACTTTAGCACACTTAGTAGCCCGGCAAGCTGGTAAAGTATTTTTATAGTAGTCATATAGAATTTAAATTTAGTTTTATTTTTATTTCTAGGTTATAACCCTGTTGAAGTAAATGCTAGTGATGATCGTAATCTCACCACTTTTAAAATACAGCTAGAAGCTGCTACTCAGATGTCTTCTGTGATGAATAATGATTCTAGACCCAATTGTTTAATATTGGACGAAATTGATGGAGCACCAGTAGTAAGTGTACCATACTATTATAATTTTTAAAACTTCAGGCTACTACAACTGTATGTTGTGAGAAATTTTTATTTAAATGCTAGTTATTTGTTTATATTATTCATAGGTTCACTATTTATTTATTTATGTAACAGTGTGACTTTATAAGTACATGTGTATTGCTATTGTAAAGGATGTTATACTGCCAAAAATTTAACATAAAAACAAAACAGTATCATTTTATGTAAAAACAATTTTTGTAATTTTAAAGAGGAGAAATTTGTCTGTGGTTTTCATTCCTTTAATTAGTTAGTTCAATAGGTTGTTTTATATAATAAATATAGTATACAATTGTGTCAATTCTTTTAAACTTTAAAATATGTTTGTGATAACAAAAAAATATAAACTGTTTTTAGATGAAATCTTCCTTTAAAAATTAAAAAAAAAAATTAAAATCCTGTTATTATAACTTATTTATAGAATAATTGAGTCCAACACAAAACATCTTTTACCACATTACACTTTTTCTTAACCACTATACTCCTAAATAATGAACACATTTTAGATTGCAATACATTGATTGTTTATGTTGTTTTAAGCTTGAGACCATGTAGAAGATACTTGGATATTACAGAAAAATAATATTTTGTTAACACTTATAAATAGAGTACTTGTGATTATTTAGTAATCTAACAAATCACCATGATGCCACAAAAGTTTACTTTTATTTTTAGTAAATAAGTACAGTTTGTGTTTTGTACGAACAGGACAAAGATGGTAACATTATTATCAAAATACGTACTTACTGAAAATAAAAGTAAATTTTTGTGGCACGGTAATTAGATAAAAAATAGTTTAACTATACATTTCTTATGTGTTAAACTATAGCAATAATGATCAAATTCTTTTAATTTAAGAAAAATATAAGTCACCATTAACCAATCTGAACCGGACAAGTTGTTTAAACAACCCATCTGGATGGCCATTTGTTAGGGACTATGAGTTAGTAAATTAATTTCCTGTTTTTAATCTAATTTGAATTGTAAGTTAAACTTTTCAGGACTAATGTATAAAGACTTGTTTAACTACAAGTATACAAATTTAAGCATAAAATACTTATTTACGGTTTGACATTAATAAGAATTAATTAAAATTAATTTAGAATAATAAATTGTTTTTTCCATTAAAACTAATGTAATTTTTGTTTTGTTTTTATAAATTATTATTTTTTAGGCTTCAATAGAATACTTAATCAAATTTGCTTCTCAAAAAAAAGCGGAGAGTAAAAAAAAAACTTTAAAAACAAATGAAAAAAATAAAATTTCTGTGTTAAAAAGACCAATTATTTGTATTTGCAATGATGTTTATGTGCCAGCATTAAGAAATTTAAGGCAAAGTGCCTTTGTATTAAATTTTCCTCCAACATCATCAGTAAGGTAAGTTTTTTTCATTTGTCATACAATATAAATGAAGGGGTTCTAAGTGGGTCATTTTTAAGTAGTAATATATGAACAATTGAGTATGTTTTATCAGGTTTATATTTGTGTTTGTGGTATATCATAAACAATTATTTGTATCTATGTCTTTAATATCTGGTACAACTTACTATCTATAAATTAGTTTAGAAATGCAAATGTATTTATTTTAAATAAATATTTTCCTTTTTACACAACAATGAATAATGGCGAAAGTGGGACTTGGGAGAAAAATGTGCATAGAACTAATAGTTTTATTCTAACTCTAAAACCATTTTGAAGTTTATGTTCTTTTTTATATAGTATTTTGTTTGGAAAATAATTTTTAAATTTTAAATTTTTGGGTGTTTATGGAATAAAATTTAAAATGAATTGTTATTTATCTCAAAATAAATGTGTACATCAAAAGGTTAATGTGCAAAAAATGTTTATCTATTATTATCAAAATCTTGTCAAAAGTGTTTATATTGGATTTATATAATACTATATAACATATTAAACAAAGTTTTTCAGTACTTAAAGAATTTGAACAAATTAATTGTCTCTTTGCCTTGGGACATAAAATGCTTAGTGTCAAGTTGAAAATGTTAGAAGTTGTTAAAATATATTATGATTAATGATTTATGTTTGTTAAATATTAAAATAAAATTTATGTTTTACAAAGATTGGCTGAAAGGTTAATGGAAATATCAAGTTACGAAAACATTAAAACAGATATGGGTTCAATGACAGCTCTTGGTACTAAGACAAATAATGATATAAGGTCATGTTTGTCTACGTTATCTTGTTTTCGAAATCAGTCTGTGCGTTTGTCGCAAATAAAAAATGCAAATATTGGTTCCAAAGATATGCAAAAAGGACTTTTTACAGTTTGGCAAGAAATATTTCAAATAAAAAAAAGGTAATACTTCAAAATATATTTTTATGATACTGAATTAATTATAAATATAAAATCCTATAACTATGATTGTTTGTTAATTTTAGCTGTTTTGAAAATAACCCAACTAGTACAAGTGATGGGTTTTCAAGTCATAACAGTGTAATGAAAGACAGGTAAAAAATATCTATAATTGCTATTTATTTATGTGTATGGCATTTAACAAACACTTAATATTACACTAATACACTATAAAAAAAACCAATTTAAATCTTAAAATTAAGTAATATTTGTAGTAATAATAAAACAAATCATTATAACATTACACAAGTATAAAACTTATAAACATTAACATAAATAAAAATAAAAATTATAATAATAGTAATAGTTGTTAACACGTTCAAGTCAAGTTCATTTAACCATTTTATTGCCTCTGGTATATTGGTGTAGTTCTTGTTCAAATAGTCTTTTTACGACAATGTGATTTATAGTCTGTTCTGCTTCTCTGCAGTCACACGGTGCTCTATCCTAGTGTTATTTGAATAAGAGAAATTTACACCTAGGTTCTGTACTTATCCATACATATTGCTATAAATTAATAATTTGTATTATTTTATTTATGGAACTTGAGTAAAGTTAAAAAATGATTTGTAATTTTTGGTGATTATTGTCATGTTTTATTTATAAACAGAAAAGCAATGTAAAAATAAATAAAATCTCTATACTCTGTGCATTTATTAAATATTTATAATTATACTTATTTTTATAATATAAATTTATATAAATTGTTTTGTTTTGTTTTTTTTTTTTACAGAATTAACTCTGTTTTAAAAACAGTTCAAAGTTACGGAGATTATGAAAAACTTAGTATGGGTGTTTATGAAAACTGTTTGAGTTTAAAACATAAAGATTCATCATTATCAAATGTAAGCATTTACCACTTAATGATATTTATTTTAAAACTTTTTATATACTACTAATATAATTTCATTTATGCTCAGATGGCTGAAGGAATTGATTGGTTTTGTAATTTTGACAAGACTATTAGAATAATTAACACTTTTCATAATTATTCATTATATCCATATTTGCCTTATAGTTTTGCTGCTTGGCACTGTTTATTTGCCACATTTACATGGCCCAAAATCACTTATCCAAGTTCAGAATATGATGTGAGTAATAAATGCTATGTAATAATTAAATAATTTATACTAAAAATAACTAATTATTTACTTATGTTGTTATATGACTGTGTAGTGTTTACTATTAAAATAGTTGAGTCAATTCAGTTTTATTGTTAAGGAGCATTGGTATGCCATATGGCGTATTATATAAGGTACCAAAAAATACCGTTTTTCGGGAAAATTTTATGGCTTTAATTTTTATATTTTTGAAGTCTGATTTGTTTTATCATATAGAAGAGAGCATTGCAACAATGAGACTTCTTTTAACTTAAGTACCATCAAGGTCTTATTTGGACCCTTTTTTAGGGGGGGGGGGGGGCAAATGTATTTATTTGTATACAATATTAAATAATTGAGTCTAGGTCCTTCTTTAATTTTTATTTCCAATGTAAATTTTACGGTCTATGGAGTAGCGATCGCTCTCATAGCCCTCCTTAAAATACGTCCTTGAGTACCATTAATCACAACAGTTGAATATTTAGGAAAATAAATTGATTTTATGCTTATTTTACAGAAGATTTACATACATACATAGTTAAAATTCAGTCGTTGCGTTTTATAAATTTTTTTTAAGTTTTAGCCTTGAGAGTTATTTCTGCAAAATGGTTTTTGTAAAATTTTCGCGTCCGCTATCAATGTTGTTGACATGTGCGTGGACGTACAGATGTTTGGACGGCAAATATGAAACAATTTAAAATTACTCATGCAATTAACGAACATTAATCTTTTTCATACAAAAACACATAAAATGTGAAAGCTATAAGATTTAAATTAGATATTTAAAGCTCTTCAATAAACACCCTTTAAGTGAAATATAAAATGCTTAAGGTTTAATTAATTTACTATACATTAAATATTAATATATTTTATATTATACTAGCTGTCACGACCCAGCTTTGCCTAGGTTTAGTGTGGTGCCTTTATTTTTTTTATCATTGTGTGTAAGTGTCCCCAGAATCGTAGTACATTCAATAACAATGGGGCCCCCCATTCCCCCCTGAACTAAAAATTTAAAAACAAGCAACGCTATAATGACTGGGGCAGTATGTAATACAATCTGCGCAAAAAAATTTTGAATAGGGTATCTAGAATCGTGGTACATTCAATAACAATGGGGCCTTCCATTCCCCCCCCAAGACCAAAAATTTAAAAACCGGTAACGTGGTGATACTCAAGAAGGTATTAGGGACAACTCTGTGAAAAAAAATTGGAAAAATGTTAAATAGTGTCGTCACAAAATTAGAACAAAATTAAAACATAAAATTAAAATCCCCATTCTCCCTCCCCTCAGACAAATAAAATGAAAAATCGGGCGACGTGGTGACACTCAGAAAGGTATTTGGAACAACTCTGTAAAAAAAAAAAATGGAAAAAAAGGTAAATTGTGTCATCACTAAATAGGAACATAAAAAAAGCCTGTTCTTTTATATATAGAAAAAGATATGCTTAAAAATATATTATATTTGTACTTTAAAGTGAAAGGATATAACAATTTAACAAGTAGTTCCTGTGACGCTGAACCCTATACTTATGTATTGCATATGCAACACATAATTTAGGTGGGTGGTGGTATTGAAAAGTAGTTTTATAGTAGTTTCAAAAGTTTTTACCCCCAAATATTGGGGGTAGGTGGTGGTGTGTTTCAGATTTTTATTTATGCAATACATGAAAAATCTGACTTCGGCGCCACTGAGTAGTACATTGTATAAAATATGTGAAGGAAATTGCAGTATAATGTAAATAATGTAGAATTATGTACTTGTGTAAAAGGCAGAAATTAGGATCATATATAGATTAAAGAATAATTGATATAGTTCATGGTTGTAAATAATTGTAGGCAAAAGTTAAGAAAAACAAGTACAAACTCATTTTAGATGAGTTGATGTCTAGTATTATTCCAAGTGTTCGAACGTTTTTGCACCGAGATCAAGTTTTATTAGATACTATGCCGTTATTTATGCATATTGCTATTCCAAATCTTAGATCGGTAAGTATCTTTTAAGTTTGCCTTAAATATCAAAATTTTGAATATTAACCCTGGGATTTGTTTTTCTTTTATAGATTAGTACACAGCTATTTACTCAAAAAGAAAAAGAGGACTTATCCAAGGTTGTTAGTATCATGATTGACTATGGCTTAAACTTTTTCCAAGAAAGAGATGCTGATGGATCTTTCAATTTTATACTTAATCCGTAAGTAGCTAATTAAGTTATATGTTTCATGAAATATGGACTTTTTAATTTAGAATTTAAAAAAAGTAACAATGAGTAGTTTGTAATAGGTTCAAAGATTTTGAAGATTTTGATAGGTTATTCAAAAATAAGTACTGAATTATAAAATTCCTTGGGCTTTGTTTGTAAACATTATTAATACTAATGATAATAATTTTTTCATTGCGGGTAACAATTATTTACTTAAGCTAAATTAAAAAAATATTTTTGTTGTGAAAGTTGACAACTTGAAAGTACAAACAGCCTAAAAGTAAAAATAATGACAACGTATTTAGCTACGTATTTTAAACAAACATTTTGTTATTTTCAACATAAAACAAAGGGTGTTTATACTCTGTTTATAGAAGCGGATAAGTTAAGAGTTACAGCTAGTCATAGACTGAGATTGTTTGAGCATGTGATGAGGACAGAGGAAAATGAAGCAGTAAAAGCGGTTATGAACATTACTGTTAAAGGGAAAAAAGTCGAGGAAGATGATTAATGAAGAGATGGATGAAAACAACTGCCAATGATTTGAGGTTAGTTGGTGTGTGTAAGGGATGTAAATGATCGCAACAAGTAGAGGTATAAGACAAGGGTGGTTGACCCCAAAGAATTGGAAGGAAGGC
>CM029357.1:8452833-8482702 GCA_017140985.1 Hormaphis cornu
AAAGAAGAAGAAGAAAGAGAAAAAGAAGAAGAAGAAAGAGAAAAAGAAGAAGAAGAAAGAGAAAAAGAAGAAGAAAGAGAAAAAGAAGAAGAAGAAAAAGAAAAAGAAGAAGAAAGAGAAAAAGAAGAAGAAAAGAATAAGAAGTTATAAGTGTTTTGTATTGAGTGTGCTCCATTAGTTAATTTTTATAGTTAACTAATGATGATTATTTGTACAAATGTAAAAGACAAAATGGAACATTGTATATATAGAAGGCAAGGGTGTACTTAGAAATTTTTCCTGACGAGGGTTAGGTAATTATTAAAATTTTGAAATGATTAATTAATAATGTTTTTTATTTCTGTAAGTACTTATAAAAACGTCGGGGGAGTTAAACACACTCTTTTTATACACTTGTTACTGATAGAAGTTAACTGTACTGATATTTAATTTTTAATTATATTGAGTATATTTTTTAGCCGTATAGATGAAGCTGTAAAATTTCCCGGATTAGAAACATTTCCAACTCCCAGTTATGCTACCAAACAACTTATTTCTAGAGAAATTGACTTAGAACAATTAAGGAGAAGAATGCCTCCAGTGGAATTGAATAATACCATTGAATCAGTGGATAAGTTTGATGAAAATGAAAAGAATTTGTCCACCCCAAAAAGCGTCAAAGGTTAGTATAAAAACTATGTAATTAATTGCTACTTGGTAAGCCATCAAAAAATAAAAATTAAAAGATATTTGAAAATCCATTTTCATTGGAAAATTAAAAGTCATTTAAATAATTAATTGTCGTGGAGAAATTAAAAATGCATCTATGTTTTATTTCTTAGTTCAATAGCAGTAGCGGTGCGTGCATAAAATTTATGGGGAGACTTAATTTTTTATTATTTTCAAATACTTTTTTTTGAAATATTGGAGTTTAATCAATGGTATAATTGGATACATTTTACTTACTAAAATAATACCTTTGGTTAATTTTATTTTTATAAATTTAACTGCAATATTAATTATTTTAAACTACTGAAAAATGTATATATTTTATATTACATAAAAATAAAGTAAAACGCACAGTACACATGAAAAACGATTATAGCGACGCCCGTTGAAGAAGACTAGTCTCCAGGACTCCGTATAAAACCATTATGGCAATGATTCCCCCCCAACTTTGTAATAACCTCCTACCTATTAGAATTGAGACTGTCGTTCAATCGTCTCTTCTATATTACATCTATTATTACGGGCCGTAATTTACGGCACACCGCAGTTTGGTATCGCGTTATCGTCGTTATCGGCAATTCTAAGAATAGCTCAGAACGTATGTACTGAACGTAGTCAACAATAGATGTATAATATTGTATATTTATATTCTAAGATTATTTAAAACATTTAGACAATTTTTTTGCCCGGCTATAATTATTGGGGAGACGCCGTCTCAAAGTTTACCCTGACGCACTGCCCCTGTTCAATAGACACAATAGTTGTAATTGTTCAGAACGATATAGGGAACGGCCGCTTATATATCACTCTATAATCCAAACCTAATACTAACTTTAAAGTTACATATACGTTAATTGCTAATGGTATTGTTTTTTAATAGGTACAAAAAATAAGCAAATAACACCAAATCATTTACAAAAACTCACACCCAAAATTGTTGTTCCTTCAAAAGTTTCTGTAAGTATATCTTAATGTTTTAATTGTTTTAAGCTTACAATATTTAGTTTACAATTTATTTAATGTTTAGTGAATGTATGAAAAAGTTTCGAGTAGTGGTTTGGGAGTAGGTCAGTTCTTTGAATATTTTTGCTGTTTTGTAGGAGGTCATTAAATTACATTACATTTTATAAACTATAAATCAACGCCTTCAATAATAGTTTCCGTGCACACAAAACTAATGGTCACGATGGTGTCGTAGTTCAACTTCCGTTTCAATGATATAAACTAAGTGGTAATATAGTGGTCAAAACTCGAGAAAAATGATGAACTTGTATGTAGTTTAGACAGGGTGATACACAGTAGTCTTTGCAAACCGGTTAGCAGATTGTATGTTCTTTTATGTGATATAGTATAATACTTGTGCATCTATACTAAAATTTATCAAGTTAATACTTGATTTGAAATTTTTAGAAAAAGAAGACAACCTATCATTAACTACTTTGAAAAAAAGTAATAGTTTATGACTCTTGTCTTTAAGTTTGCCATACTATTTACTGTTTTTTCTTAATTTGTTTTTGGAGTATAATCTTTTAAATATTGCTAATTTTGATAAAATCTGTGGTACAAAGCTCTAATAATGATAAGTTGAATTACCAGTAATACTATTAATTTATTAAATAAATTTAAAAAATAGTCATTCATCTATCATCAGTCTTTTCTAAAATTGGTGGTAATGCCCAATTGTGGGTGTTGAAATTTTTCAGTGAAACTCTAGAAAGCTCAGAAATGATTTGAACGTGATGAGGCGTTTTATGAGTTCATAGCTGTTCGAAATAAGTTGAAAATTGATGTTTTTCTGATATTTCCAACAAAAATTAAATACTTAACTCATCGATTATTAATTATTACTAATTTAATATTTTAACTAATTTATAACTGATTAAAATTTTTTACATTTATATGGTCTTTATCAGTAAGTGCTAAATGGTAATTATTGTTATGCAAAATTCATCTATTAAATTGGAAAAGTATGAATGTTGTAATTTGTATACAATGACTTTGAGTTTTAAAAATGTCAAGCATCATTTAAATAAGTAAGTAGGTACTTGGTAAATGTCCGTAAACAATAGTTTTGTAAAACAATTCTTGGCAGGGTTTTTGTACAATTACTGCAGTTAAATACTGAGGGAGAAAGTTACTCAAGTAGAACCCATGGATTTGCTTCATTAATTTTTGCGATTATTTTTATGAACAATACTTGTTTGTGTTTATTTAGGTTCATTTATTATACATTTTTTTGTATTCATTTTTGTGTTTTGTTCGACGTTTAATGGATTTCCTTATGAATTTCAGTAATTACCCGTTTTCCCATTGTAAGAATTTATTAGTTTTAAAATGTTTTTATTACAAATGTAAAAGTAGCTTAGGATACTGACTCTCATTAATATCATTTTTTAAATGTATTCAAGTTAAAAACTGTAGCCAATTAGTAATAAACATTAAAAGAAGCAAGTTCAATGATTTGGATTAGGTGTTATTGTTTTGGAAAGGACAAACCGACGTATTATTTTAATTTTTAAAGCAATGTGATCAAATGTAAATCTGAGTAGGCTCGGTTTATTTTATGAAACCTACGCTTGAAATTAAATGTAATACACATATAGGTATTGTAGTTTGAGTTAATAGTTTTAATAGCAGATATGAAATAGAACAACAAAAGGTTACGTACGAAAATTTCAAAGATTAAAAATTAAATAAAAAATGTTTTATAAAAAAAAAATTAGAAAACTATTAAAAATAAAATATTAAACCTTGCAGTTGATTAAAATGATTTCATTTAAAATTAAATATTTTAATGAAGAAATGACAAAAAGAAAGTTATATGTTATGATTTAAGTTTAAATTTATAAAATATAAATCTTATTTATAAATTATATTCAACAATGGCCAAAACGTGTCAAAATTTTAAATAATGTAGTAAAGTCATTGAGCACTTTAAATATCTGTTGATTATCATGTAAACTGCATGATTACATTTCATTTCTATTTTCCAGTTTATATTTAAATTTGTTATTACAGTACTTGGAACCTAGACAGAGTTTTCCAAAATTTTGATTAACAAAATGAATGTTCTGTTCAACATATTGAAGTCTTTAAATGAAAAACTGTACTGTATTTAAATATATTATTTAGTTTTTGACAATAATGTTGAGATTAGTGTTCATTTATTACTCTTGGTGTAGACTGCAAAAAAAAAAAAAAAAAAAATGGGCTTATGCTCCAAATCTAAATAAAAACATATTTTTTTATTTTTTACTACAGTTTTATGTGGTGTCTACTGCAGGTTAGTTTATAAATTTGTACACACAATTTAATGTACACAAATTTAGAATTAGTAATTAAAAATAGGTATTTGGAATAATAATATTCATGCAATTCGCTAATACAGTATTTATAATTTAGTGTGCATCATTTTTGTTGTTTAATCTTTGAGTAATGATGTGATGATTGTGACGAATACCTAGAACTTAAGGGGAATGATGCCCCGGCTATTTATTTAGGTGCTAAATTTTGCGAAATATACTCACGCCTTAAACTCAAATATGCAAAAAATAATTTTACGAGTTGAAAATATTTCAATAAAATGTATCGCCTCTCTCTGCCTTGAAAATACCTTTATTTTACGAAAACCCACCATTAAAATATCACGCATGTGAACCGATCATGAACTGTTTGAGCTAACCACCAATAAACGATAATTCGATAATTTTTTTTTGTTAGTCCGAAAAACTAGTCTTCAGATCGTTCGTTTTTCTGATTACTGAGAAATAAAATAATTTTATTTCAATCACAAATTTTTTAATTTTCAACTTTAATTTGCGGGTGTATTTTTTACGAAATTCAAAAATCTGATTAACGGCCTTTTGTAAGCAAACAAGTAAAAATTTAAATCCGTTCCACTCGAGGATACGTTTCGGTGTTTTATCGCGTAATTTTAAGCCCCAGCACCGTTCTCCTTAAATACTTGTATGTATAGTATATGTATTTTGTTAGAAAATCACGCCTAATAGTGAGAGACCATTGAGCGATTTTGTCTATATAGAGGACTTTTCGACGTCGTCGTGTATGGTGGTTTAATAGTGTTTTGTATTATTTTTGTGTACTTTGACAGCACACCCTTTTAGATTTTGTGGGTGGTTGTTAGACGTTTACGACCCCCGCTGTAAGAGGGTCGATCCGGACGATAACAATGCCTACTTACTATAAAAGGGTGTAACTGTTTGACTAATAGCGTGTACTCGACAGTTATAACATATATATTGCTTTATGATTTATTAACATACATTTTACCCCTCTGCCCTATACGTTTGCTCTTACCCCCTTCGCGTTTCCGATTGTGTGGGATTATATAGTGTATTATTATTATTGTTATAGTTCTTCGGTTACCGTAATGATAATGTTTGTAATGAACGAACCGCATGATTGATATCACGT
This sequence comes from Hormaphis cornu, assembly GCA_017140985.1. NCBI lineage: Eukaryota > Metazoa > Arthropoda > Insecta > Hemiptera > Hormaphididae > Hormaphis > Hormaphis cornu. The sequence goes on from CM029357.1 coordinate 8,457,976, forward strand.
TTAAATCATTGTTATTGAAAAATAACTCCAGTAAAATTATCTCTTATTTTATACACATATTTTCCAAGCTGGCGTTCTTTTAAAAGCATACATTAATGTATAAAAAAAAAAAAAATATGGAAATTCGTGAACAGTAACAATTGTGTACTAATATATTCGTTAATTCATTGTCTTTAAAAAATAGAAAGAAAAAAAGAGCCTTTTGAAACTCGTTTTCATTATAAACGTAACGACAATATTTCATATTAGTATATTAGTATTAGATTTAAAGTAAGTTGAGATTGTAGTGCATTTTTTAAGAATTTATTTTTATATTAAAAAGGAATAAAAATACTAATTAACTCTCGCGAGAGTCATGTTTCCGCCAAAAAATAGACAAAAATTTACCTTGGTTAGGAAAATGCAAAAACCGTGGAAAGTTGGTCACTATACAAGTTAGTATGCAAGCTAGAATACAAGCTCGGATATAATATAAAAGTCGTCTATAGGTATTCAAAATAAATTGTAGGTATCATTTTTATTCATTTTTTCTCTCTGAAGAAATTTAAGTTTTTCTACCGAATTTCATTTCATCCAGATCTTATAACTATAATAATTAATTTTGATATAAACAATTGGTGGTATGTTAGGATAAATTTAAAAATCTAAACCCTAGAACATTCTGCAATTACTCCGTGGTATTTGATAATTTTTGTTGGGTTTTTTTTAGTATTAGAACGCATTTTTAAAATAATTATCTCACAATGATAAAATTAAGATTCCAAACAGTTTTTAAAAGTGTGTTTCGTTCTTTTCAATTTTTAGTGCCTAGTTAAAGTCTCTAATAACATCATACATTCTATATATAGTTAAATTTTCATATATACGTATAGAGCTCCATTCGGAATTGTTATTTTCGTGTATGCAATTTACAATGTTGCTAACAAAAATATAACATTGAATTTCTAACTAAACTTTCCAAAAGAGAGTGATCAACTGTGCAAAGTCGTGTTCGTCAAACTATATTTACACCCGGCTATTGTTTTTATTTGATTAAATTTGATTTGTAAAAACGAGGGAATAAAATCGAAAACACGGTAACAATAATTCGAGGAAAATCATAAATTTCGTAATCGGTCTTCTGCAGAATCCATATTATGGGTATCACTGGATCGATCGGTACGAGATAAAGACCGCCTATAATTCGCGTGCGATGGACTGCGGAGAAAGCTGACGATTTATGTTTGAAAAATTTCGCGTTTAGGCTTTAAAATATTATTTATACAGGCTTATAAACATCATACTATATGGATCTCTATGTGGTATAAAAAATAAAAAAAATCTCGATAGGCAAGCACATTTTTTCCCTCTAATTCGATAAAAAAAACAAATAATATAAAAATTTAGTACAGTTTTCTCGATACCGCGGACGCGGTATGTACAGCTAATACGAATTTTCGTTTTATCACCGTCGGTCGTCGTTCTGCGGATCATAAATTAACATAATATTGTACTTTATTTCGGAGATAGCTTTTGTACGGAATTAATTGTTTGGTAGTAACGACTTGTTACGGTTACTACTGACAACATTATACCGTATTATTATACCGTATTATTATACACATATATATATATAACGATAATACCCCACAGTGTGCTACGAAAGACGGGGCAAGTCTCGCGCGGCAAGTCACGCCCTCTTAGTTGCGCCAAAGTCATTAAACCTCCGCCGTCTTTCGCGATTCCGTCGCTGCAGTGACCGTTGTTGACCCGGGGGTCGGGGACGAGGGTGTGCAGTCGTTCGTCGACTGGCCGCGTTAAAAAGGAGTAGAAGAAGAAAGGACGCGCGTATAAAAAATAAAAACACTTCTACTCATCATCATCATCATCATCATCCCTCGACTTTATGTAGTAATTAATCTTGTGTGCGACGACGACGACGACGCGATGACTGCACGTTATTTTATTTATTATTTCTTTATTGTTATTATGCCGTTCTCGTCGCGGCTCTTTTGCTTTGCTTTTTTCTTTTCTCCGCCGATTGCGTGCACGTACATACACGTTTCCATTGTGCGCTCGTTGTAACAAACTACTTTTGCGATTACACAGAGTTTGCATTATTGAGCTGCGTAAAACTGTTTAAGTGACGCTGCCGCCGGGGCAAACGTGCGGCGGGTTCTGCGGGGTTGTTTTGTCCGTTTTTAATGAGACGCGCCAGTGTGGTTCGTATGAATAAAAAAAAATAGTTTTGCCGTTATCGCGTTATGTTATGATATTGTATTATTTGTATTTATTTATTGCAGGGCTTATAAACTGCAATCGCGTCAAACATTTATTTTCCGGGCTTAATAAATCCAGAAATTGCCATTGTTTCGATGTTGTGACCTTTTTACTACTAGTACTACAAAAAAAAAAAAAAAATAAATAAATAACACAAGTCTAGATTCTTGGATACAAATTTAAACATTTTTCGCGCACATTGGTGTAGAGTTAACGATTTGAGGAGCACAATCCAAAAACCAGTTTTTGGCTGGACCGTCAAAATTTCTGAAATGTTTCGGGGGAGCTGAGCCGCCGCATAATTCTTTCAAAACAATACGACAACCGTCTTGTTGTCATGACTTATGGGCATATTGACATTAAAAATTTCCGAGTGCAAATGATTAATCGAACCCCAAGTGTAATTGTTGGTGTACACCTTATACAAAAGGACAATTTTCGGCGAAATTGGTAAACTATTCCAAAAAATATGGGCCACGGGGCTAACCGCGATTAAATGCTTGTGTAATAGATTCTACAGACGTACACACTATTATTAACTTTTATATAATTATTTTGCAAACTTTAAAGTTTAATTTTTTATTACATTTTTGTTTGTTTTCATGTTTCATCGTAATTGTTGCGTGACAGTCGTATAATATGACTAAAATATCTATGTCAGTAAAAATACCGATTTACTTGGTTCTCTATTTGAAATAAGACTTAAAATAAATTACTTATTTACTACTTATCAATTTTATTTAAACTGCTTAAATAGGTATTATTTTTAACTATGTATTAAATGCTTATACGATACTCCAGTTTTATTAACGAATGATCATTACTCATTTATGAGAACGGTTGCGTGAGTACCTATTACATTACAACACTTATTAACTCAATGTTTTTGAGTTAGTTAATTTTTTTTAATTGACTATTCAAAGTGTTAATTTAATGTTCTTTATCTGCGGGATTGTGTATTGTTGTCCGTTTAAAACATTCAATGAGGGTCAATTTTACGGTGCTGTTTGTGGGTGATGATAATATTTTTTAATTAGAAACATATGGTGGTACCATAGTAAAACAAGGATGTTCAACCCTCTCACCAGCGTGTGTCGAAATTATTTTAGTCATAATAGGGACGAGAAAATTTAAATTTTATCTTTTTAGTGTTGTTGTATAAATTTGATATAATATTTTGTCATTTTAAACATCTGATGAATAAACTTGACTAAATGAGAATTTTATAAAAAATAAATATTTTTAAATTGAAATTTCCAAAAATGTTGTTTTTTTTTACCTATTCGATAACGAAAATGTATTTATTATATTGGAGTGTACAAGCGATTGGTGGTTTGAATGTGGGTCGTTGAAACAAGTAAAACTTATGTACAAAAATATTTTAATTGATTTTTGATAAATTTTGAGCTTGCAGGAACTTTATAATTTTAAAACTCGTTAAGTTTCGCAGTTATTGTATCGTAAAATTATTAGTATTTAAAGGTTCGGAATTTCAACACAAGCTCGTCACAAGTTAACGTTAACAAGTTAACGTTTGACAAAACGTTTAAAATGTAAAACTATTTGAGCTATGTATAGAACTTTGAAGTATACAATTTGTCGAGCATTTTTCCAGCTACTGTGTTCGCTCAGAATTGATGTTTTCGTATAAGCAACGTTTTATCGTTGCTTACAAATTTCGTATAAAACGTCAAACTACCAAACTAGTGGGCTATCGGAAATAGTGACCTAAACCATCCGCGTGGTTCGTTATTTATTTATGACTGTAAATTTTATTAAAAAATTCAATTTTTATCACGATTATGGGGGATTATGGGGGCTTAGCCACCTCAAAACATTTAAACTTCTATTGAAGGCCCCGAATCCGTTTACGTATTTACTGTTTTCAGCCCTCCCTTTGGCATTTGCAGACTATGTCAGGGCTGGAAATCGGTCACTTTTTTTAAACTAAAAATAAATTTTTAAATTTTGAGTCACTTCTTAAAGCCACTTTTTTTAGTAACTAGGTCATTCGAGTCACTAAACTTGTAATTTGTACTTGTCAACACTATATTTTTCAAAAAAAGTTAAATTTTGTTATGCGCCTATCAACATTCCCATTTCTGACTTACAATTTTAATTTTGGTCAGAGTTTTTTCATGTTGTCTTACTCAAACAAACCAGAAAATTATAATCGATATCTGTATTCTGTTAAGTAATTATATGTTTTGAATTTTTTTTTGGTGGTCAGGCCTAATTGTATTTCTAATGTGCGTTTATTCAAATATTGTTGATAAAAGAAACTTCTCATAACAAGACTTGTCGCATTACTTTTTAATTTTCATAAGTATTATTTATAAAAAGTCTTTTGTTAAAAAAAAAAAAATTCCTTCTACTTCCTAGTGGTTTTAGATGTGCATTGTTTAGTTGTTATTTTCAGATTTCATGAAACCTCAGTTTGTCGAACACCTACGCACTAATGTTTGATTGCACGAGTATAAAACAGGATTGGTTCTTACTCGCAATTTTCAACAAATTGATTTAATTAGCACTAAAAAAAACGAAAAAATGTACGTACAAAGGTGACTTTTCTGGATACTTTTGATGATTTTATTTTGTTGTTTATGCCACTTCCACCAGCTCTGATATATCCGCTCTTGACTACGTATAATATATATTTATCGTGTTCTTCTTCGTTTACCAGAGAAGATAAATCTCGCGTCGTTATGGTGTAACGATCACAACGAATCCTTCCGAATTTCGGTCTTGTTAAAAGTTTAAACGACAACCGCAGACGCGACCGATCGAAAACGACTCGGTTTATCCCGTATTACACACGACGAGTCCCCCCGGTTTGTCGGTGCGAAAACTCCGTCGTGTATATTGTTAAACGGAAAAAAAAGTAGTTTGGCGCATAAAACATTGCCGGACATTACCGGCCCGTCACTTCCGGGTATCGTCGTCCACCACCTCCTCCTCCCGGGGTCCATCCCTTTTTCTCTTCCCGGTCACAAACCCCGTGTACCCCCGTCGTTTATCCTCATTTTCTTCGCTCTGCCCACGCGAAGTGTATAAAATTTATACTTTAAGCGTACACCGCGCACACTTCGGTCGTAAATCGTCCTGTGCTGCCCCGCGACGTCGCCGAGGCGCCAAGTTTCTTACTTTGCCCTAATATACGGGCGTTTCCTGACGTTACACGCTGACCTCTGGTCGCGTTTATACTTTTTCTCTTCTTCTTCGTCTTCTTTCCCCCATTCGAGATATAAAGTAGTTTTATATATATATAATATACGTTTTAGCCATCGCGTCCGGTCCGGAGCAGCAGCGGTTTTCGATCCATTAAACCGTTTTTAGCGTACTACCGGACGCCCACCACCGCCGCGCCGCTGCAGGGTCGAGTTTTGACGGGGGTCGGGAAAGGGTTCGGATGGCGGGAATGCGTTTTTCTGAACACATATATACACAAGTGTATATTATATAGACATTACACACACACGAGTCGTTTAACCCGAACCAACGTAATACATTTTATAATCAATTAAACTTCACTCGTGTGTATACAGATATATATAGACGAACCGAGTACACAAACTCCTCACACACACAAATAAATATATAAACTTGTATACGTGATTCAAACGTAAGTGTGGCTGTGGTTGGGCGGTTTCTTTTCCCGCTTTCGCTCGCACCGTAATATATACGTCGACCATTTTGTTGTTATCGCGTCTGGTATAATGTGTGCGCGGCTTGCGTGCGTGCGTGCGTGCCTCCAACCCTTAACGTTTTACAAACGTCGTATACATTTTATTTATTTATTTACTAAACACTTTTACGATGATTGTTTTTTTTTTTTGTTTTTCAGAAAAAGAAAGACTTTTTCGGTCGCGAAATCGACGTGTCCAATGCGCCACAAAAAAAAGGTAACAACAACAACAACAACAACAATAATAATAATTTAAAATGAACGATATTATAATAATAATAATATGTCGAACTCTACGACGTCGTCTCCACAGGGGCGTGAATTTAGAATTAATGGGAAGGGCAAAAAAAAAAAAAATCGGCGATTTTTGGGATGGAGCTAGGAAGGCCCACTGCTCTGTGTGGGTCGCAGTAGTATTTTGGACGGTGTAAGTACACAAGGTATTTAACGTGTACGGAAACAATGATAAATCCGTTGTCTACGAAAAACGATTCTAAAGTATTTTGCAATCGCCGCGATAGTACCAACAGAAAGAAATCGTTTCACTTTTGTGCGTAGGTCGGTTTTCTAACACACTGTTGTAAAATTGTCGAGTCAGCGTTTTTTTTTTTTAATTATAAATTAAGCCGTATGACTAAGGACGTAGAAAACAAAAAAAGATTGATTAGGTATCGCATACGTATTCGATTGCAATGTTCTTCATAGAGATCATATTTTCTGATTTTAGTTTCTGCAAGCGTAGCGAATGATGTTTTTTCTTTCTTTAAAAATACTTTTATTTGACCCGTAAAAGTGCTTGCTCCGATTTTCAAAGCCAGTGCCAGCTCCTATGATAGGTTTTTGGACCCAGTCGGCACTTTGGTTGAAGCTTTTTTTGTGTTGTGTCTCGAAAATTTTTCAAACAGACGGCTTGAATTTTCCACATTTGTTGTACTGTCACTTTTTCGGGAGACCATAGCGGCAGACTCGCCAATATTTACGTTGAATACCACGCGCATAAAAGTATGGATTTAAACTATATTTTAAACTTTTTATTTACTCAATTGCTGAAAAAAAAAAAAAAAGGTTGACTTTGTGAGATATTAAAATTTACTGGATTTATGTTTTATTTTTTTGACGGTTAAGTGAACGGCGAATTTTACGCTGTTGTTGCAAGAGACGACATTAATTTATCTGAGTTTTACCCGTTTTCGCCCGTGATAATTAATCGGCTGTATAAAGTTTCATGGATATATCTACGCGTACAGCGTACCCAAACTTTAGAAACGAAATGAACGCGATTGCGATCTCAACGTGACAAAAAAGATCATTCATCACCGTCAATGTTTAGTATAATGTTGAATACGTAGATAGGGGTACGCTTGTCGACAAATCGTTAAAACCATAAATATGGCATGTATATGCTCCTCGTTTATATACTTTGTGAACCGTAACGATGTCAGTCGAGGCTGACTTTTAGTCTCGTTACTGATCAGATTGTACAAGTGTGTAGTAATTCACACCATACTCGTATTTTTATGCACTTATTTCCACAGCGCCAAGCTTTTAAAAACGATACGAATTAAATTGTACAAAAAACATTATGCCAAAAAGAAAAAATGTCTGGCCGTTTTCAATGTTTTCGGTGTCAGTGCTGGCCATTTATTGAGGAGTAAATAATTTAGGCGATTCAATCCAAACATGTATGCATGCGTGTCAGTGTGTCTTTATCTCATAGGCGTTTTTTACATAATATGTTTAATAAATTTTGTCATAAAAATTTGTCGTGGCTGCAGGCCTGCAGTTATCACAATAGTTCCTGTCGATTATTTGATTTTCAACCATGCCTAATTTTATAATTTCATCTGTGGACTGTGACAGTAACTGTGGCTCTGTCTACGAGTTTATTGTATCGTCTATATCCATTTCCATATAATATAATGATTACATATATGCGTCTAAATTATCTAAACTATCTATCATCCATCATTGACAAAGTAATTGAAGAATTCAAGATTTTAAAACCAGGAAAACTAAAAGGAACACAATTATAGTATTTCACAATTCGTTATGGATATTAGACTTAGTAATATATTTTATTACCAATTAAGTTTGTTCAAAATTTTTTTTTTTTGGCAAGTGGTTTGAGGTGTAGGCGATCAAAAGAAATAACATCTGAAATCGAATTCCGCGCAGCTCGCCTGTAGGCTTTGATCAGTATATATTGATCGTTTCGACGTCCGTATGGATGCTACATTTTTTTTCTTAAACATCTACCTGTACGTACCTCAGAAAAATTTATCTCAGCAATTTCATACGATTATCCGTACGTGCGGGCGATGGACAGTGCAATATTGAGCTCAAAGCAGTAGTAGCTGTCGAAGTTTATTACTTTACGGGTTCGATTTCGTTTTCAGACCAAACAGTATGTATTGGTAAAACATGTACTGTACATTGTATTGTACAGTAAAACCTGAAAATGCAAACATTTTTAAAATAAACGTGTGTAATTCTGTAACTTATGTAGGTACATCATTGTTCATTACAATAATTTTTATTTTACCCTTTTTTTTTACGATTAGCTCCGGGGGCGCGCGCCCAGGATGGCCCCCCCGGCCCCTCCTCCCCTATATAGACGCAGGGATACCGCGTTTCGTCCGCGCACGGTAGTCGGTCCCAGGGACCTGGCTGGTCCCTGCACTTGGGTACCCGTAATCCGGTATAACGCAGCACCCCCTTGGCTGGCCGGTGGCCGGGGCGAGCCAATTACGCGTTCGCAAACATTATTATTATACACCGTCTGTTTATATGTTCACTGTGGTGCACGGTGCAGTTTCCGAGAGATTATCATTATTATCGTCGTCGTCATTATTATTACTATTATAATAATTATTATTGTTTGTTACCGTCGCGTAACGAGATTCGTGTCCGATGTTATTACGTGTGCTTTCCTTGTTGACACACGCCGGATGATAACGTCGCTTGCGATGCATCCGTGGTACACCGGCTAGGTACCGCGTGTGCGGGGTAGGAACGGGGGGGTCGTGTTTTATTAATGCGGTTTTCATCCCCTCGCGCGACCGCGGTTTTCGCCGTGTTTGCTCGATTACAGCACGCGTTTTGATGCGTCTCCCCGCGAGGCGAATATCCCCCCCTCGACCGTGGTATTAATATTACGTCAAAAGCCACCGGCGGATTTTTATTATGCGGTAAACACGACGTTATAAATGTTTATGAGTATTACGTGCACGTTATTATTATAGACGTCTGTTTCGCCGTTTAAAATTAATCTAGAGACCGTAACGCGGTGAAAAGAGCTGGGGGTTGTTACGAAAAAAAAAAAAATGAAAAAAAATACCGGAATCGCTACTCTAGGTCGCGCGGGTTAGTTTGACGGAGTGCGGTTTAGGTGCAGGGTCACCGTTTTGGATGTTATGGTTTAACATGAATTGTTTGTTGTAATAACGGTTCTGAGCAAAATCTCAGTTTGATAGGACCACGGGAAGTGGGCCATCTGAGTACGGGAGACACAATTTTGATTGTGACGTTGGCCGTCCTAAACAAAGCCATGTGCCGAATCTCAGCTTGATGGGACAACGGGAAGTGGTTCATTTGAAGCCCTTTCAACGACAAAAAAAAAAATAAATAAATTCTCCCGTGCAATTTTTAAAACTTTTTAGTCACATGTTCAACTACGTAAAATTTGAAAGCTTTACTTACTCGATTGAATAAAAACCACAAAAAAATTGAAATTTTCGAAAAATCTCAGCTCAGAAATAATTGAAATATTTTTGGAAATTTTGCGTCAAACCGGTTTTTTATCCATTTAAATATCGTGTAAAAAGTTTCAGAACTGAGACGTCATTATTTCGGTAGTTATGACCATAATATTATAACGAAATTGATTTCGTCAAAATTTGCCGTACTTTTTACTGGTTATTTCTAAGTTTTTTCTATTTGGTTTTTCGGCCACAATTCAAAAACCAAAAAAAAACATTTCGAAAAAACCTCAAATAAGGTACAGTATCCAAGTCTATTTTCCAAACTCTTGCGCTACAACATTTTTTGATTGGACGCGCATCCTCTGGCCGTCAGAGTGTTCCCAAAAAAAAAGAAACATCATTGTAAAAACAGTATTGCGCTCAGAATCTAAAACAGCTAAAAATGTCTCATTATATTATTATAATAGTTTTTCGATCACGGTTTCGTGTTACTATTTTGTTTTTGAAATACGCGTGCTCGTATATATGTACTAAAATTGTTTCACTCGTCGTTTGCTTACGCATTGAAATGTTTGTTTTTCTCTCTCCGTGTTTTTCAGAGTTCCGCGACGAGATCGTGAAGAGCGACGTTTGGTTTCATTTCAAAGAGGGCTACAGCAACGCCGTACGAAAATTAGTATTAATAAAAGATCTTCAGTAAAGTTTTACGCGTGCAAATTCGTTTTGTCTTTTTTTAATCCACCCCGATTTTGTAATACGTCCGTTTGTAAGTAAAAATAATTTTTCGCAGTTAAATTTCACTCGATTTACATTTTAAGCACAAAAACACTAATTATTATCATGCTACCGCAAAAGTGAGTTTACCGAATCATTTATGTATGCTTTGATATTATAACTTGATATCGAGAAACTTATATACTTAAAATATATACCCAGTGAGTAAAACCAATACAAACTTCGTCGGGTTAGGTACTTTTTGCCGTGTTACTGCAGCACGTTTTCATAACTAAATCGAATTTTTTAACGTATAATGTGTATTGTATAAGATTTGCGTATAAAATATTTATGTTGGCGTAATTTCTGAATTGTGTTTATTTGTATTCGTGTCGCTTGTAATTGTGTATTAAAAGGATTCAAATTTTTTCGAATAAAAATATGTATAACGCGTACACTTATTTTAATCAATTTGAACTCTAAGCTGTGTACGTTTTGTTCTTGAAAATAAAAATTTGTTTGGAAAACCCGAGTATCCCGAGTAATTAATTTTTGCGACGTTTACGAATATGTGGGCAAGTAAATATCATAATTATGACGACGTATATTTTAAATTTACAGAACAGCGTGAATTCCAGTATTTTTTTTATATTTTAACTGTCAAATTTGTTTAGTAAAACAAATAGATGTGGTTTTAAACCGAGCTTATTACATATTATTCATTATTTACAAAATATATTGTACACGCTTTGTATCCGTTTTGTGCGTGAATCGGCGTAAATCATGGTAAGTACTAATATGAAAAAATGATTAAAACCCTAGATATTTTTTCGTCAGGAACAAGATAGTTTAAAACGCGTTGGCGTTCAATAAAAGGTTTAAAAGTATAAGTTAAAAACGAAAAAAATTGTCGGTCCTAATTTGACCCCTAAGGTTCGAAGTTTCCGTATTTTAAGCGACAGATTAAAAAAAAGTTGTTGAGCCGTCGCCCGTCCCATTGCCTGAAGCATGTAAGAAAATCCACGGTGTCTAAATTGTTTTGGAACTCTGATTTTTGCTCTCACGGTCGTACAATTACTAGTGTATTACGCGGACGCGTCGAACAGGAACGGACTGACATTTGTGGGCTTGGGGCGCCAAGTCGGGGCCCTATATTAAGGACATAATGCAGTGTCCATTTATACCGAAGACTCGTGAATCGATGCTCGAAACATAAGTGGTATACGGATGAAGGAGCAGTTTTGTTCCGGCATCCCGTTTCCGTCGCAATCTGAACGATTCGGAGGAGAGAAGAAAACAGTCCTGCGCGCAGGAATCGGGGGACAAAAGTGTGCGAGATCCGGTGAGTACACATAATATTATAATAACCGTGTATACCGAGACGGTGGTACACGTAGAGTGACCAAATTCGATTCGCGTGTCCGCCATGATGATATTCCGGTCGTGATTTCGTTTCGCAAACATTATGCAATCCCTTTGAACCTCCTCCGAGCCTGCTCGCTCGCCGTCCCTTTGCTCGCTCGCTCGCTGCGTCCCTCGTCTCGGAATGCGAAAATCCCATTCGCACCTGTGCATACGACGGATTCAATCAAAACGCCCCTTCCCCCCCAACTCTCTTGCCCGTGGTATACGCGCGATTTCAGTGGCGTACACTTACGGGACATTTTTTTTGTTTCCTGCAAACTACAATATTATTATTGGTAGTGTAAATTCATCAATATACTAAACACGGGTTAGAAGCGGATTTCACCACGTTTTGTTTTGGGGAATTCTCGCTAACACGTTTTATTATATTTTGCAGCTGGATGATGATGTCATGCGAGATTAAAACCGTAACTGCGATCAAATAACGTTACGATCCTGAATAAATTTTTTTTGAAGATTGGAAACATTATTTACCCTTAAGATGTATTGATAAATGTCAAGTAATATGTACATATTTTACTCGTAAAACTGATCCTATTATAAATTACGATATAAAATAGAGGAATGTTTCTAGTTAATTCAAATGAAAAATTTAGGGATTTATTTTGAAAATGATTTTGGCTTTAAAATCAATCATAAAATTATCCTGAGGAGTTTTATCCATTAAATTGTGACACTACAATTTTTTAAGAAGAAAAACAGCCGTTATATGCGTACGAGTTTTTTCATCAAAACTATAAGGATTATTTTTTTTACAAAACTATGAGTAAAAAAGAAAAAAAAAAAATAGGAAAAATAATATCTTGCCGTTTCGACGGTGAAAAAATTCTGAGAAAAACGTAGGTATACGTTAATTAAAGCGTGCAGCTTTCAAGCGTTCCTGAGTGGTGAGTACGATTTTAGCAAATTATTTTTTTTCAATGACGTATTTTTTTTCTGCGTTTTTGTTAACACTTTTTTCGCGTAGTAGAAAGTAACTTTTCTGATAGTCCTATATGGGGACTCCGGTGATACTATATGGTTCTAGTTTTTTTTTAAATTTTGCCTACTGTTTGAGTCATACCGCAAAACAAAAAAAAACATTAATTGAAAATTTTACGGCGTAAAAGTGGAAATTTTCAGGTTTGTGATGAAGATTTCGTGTAGAAAACCGATGGAGAGGCGAGTGTTGGTCCGATATTTTTATGCAGTACCTTATGATATTATAAAACGCAGAAAACGTAACATAAAAAAAAAAAAGAAAGGAAAGCAATAAAGGGAGTAAATACGAGGTCGGGTAGAAATTGTTTGGCGTAACCAGCACAGATACACTCGCTCAGAACCGTTTTTTCGATGGCAATGAAATCGCTTTCAGATATCTATTAACAATCTACGTTTGAACCGCGACTTCCGAACCCGTCCAACGTGTAGTCGCTACTCCGTCTCGAATTTTAGATTCTGAGCGGAGCGAGGAAGCTAGTGGTTTTACAATGATGTTTATTATTATTTTTTTTTTTAAACTGCTAACAAAACTTACCAGAAAGAGTGCACCGATTTACAGTACCTTTTCTCTTAGGAAATCGGATAAAGATTGCACTATATTCAGGTCATTTATCAAATTTTCTCGATAATTTCTGTAACGCGACGGGGGAAAAAAAAACGCCGAAAAGTTGCGAAAAACCGGCATTTTATCAATAACGCGTACAGTCATAACTTCATAATTTCGAGAACAGTCGTCATCAGGGCAGTCTCGAGACTGTAGACTGTATCTTTGTATTGTACAACTTTCACAAAAAGTTTCATTTAATTTCAGGCGATTCATAGCCGTTCTTCGGTCTCGAGGTTTTTCACGAACGGGTTAATTTTGGGTATTTTCAACGCGTCTCGTTCATAATTTTTTTCCAAACGTGGATACGACCCTCGGACCGTTTTTATTGTCAAATTTAGTTTTTACCACGACGGGTGACTTCTTTTTTTTTTTGCTTTTCGCCGCCCCCTCGTTTCGCGGTGTTATAGAGCAGTAGTAGATCCGGTATAGTATAGTATTATTAGATATCACTGCCGCAACGAGTCGAGCAAGACGCGTTCGGAAATTGTTTCCCATAACCGTCGGACAACAAAAACGGCTCTAAACTATACCGTTATTATACGGATATAACAGTATAGTGCCGGATATCGTACCGGCTCTTAATGTCTGCACGCACTCGGGTCATTATGTAGTTACCAGATGATGATGATGGGGATATCGTGCGCGGTACATACTACAACGGCCGGGCGAGATTCTGTGTGTTATTTTTTTTTCTGCCCGAAACGTCCCCACAATTTACGAGGGTCGAATAATAAAAAAAACTCCGACGATATCGCTATTATGAACACGACGACGACGACGACATCATCATCATCGCAGCCACCCCCCGGGACACGCGCGACGTCACATCACATCCGAAACGTCCGGGCGCGGGACGAGCAGCGTGTGCCGCGTGCGCTGTCTGCAGTCGCGAACGGCGTTTCCCGCAAAATTAAAAGCAGTGTCCAACGCAGTGTTGTTGTACACCATCCACGCGATCGCGAAATATTCAAAAATTCAACAAAAAAAAAACCGAGTACTCTTTACCCCGACCCCTTGATGACCGTGATGTTTTGACGCCACGAATACGCTGTTGTAATTCGTACCCCTATGTCTCTACTGTCCGTCCATGCATCCGTGACGGGTTTTCGTTTGGCTGTTCTTTGCGCGGGCTTTTACGGTCTCGCGATGTCTGAAAGATCATTGCGCCGTGTACAACTGCGGTGTAGCTTCGGGCGAACGTCGCTACGCGCGTGGTAACAGCAACTGTTTCAATGTCCCATGCGGTTAAAGCTGCGGCGCCGAGAAAAAGCGTTTCGTTTAAAAGGGTCGCACGGCTGTGCGTACGCACACGGTTCCAAAAGGTAATAAAACTAATCGAAACGATTGTTATGTCTGTATGACAAAATCCCGTAAAAAACAACACTTGTAAAAAAAAAAATCAAGTCTCGCAACGCAGTTTTTCCACCGTAAAAAGATCAAGTCGGTTATCAATTTGTTCAGTCCCTGCGTAAGGGACCTTCTGTCTTAAGCTGTTACGTAATTAGCTATGCTAACAACATGCCGCGTATCTATTAAAAGTCTTTTATGTTTTAAATAAATAAATTGACCCGGCCATCGCACTGAACAATCTAATTAATATAGATAATATATGTATTTACGTCGTGTCTTCATGGCCGAGTCAATTTATTTATTTAAAACACAAAAGACGCTATCGTTAATTACGTAACAACTTAAGACAGAAGGTCCCTTAAGTAGGGACCGAATAGATTAATAATCGATATCGTTAGAATTAAAATACATAATTGAGACTAAATGTATACGTTATCGTTTTAATGGGTGCTTACTATACACCTTCGGGACAGCTGCTTAGAACCGCGGAACAGGTTACTTTAACAAGTAAAAGAAAACGCTTTTTAGGTAGGTACGTTGTTTTTTTTTAGATGAGCGTTGTTTAATTTAATATTTCTGTTCGAGATAACTGCTAAGACTTACTGTACATCTAGATAAAAATTCATATAGATACGAACGCATTTTGTTCAGATGGCTGAAATGTAAAATCCACACGGATTTCGTTTGGTTTTGGAACGATTACTGTAGAGAGGTTAGTTAATCGATCAACATTTACGGACTGAGAGAGAGTTGTTAGTAGTTTTTTCCTGATTCTCTGCGGTCGGAACGTTATCGTCTTTCGTCGGGCAATTATATGCGTTTTGCGCAGTTGCAATCGGTCTCGCGATTATCGAGCGACCGAACAACTTTAAACAATTACCGTACGCCATCAAAACGGCACTCTGCAGGGGACTGAAAAGGGCGTAACAAAAAAAAAAAAAAAAAATACGATTGAAAATTATTGTATTTTAATGTATAATATTATGTAAGGTATAGTAATTATAATGCTTCACACTTCTTACTGTATATAGTTGAAAATAATATCTAATACAATATAATATACATCGTATACTCGGACATTGAGAAGAAGGTAACAACAATTTGATCTACTGTACATCGCTACAGCAGCGATGCGCGAGTTATACTATATTGCAGTGCTTATCGTTGCGTGATTTGATAAAAACAACAGCGACCGAAAACGTCGGTCAAACCGTGTAGTGTATTTTATATTATTAATGCTGCTGTCGTTGTGAATTTTACGGTATTGGCACGCACAAATTCGATTACAAATTAAGTTTATAAATAATAATATTGTTACATTTTACACCTACGAGAAAAAAACGACCGCGCAAATACGTCGCAGCGCCAACGTAATTCTACTTGGTTTTTCGTTACATTAATCGCGCTTAAAAAACAAAAACACGTCTTACACGCATATAAAACATATTTCTACTCGTAAGTATATGTCAATAATTATCGTTCGTAAACGAACGCCACGTGTGTCTAATATACAATATTATTGTTATTATTACAATACGTTATTTCTAAGATGCAGCATATATATATATATATTTACAATGCGGATAATAAAGATTATACGTATATAATACAAAGAAGTGATAAAAAAAAAAAAATGCGCATAAACAAAAAACAAACAAAAACCGATATGGTTGTAATGATTAATCGACAAACAATGTTATTGCGCGAGTGAACGACCAGTTGACGGTTTAAAATATTCCTACGTGTGTATAATATAATGTGTTCAAATAACCGACTCGCGCAAACAGCTTTACTAAACGAATCCAATAATTTTTTTCGAGACGATTCACAACGGTGTGTTGAGCAGACGAATCTGCTCTGATGTAAAAATCCGTTTTCGTTATGACGCTGAGGATTTTCATTTTTTGAAGAAATTTACTGCGTTTTTCCGAAAAAATGTCTGCGTTAGTCGCCGCTCACTCCCTAACCCGGACCCATCCTCTATTTTATATCGCGGTGCTGTCACGTCGATAAAATCAATTCAGTGAACACACGACATACATTGTTATTACGAAACTGACTACTCTCTCTGCGTGCGCGCTTGGTTAAATTTTCGTAATTTTATTTAAAAAGAAAACAGCGAACCATACACACGTTTTTCACCCCTTCGATAAACATCGCGTATCAAAGCGATTTTATCCCTCGAACTGTACAGGTATGAATGACCGTCTTTTTGATGATCGGGTCGAAACCTACTCACCGATTTTGTTATCAATCAGCCTGCTACGGTCATTCGTAGGGTATCTCTCCTCAAACTGCTGCAGTTCTCTTATAAAACGTGCGTTCACAGAACACGACCACTGTTGTAGAATGTATATTTTGCACAGTATTAAAAAAAAAAAACGTTGAAGAAAAGAGTGTTTCACTCGAGTCTGCCGGTGAAGAACGTCCCATCAGCGCGGTAAGGTCGGATAGTCACCTGGTCGCGGGGGCGGACGACCGCGCGGTTAGTTGTTGGAGTCCGCGGACGACGACGACGACGCCGGCGGATGTTGCGTTGCGGCGGCGGTCGGCTGTTCCGTCGCCGTGGCGGCGGTCGCGGTGGCGGTCGCGGTGGTCAGCGACAGCGGTTGCGGGTGCGGTAGCTGCGGCTCCGGCTTCCGGTTGGCGGCCAGCGCGTGCAGAGTGGACGTGAGCGACGGCAACTGGAGCCCGAGGCCGACCGGCAGCTGGAGCGCGGCCGCCGCGGCCGCGTGATGTTGCATGTTGGCCACGTGCTGCAGGCTGTGGAACAGCGCGGCCGAGTGCTCTTGCGCCTTGCGCCGCAGCTCGGCCACGCTGGACGAACGGTGTTCGGCTCCGCCGCCGCCGCCGCCGCCGCCGCTCTCGGTCATCGCCCCGAACGGTTTCATGGTGCAACAACTGCATCCGAACCCTGCCGACACAAACGCATAGTCGTCTTGTAGAGTATTTGTGTGAAACCATTCAAACATACAGATTTTGTTTATAAAAATGTTATACTCATTTTTTTCGTTATTCAGTATTACTATTTAATCGTAAGCGTCTACAAATAGTTTTAAACTTTTATTTTCCTCGTATATATTATCGACTCAGGACGGTTAAAAAATGTTTCGGTCCCGGGAGCGAACGTTAAATCCTCCTTTGGATTTCGTTAAAACACGAATGACCTGTTACGCAAAAGTTACGAATGATCTTTGGATAATAATGAAACCGCGTATTTGCCACGGACATTCCGTTTAACGTTGACATTCGTGACTTTCATTACGCGACTTTCTATCAGTTACATCTGCACCACTCTGTTAGTAAGCATAAATCGTCGGTATCTCGGTTTCATACGAAGATACAGTTGATTTGAATAATTTGTGTGATACGACCGTATTATGACGTGTTCTCTGGCTTTGCAACGGAATCTTTTAGGATATATAATAACTCTATAACGTTTCTAAACATACGGTAAAATATGTAAAAGTTAGACCGTTTGAAAAGTACGTTGGACCGGAAACCGCCGGATTAGTTTTCTTTTTTACGTTTAAATAAAAACATAGTTACGCGTATTATCGCTTGAAACCAATAATTATGAACGTATATAACAATAAACGTTTTATTTTTTTGTTTACGCGTGTTCAAAATGTTATAACCATAAGTATTTCGTTTTTAAACATTATAATTTCGCGTTTAATAATAATAAACAAACCGTTCAAAACCTTTTGTGCAACGTCACAATAGTATTCATAAAACGTAAAGATGAAACGACTTCGCGGTTGATTATGAATAAAACATTTTGTAATTTTATTACGGTAACGCGAAAAATAATTCTTTGTTGCCTTGGTTACATTATTATTATAAAATAGTCGTAACTCCGGGGGATCTGAGAAAAGTTATTCCGTAAATTAAACAATTTTCACTTGTTTACAGCATGCTGCTGTAATGTTGTACATACATATTACTGTAGGAGTACCGCATTTTTTTAAAAAATATTTTTAAATCGCGTTGTACGCGTAAAAACTTTGAAATGTTCAGCAAACATTCACTACATTCAACCTTTTCAGGTACAACAATAATTTTTCGGGGTCACCGTGGTTTATGTGCTTTTTGTCGTATTTTTTCGATCTAATGATTTTTGTAACGTTGTTCGTATTGTGCTTTAACCGATACCAAAATGTGTGTCACGAAAAAAGTTGTTTGTTTGAAGATTTTGGATACAAATTGATAGTATTTGTGAACAAATTTATCACAAAAACGTCTAATGTGATTGGCGCCGCAAATTTAGCCGGACAAAATGTCAACAATTTACGATCACCAAATTTTGTTAGAATTTATAATACTACTTAATATACTCTTCGTATCATTTTGAATATTTATTATTATGAGTACAGAAGTATGTTTAGTTATTTTATCATCTTAATAAATTCCACAAAAATATCGGTGTTGTCAACTGCTGTTTAAATTGTATATATTTACCACGTGATACGCATTATAATGAAGATAATTTTACGGACTTTAACATGCCATGATTGCGTTTAAGGTAAAAACTTAAAAAAAAGAAAATTAATACATATTGTGAGAGAATTACGCATTTTTATTTTTTAGTTGCACCGGTGAAAAAATATAGGACATACTAAAAATGTACATTTATATGGCATTAAACACGATAAGTAAATATTCAATTAACTTTTATCTGCCTTAAATAAAATTATCTAGAAGTAAATATATATTCGTCAATTACGATTATAGCGCGAAATAAGTAAATTAAATTTTTATTAGACAAAAGTGTTTTTGTTCCTTACCGTAAATCGTATACATTAAAATTTTTCAACACAAATTGTGTATGCTTTGTCCAATTTATAGGTGAATACTAGATTTAAAATGCTGATTATTTAAAAAATGTAATTTTCACAGTCGTACAACATGTATTCTTTTTCTCGAAGTCCTTAAAATATTTGTTTCATCATTTCTTCGGTGTTTAAGAGCCTAAATTCACAAATTAAAAAAATGAAACTATATTTATGGCTGCTTAAAATCTGAACGAAAACTACGCCTTTCGTCCGAACTCTATAAATCCCGATTCAAAGATAATTTGCGGGCTCGAAAAAAAAAGAAAGAATATTACGTGATTCGAGCGATTCGACGTTTTCCGAATTGAGTGATTGAAAAATGTCGAAATCAATTAGATTTCGCCTTATTGCAACGTGTAAAAGTACACGCAGAAACGTTTTTCACGCGTTTAAGCTTATTTACACCAGATACCTCTGCACTTAAAGTTTTATCCATCAACTGACTTTCGACACGTAATTTTAAATCCGATTTAGATTATCGCGTGCTCGTGCATCATTCTGTGTCGAACGTAAACGTAATATTTTATAATTGTTTAACCTATCTGCGTATAGTGTCAGTAAATTTAATTATTACCGCGTGATATTGTGTCAGTGGAGTTTTCGAGTTATTTGTTTTTAATCTGTCGGTCTCTGACGTACGGTTCAAACTGTATAATTTTTTAACAAAGTTACGTTTTTCATCGTTTCCGAAAAATCGTAAGTGGTCAAAAAACAAAAATAATTGACGAATTCAGCAAAACACACACACGTTTTTGAACTAAAATTTTAAAATGTCACATTAAATTATTCGTCTCGTTTCGTATCACAAAATCGGACACATTTTGCGTACGCAGTTGAATAGTTTCTGCACCTAATGGAAAAATTAAAAATTTTTTGTTCGTAAAATTGTCGAGTCGTAGTAATAAAGAATACGTAACAAATAATTAATCACATTCGGAGTCGAGTCCTGCAGATAATACAAAAAATGTACCCGTCTATATATAAAGATAAAAATACATTTACTTCAAGTTAAAGTTAGATAAAGATAAAAAAAAAAAATGAATTTTTATCGAGATCTGAGACAATGATAAGTACTCCATTTTTTCTAGATAAAATTTAGACAAATCATCAGATACATTTTATTCTCGAGGCTGAAATTGAATATTAAAATATTTGTAATGTAAAGGTTAGTCTATTGGGCTGGGTCAAGTCGGCGGGATTGCAGACTAAAATGAAAATTAGAAAAACATTTCTTGATATTTAATTAACTTGGGTGAGAGTTATTTTTAGCTAAAGTAATCATAATTATCTTGAAAATTCAAAATATAGGGGGATATCGTGTCATTGTGCCTGGCAATTCAATTCTGTTTAGAATATACTTTTTATATTGATAATACCTGCTGGTGTTTGCATATTGTCGACGGAAATTTTGAAACACATTTTAAATCATAATTTAACTTATAACAATATTTTTTTCACTAGTATAACGTACAGTGTTGAGACTAGACGAGTGAAAATTCATCTATCAAAACTTATTTCCCAAAAATCATCCGGATTCTATTATCCGAGAAAAAATACAAGATCTAAGTAGAATAATGATACAAATTATTCAATCCTCGACGTGCAAGGGTGTTCCACTGGCTTTGAATAGTATAATATTAAACGTGAGAAATATTTTTGAGAAAATGTGTGTTTTAAAATACGAATTATTCGTATACTCTGTACTTAGATGAATTACAAAACGGATGGTTATTGTGTTCGGGCGTGGTAATATTCATCCGGACAAGACGAAAGGTAAGTAAAACCTTTATAATCTAGACGCATTTATCTGGATATACGTCTGAACAGTAATGATAATGAATGATGAATGAAGTGTCGAGTTAATGATTTCGTGAGAAGAAACGGGAGATTGACAACAAAAAAAAAAAATCACGCCACCATTATAATCCTTTACTTCTCCTCTTAACCGCGATCATCACCCCTTCGTCGCGCGCGTACCGTGTGCTGAAATATTATCTCCGTCGCGTCCGTTTTCGGACATGAATTAATGACGACGCCGTCGGTTATTTCCGAAAAAAAAAAATTCGGTCGATCGCACTCGCGCTTTGGCCGTGTAAAATACCTTCGGGTGTTGTACACGTGTTTTATAAGTGAAATTAGTAATAACAATTATTGTTATCGTTGCCAAAAGCGTCGGAAACAAATTGATTTAGTCTCCGAAATACGAGTCGCCAATACGTCAACCCCTCGGCCGTTTACGAATCATGACGCACAAATATATAATACATACAGGGTGCTGTGTAAATGGTAAATCCCTGCACATATCTCCGAGGTGAATAGAAAAAAAAAAACAAAACGTTACACATGTTATGGAAAAAAACATTTATAAAAACTATATTGCGTAAGGTTTTTTTAGATTCTGAGCGACGAGCGATTGTTTTTACAATGATGTTTTTTTTTCTATCAACTTTTCGTATAGAATGAATGCTCCAATTTCCAAAGTCAGTAACTATTCTAAAAACTTTTTACGGACTCCGGCGGTACTTTGGTTGTAGCATTTTTTTTTTTTTGAATTTTTCAGAACTTCTACCCGAAAACGTCGTTACGTTCATCCATGTATAGAGTATACAAACATTCGTATTTTAAACACACATTTTCCCAAAAATATTTCTCACGTTTAACATTACTATTCAAAACTAGTGGAACGTACCGCTTGTACGTTGAGGATTTAACAATTTTTATCATTATTATTTTATCTGTATCGTTTCTACTTAGATCTTATATTTTTTCTCGGATAACAAATGCTATTTTTATCGGAATCTGGATGATTTTCGGGAAATAAGTATACCGTAAAAGGTGTGCTCCAATCGTTACGTCGAACCCCACATAAAAGTCGGGATTTCGGCTTTAAAATTGTATTCTTATTTGATTGAAGCATTTTTTGATGTAACGATTATTTTCTGAGTTGTGTGCCGAAAACGACGAAAATATGGTGAAATCGCCTAATCCGGCAACAGAACACGGCTTGTTTTTTTTTTTTTACGTATGTATAACAGGAGTAATTCGCGATCTTTTTTATTTTCACCCAGGACTTATTAGATTAGATGGCTCGCTTAAAATCGTTTTTTTTCCCCCCGAATTCAATGATTTATAGCTGCTTTCAGATGTTAAATAATACGGATGTACCACGACTTTGAAACCAATGACCCACCCAGGGCGTAGGTCGCTACTGCACCTTTACCGAGGTACCGTTCTTTTTTAAAATCATTGTTGTGATCGCGGGACTTAATTTTTTTGAAGAGGGTGTCGTTACAGTTACTGTGACTTCACCTATAATACTGCAAGACGTTGGGAAAATTTTTACGCCCGACATCGCAGAAGAGTACAAAAATACTTCTGGTTTCGACGGGGCCACAGCTCATACGGCCGGTCACTCTCGCGCTGTTCTTCAAGAAATGTTTCCTGGTCGCCTGATCTACTCATAGGAAACCATTATACGGCCTCCTCGCTCCCTTGATTTGAGCCCACGCGATTTTTTTTGTTTCGGAGATATCTCTGCAAAGCTGAAGTTTTCGAGCATCGACCATTAGGGTTCTAATTGAAGGAGGCTAAAATCTCCGTCGAGAAATCTCCGGTACTCCGCTCGATAGGCTCCGGTCATAGTGATGGGGAAACTTTTGAGATGGCTCCATATTATGTGCGTCGTTTGGACGTTATAATCTTTAGCCTTTTCTAGTCGATTGTGATTTGTATTAATTATTTCACGCGTTGGATGGATATATATATATATATCGGCTGATGAGTTTGAGTTAGGTTGATGCCAATTATTGTAGAATTGTAGGGGTACGCACAGTTGGGTCGATCCGGTCACGTCCAATGTTGGATCGATGTGCGTGTTGGGTGAGTAAACGAATAAGAGCGGAATGTTTCAGATGCCTTTATTTGCGTCTTGATTGAGGCTGATTGTAATGGAATAGCGTTTTTAACAAACTTCAAACTTTGGGCGTTCACGAAATAGTTACACACAGCCGATTGTCCGAACGGCGATAATACGTTTCCCTCGTGGTGCAGTGTTTGATATAAGGGGCCCATGATGCATTCGCGTGAGTTGGTTTTGAAGATTATAATATTCGTTCGGGGGGAGACTGCAGGAGGGCTCCTTAAATTTAGCATAATTTAGATACCTTTAACAATTGTGGCTTTTCGAGTAATGTAACAACTCTTCACGCGTGTCCGTTGAAGTTTAATTCGCGGCGTTACTTCGTCTGACCAATTTACGGGTGTGGAGTTAACGATTGTGACTGGAGAAACTCTGGCGTGGAGAGTGTTTCCAAAAAAAAAGGACTGTTTTAGTCTCACAGTCCGACTGAAGCCGCCAATTGGCCGCAATATTCACCCGGTGTTATACTACTCTATACTCACCGTCGTTCGATCCATTAATAACGGCCCGGTCGTTATTTATTAAGGGGTTCCGTTTGATTATTTTATAACTCGTGCGCGACTTCTCCTATTCGCCTCTCTTCGTCGTCGCCTCCTCCTCCTCCTCCTTCCCCTCTGCCACCACCCCCCTACCACCACGTACGTGCAGAGTATATTATTATTATTATGTCGTAAACTTGGCGCCAAAAGCCCCGCACGATAAATCTCCCAAAGTTATTCCATTACGGTAAAGGGACCGCGATCGGGGCGCGCGCGCGTCCTACAACAACGGTCGTGGCAGCGTACCGGATGTGTGGCCGGGGGGATGAGGAGTGCAAGAGAAAGGGATGAGAAGGGTAGAGAAGGGAAGGGAGAGCCCCAGGTGCCTCGCGTATTATAACGCGATAATAAACCCTGAGCCGACGAACGGGGTGGGTGTGGAGGAGAGAGGAAAGGGAAGGCTCGCGGTAACCGGTATCTGGTAAGTAAATTATAATAATATATTGTATAATATTACGACGTGCGTATATTATTATAATAATAATATTATGCCAGTATCAGCTGTACGTTTATACTACGTGTGTCTTTAAGATTCTGAGCGCAGCGAAGAATGTATATTATATTGTTTTTACGAGGATGTTTTTAGATATACATACTTCTATAGAAACAATCTACCTGCAGTTATTGTATTTGATTCAATGACGGGACTAACGGACAAATTTTTGTATTCTCGCCGACCATGATCCTCAGTCCTCAGACCACGAAACCACCC
>CM029357.1:8507142-8556479 GCA_017140985.1 Hormaphis cornu
TGTGTGGACAGATGTTTTGTTCGTGTTTGTCTACGCG
Organism: Hormaphis cornu; assembly: GCA_017140985.1. Classification (NCBI taxonomy): domain Eukaryota; kingdom Metazoa; phylum Arthropoda; class Insecta; order Hemiptera; family Hormaphididae; genus Hormaphis; species Hormaphis cornu. The sequence continues at coordinate 8,507,180 of CM029357.1, forward strand.
TGGACCCGGCACGACGACGAAAAAATGTTTTTTTCCCCGCGGATTGAAGGATCAAAAATAATCCTCTGTCAAATTATAAACTCACCCGTCCGAAGAGAACGGAGTGAAAATCGAATGGTTGAACGTGGACGTCGCCGCGCTGATGGGCGGTCGGATTTGCGACGGGCTCGAGCTAGGCGAATCTGGCACTGCGTTTCCGTTCCTGCGGGAAAAAAAAACGATAATAATCACAAAAAAAAAAAAAACGTTATTTGTGTTATTTTTAGGTCATACGTATGATTAATACGTAACCGATCACAATAAAAATTATACTGCGAAATTTTAACTTTCGAAATTTTCCACGTCGCCGCGTAAAAACATTTCGCAGTATCTATAAAAATCATACAGCAGTGGTCGACTTGGGAAAATAAATTTTAAAAAAACTTGGTCACGCGAAAAGAACCAAAACGAATTATACGAAGGAAGTGGTAACGTTTTAAAACAACAACGTCCTATTTATGAAACTTAAAATTTTCTTCCTAGTAATGAATAGGAATGTCACTTTAAACTTTCGCACTAGTAATAAGGTGATGTTCCTAAAACTTTAGATTTCTTTCAGGCAATACAGAAATTGGGCGGTGATGTCTTATAATATTTATCCTGGATAAATATGCAAGGACTTCCTTTGTATCTTGTTTCATTCTTTCTTTTTAAATGATGACACCAGTTTTTTTAAACAAATAATTGTTAGTGTCTTTCATTTATCGCAGGTACTTTATTCGACACCAGCTTTTTTTTTATCATAAATAAATATGCGTACATATAAAGGCCCTCCAGCCCACATAGAGCCAGGCGTTAGTTTTTAAATAGTCCAGCGTTATCTTCCAAATCTACAGATTGTAATAAAAATAAAAGTAAGCCAAAAAAAAATGCCGGAATTAGAAAAGGTCGCTTGCGTAGTTTGACGGAGTAGCGGCTACGCTTCGGGCGGGTCACTGGTTTGAAAGTTGTGGTTCAAACGTAACATTATTAATATCTGAAATCAATGCCATCGAAAAAAAAACGATTCTCAGTGAGCTCTTGGTTACCTAGTACAATTCTTGTCCCGGTAAAAACCAAATTTAACAAAAAGAATCATTTTTTTTTTAAGCTAACTACCTATACACTACGTGAAATACAGTTTTTCTTGGTGACTGCTACGCCACACAACAACTTCTCACCGACCTCCTTACTCTCCTTCCTTTATCTCTCTTCTTCCTTCCTTTCTAATTTACATGACGAATACTACATTTACTGTGTTATGTTGTACTGCACGAAAAGATCTCCAACGGGGTCAAAATTGTTTTTGGATCGGTAAAAATGTAAACGTTTAATAACCGAACTAATTCAAATCGAATTCCCCCTGACTTTTTCGCACTGCGAATCGATCGCTGCTTCCACTCGAGAACGCGAATAATGCGGCGATGTTCCGATTTTAGCCGTTTTCGGTAAATAACTCAAAACAATAAATCAGAGTAAATTCAAATTTTTCGCCGTCAACATTTTTCTTCTGATCTTCGGGGTACAACTCGAAAAGTAACGAAATTTAAAAAAAAAATGACCGGCACCAGATCGGAAAAATTACCGACTTTAAAAATCGGAGCGTCCCGGAGCCCAAAAGAGTGTTTGTAGAAAAAAAAACGCCGCAATCCAAAAAGAAGATTTCGCAACGACGCGCCTCGTATAACAATATTACGTTACACCGTTGAGAACACGGTTAGAAGGGGCGCGCGCTTAATTGATATTTCCAAAAAAAAAAAAGTGGCACTCCGATCATCCCCCGTCAAACGTTGAACATAGTGTTTGTACATCAATTATACACACGCGCGCGCGGTCTTTTAATTCGTCATTACTGTAAAAGCGCAACCGAATTATTAATATTATTATTATTGTTATTATTTCAAGTTATGCCGAACGGTTATTGTCTTCATTGTCACTTAAGAAAAAAACGCGCAGAGTCGCGTTATCGCGCCGGCCGTTCGAATTGATTGTTTAATTGGCTCAATTACCAAGTATAATTTGAATTTATCTTCACTTAAACTGCATTACGATTTATTAACAACAATTGGACGCGTGCGGCAGGACACATGCGTGTGTGTGTTGTACACCGTTGCACGCCGTTTCGAACGAAATTAGCCAAGGACACTATGACGTACTTACGCACAGTATGTTTTATTAATACAATATAAATAATGCACTATATATATAACTGCATAATATTTGTATATGTGTTCGGTTCGATTCGCCACGTTATTTCGAGTGCGAGCCAAAAAAGGGATTTTACGCTCTATTTATTACAAGTATACAGCTCCCTCGTCCGCAGGGGTGTTGCGAGGTATTACGAGGCGTGTTCTGCGAAATCGTTACGAAATCTCGGTAGCGTTTATTTAGTTGAACTTTTAACATGAGATTGCGCGCGTAAACGAACAAAATTCGTCGAGCACGAAACACCGTCTGAAAACAAAAACCGACCGGAAAAACAATTTTTTAGATTCCTCCGAAAGTCGAATTTCCGCCTGCGTTCGCGATGATCGTGCTGTACACGAGTGTTTATTGTACGTTTAATTATTCATTTGCTTACGGGTGACGTTCAAGATTTTTGCGGGGCTTAAACGGAAATTTCCAAATCTTTGAGTATACGGCAACAGAACTTGTGTGACGACGGGTGCAGTAGCGGCGAACACGGGAACGAAGAACCATGTTAAGCGTTTATCATACTCTTTACCTGGTTACAAAGCCGGGAACAACTTTTTTTTTGCACGTCGAGATGATTGTAAAAACAAAAAGCCAAGTAATGTTACGATTTTTTTTTTGTTTATTGAATTTCAAAAACATTATAAGAAAAAAAAAAGATTCATATTTTTAATTCGTGTACCCCCATATCATAGTGTGACGTTTCCTCCGCTTCGAAAAGTTCATTTTGTGTTTTCTTTTGAAATTTTCTTCATTCTAAATTCTTACTTTTTACTGTCACAGACAAACTTAAACGTAACAAAAAAAAAAAACTAACTTAATTAGACTTTTCTTAAATTTTTAACCAAATAGTTGGTGAATTGATGTTTGCCTAGTTATGATTTTATAACCGTTAAAATATATACCTCGTAATAGCTTGTGTGATACGCGTTATGCGCCAAATGAAAGATAATTTTTCTCAAGTTAAAATTAAATGTATAGAGGCACATAAAGAAATTAGGTTGGTATACACATTAATTATAATATTGATTATGTATGAATCATAGCTCATAGCTGTGTTTAAACTCTGTTTATTGTATTGATTATTTATGATATCCCAATTTAAAATTAGTGCACTAGTATAAACGGAATAATTAACGACGTACCTCGTTAAATAATTTCCAGCTTTCACCGCTGTATATTAGTTTATTATGTTATAATTTATTCGTGTTGTTCCGAGTTCAGAAAAGATAATTTAATTTAAGTACAAAAAATACAGTAGTTTTTTATGAATTATCATCGATCGAGATAATCGAATAAATTTATAAATTTTGTACGACCGTCGGCCGTGTTCGAGATGGCGTTTTGATCTCCTGCCTGCGATCTTTTTTGTACTTTTACACTGCCGTTCGAGTGTTTTGTCCTCGATATACGTGATATTATTTCTATTGTTCGTTACTATATTTTGTTCTTTAATCGACCACAGATGTTTATTAAAATTTAAAGCGGAGGTCGATGGCTCGAGTACGTAAACGTTTTTTTCAAATCGGAAATTTCACAGTGTCCATAACGCCCAGCGAAGCCTTACAAATCGGGAAATTTTTTCAACGTGAGAGCACATTATACAAACATAACTTTTGAGAATAAACTGGAAATGTATAAATTAAATCGAGAGTAATAAAATCATAGACATCTGGTCGTTTTATAACGTGAGAGCACATTAAAAAAACATAACATTCGTTTTATAAATTATCAAATTTCCTCGTATGAGCCATAATATGTTAATGCGAGAGCCGAGCTATGATTGTTAAGTTATTATCGTGTTTTTGTAATTCGTAGAACCAATATAACAATTTTTTTTTTGTACAGTCACTATTACAACTGTAGTCATAATGCACAGTTCATAGATGTGTTTTTTAAAACTGACTTTTAAAATTCCAAATAATGATACCTAGATAGCAAAACGCCAATGGCAGAACCATCATAGACAACAAAATGGAAAACATGGACACTCGCAGAGTGACCCTTTTGAATGAAACAATTGTTCTTGGCGCCAAAAGCGAAAGGTGTAGCTTTATCCCATCTGTGAGACGAGTAAAGCGAGTAAAAGTAAGCTATAGTTAAAATTAAAAAAAAAATACGGTAGTTTTTTATCAATTACTATCGATCGAGATGGTAAATAATCGAATTTGTATAAGTAAGTAAATAAAAAACCAAATATGTTTTGTATCTGAAATTTACGTTATAGTATATAAAACATAGGTGTTTTTTTAAACTCAAACCTGCACAGTTAACTTCATATACAATTTCAACTTTTAAGCGTACTATATTTAGTATTTACATTATATTTTCACTGTTTTTTAAAATTTGTTGTACAAATAGACGTACAATTGTTAAAGTATATAAATTATTACCAATCTAATACGATTTGGATAAATCATTGGGGTAGCGGTCATCTTATAAGTGGCCCCACGTCCAGTATATCTTATTAGGTCTTTAAGAAAAAAAAAAACCACATATTATCATATGGTAGGTATTTTGATTTTCATTTCGAAAAACGTGTAGAAGACATTTAATCGACCGTATGATATACATTAAAACGTGATTATACGTAAAGAATATTTTGCACGATTCCAGTTACATTTGCACGTAAGTCAATATTTTTAAAATTTCGTACTTTTGTTCTACAATAACTATTGTTACTATATTGTACTTACTGTACTCGAATACATCGTACAAGTAGGTATTTTTTTTTTTAACCAACATAAAACAATAATTTCTCGAAACATTTTTTTTTACTATCGCAATATAAAACTGAAAAAATCAACGAATGAACGAGCTGGGCCAACCGCATGTATAGCTGGTCCCTGTCTACTATAGTTATACTTATATGCGCTATACCGAGGATTTACTGTAAATAACTTTTCCGCGACATTAGTGTCTGCAGTAGAAATTATGGAAATGAAAGCGGTACGATATTTTTGATAAATACTTTTGTTCACGTAATGTTTTTTAGCAATTTTCAGTGCCAATTGAACGACGTACACGCATCGAACCACACTAAAATGCGTGTTTACGGTCGTAACTGTACGGCTCATTTGTCCGAATCGTTCCTCCTCCAGACGTCCCTTATAATACACACTTGTCCCCGTATACGATTGGCAGTGTTGGAATTCGTGAAGACGATCATCTCGATGAATTATATTTTTATCTTCGTAAAGATGCATTTCAGCAAAATCGTCAGCTGATACGAAAACGACCATTACTTAGATAGCCATCCTACAGTTATCTAAATATCGGTCTGTTCTTCGTCGAGATCGCCGTTTTATCGTTCTCGACGTTCTCGTTTCGGTCTATTCGGTGTGTAATTGAAATCGAACGAAACGAATTATTCGGCCGAGAGGTTATAGTATCGATCGCGTTGATTTTCTCTAGATAAAAATGCGGGTATCGGTAACAAAAAAACGAAAACTTATCGTCTTTTACGAAATTTTTCTGTCCCGTCTGCAGGGCTCTGCACAACACGTGAAACGCGTACGGCCTGTTTGTGTTATATACACTACAACTTACCCCGAGGGCGATGCCGAGGTCGGCCTGTCGTCCGGACCGCCGCTCACGCCACAGCTTGCGGGCGAATCGCTCCTGTCCGATATGTGAACGGTGCTGGTGCGCGCGTCCTCGTCCGGCTCGCTGCCGCTGTGACCGTCGTCTCTCCGGTCGACTTCTAACGCGCTACCCTGTAATTTGCAAAGTCGACAACAACAACAATAATAATAACGGACGATAAAAAGCAAAAACGGTTGCAGAGATTTTTCACGATTTGTTCGTTCGATTCGTAATGTGTTCAAAGACGCGTTCTAAAATCATCGGTGCGTAAATCATGCGAGTGTACACGGGGGCGGTTCCAGAGACAATACATCAGGGGTGAGGGCATAGACAGAGGTATAAATTTGACTTCCAGAAAAAAAGATATTTGTACACACCACCATTCTATTTTTTTTTGGTTATTAAAATAGTCACACCGCGGTTTTTTCTTCCGTCCGATTGAACCACCACCCGTGGCTGGCCGGAAACCGCCGAAAACTTCGCGACGCGCTGCTTCGGCGAACACAAGTGAGCGAGTGAAGTACCCATCGGATATTATCGGCCAGAAAGAATAGTTATCGCATTTCTCTGATCCGTGTGGAGATGATGCGTAGGATATTAATGCGGCACGTCACGATAACGGAAAATCGAGTAACGCGCGTCGCGTGTAATAACGGCCGAGTTACGTGTTTGAAAAATCGTCATCCGGCGGGAAACTGCTCGCGGCCAAAACGGCGGACGGTTTCTATTCGGTTTTATGATTTATGACCCGCGGTTTATAAATAATACATTATACGCGCGTCCGCTGCGGCGAAACGGGGAAGAAGAAAAAAACGAACGAACGAACGAGAAGAAAATAACAGTGTAAAAAAATATGGCGCCGTCGACCATCTTGGTTGAACCGCGTAATGTCGCGTTTCCCGCGTTTTTCCCTCGTTTTCGTTTGTTTTTAATACTTTTTTTCTCGTATCGCTCGACAACTGGCGACGCACTCGATATGTTAAAAACGAAAAAAAGCGGAGGATGATATCGCTGTACGTGGACGATAAATCAGCGCGGACGCGGTGACAAGCCGGGCGCGAAACAAACGCGCGCATTAAAAAGGGTTAAGACGTTCGGTAACATCATAAATTTGGATACGCCGCGCGCGACGTGCGGAGCTCCACCTGAGGCGAATTAAACTTAACGGATAAATCAAAAACCGCGGTCTGCCCATTTAGGGTTCTCTGTAAATAAATTCGTGTGCAGACGAGAACGTTTCGCAAGATTTGTGGCTAAAACCTCTTATTGTTATTGCATCCGTATCGCAGCTTTCGACACGCGTATTATGTCGAAAACTTCGCTCAGGTATAAAATTAGGTGTAATATACACTTTGACAAATTGCGGTAACGCACTGCGTACGCCGACCAAAGCGTTCTCGCGTTTTTAAATAAATAAAAATAACGGGGCGTTCTCTTACGAAGGTTATTTTCGTTTAGCTAAAAACGTATGAATTATTTTCCGAAACTTTTTCATCACCGCCAAAAAGCTTTAAGACGTTTATCACGTGCTCTAGTATATGTACGAGTTTATTTTTCTTTCGTTTTGAAACGTACTTTCGTCGACGGCGAACGCTGCACGACGTCTTTGGCCATGTGGTCCAGGTGTTCTTGCAACGAACCGGTTCTGTCGTGCTCCTCGCGTTTCCTCTGCTCTTCTTTCAGCCGTTCGGCTTTTCTCCACTTGGCCCTACGGTTTTGGAACCAGACCTACAAGTTTAGGGGGAAAAATAAAATAACAAAAAATTATTACGAACAATCGACGATACAGAAGTACGATTACTAAAACACGGGGGCAGACGCTGCTGCACGTTTTACAAATAGGTCGACCGGAATTCAAAATTTTCAAAACGCTTTCGAAACGGAATTTCGATCGAACACGACGGAAAATTATCGGACGTCTCGCGTCCGTCTTCTCTGATACTTATACGCTATAATACCTAGTACACCTACCTCCTAAACACAACACACAGTCGAACTATGGAAACGTTAAAAATATTATACTCGTTTGCCGCGTTTAACTCTTTTTTTCACTACAACGTTTTTATTCGGTCGCTTTCTCGTCCGTCTGTTCCGGGGGATTCTCGCAAGTCAATTTCGAACTAGTTCCGAACGGGCTGAAACAACTCGGCACACAACTCCGTTTGAGACGACATCAAAACACGGCGTAAAGTAAAAAAAAAAAAACAATAAATTTAAGGAGCCGTTGTCCTATCGCGAGAATATCGCGGTACACAGCAATGTTTACGATAAGATTGCGATCGATCAAAACAGATTGCTACATTTCACGCACGCCTAAAGAGCAGAAAATGTTAATTTTAAAGAAAACTATTTTTTTTTTTTTACTACGTTTTCGAAACGGATTAAAAAAAAGAGTGCTTCTAGTTGTTCATTCAAATTATCGTCCCGTAAACGTGCACACAACAGGTATAAAAATATTTGTTGGATCTGAAATGAAAAACGTGGAGCGATTCCAACGGGATCGTAACGAACGTGAAGAGTGCAGTGATTTGTCGCTGAGGAAACTCACACGAACAGTTCATGCAAATAGAGGCGTGCACGCGTTTTGCTGTATCTAACTCGTGCGCCACGTATTTTTGATTTTAATTCTGACAAACATTCCTACTATAAAAATCATCACTAACGGATTCGTATACGATACGAAGCTAGGAATAATCGTTTTACTCTTTTTGGTCCGATAAAAAAAAAAAAAAAAACGTGGTAGGTATGTTTTTCTTTTTTATAGGTACACTAAAACAATTTTTTTTTTCTTTTTAATCATTTTTTTCGTACGACGTCTTGTCGAGAAACATCGTCTTTCAGCAATAAACGTCCGGAAAGCACACGTCATGTTATTATAATAGCCGTGGTACTATTTTGGTTTGCGGCTGTTCTCTGTACACGACGCACTGCGGACGTTTTTTTCTACTTTTTTTCTTTTCCTTTTCTATTTTTTTTTAAACTTTTCCGGTGTTATATAATGTTACCGAACGGCTATATAATATAACCCATTTGGGAATCGAAAAGCGCAGCTGTCAAATAAACATCAATGTATAATATAACCGCGCGCCGCGGGTGCAGCAGTATCAATTCGTTAAGTGACGCAGAGTCCACGCCGCGGCGGCGAGGTCACTGGAGACCCGTGGAAAACCTTTGGATTTTTTATTTCTTTTTTAGATTCCGAGCGCGGCCAGGACGCGTATTGATTTTACCGAGATGTTTTTCGCCCCCTTGAACACCGTTTTAGAGTGTAAACTATAATGTAATGTTATATATATGTAGTTGGTGAGAATGTGATCCGCGACCTTTACTATAATATCGTACGGTATACCGCAGGATCGCCGTACGTGATCCCGGATTCGACGGAATAATACCCGTGGTATCCCGGTGTGCCGAACAAGTGTTTCGGGACAGTGATGATACAGATTTATAAAATCTTACTCGGATAAAATGCCGATCTTCAATTACGAGACGTGTGAATTACGATACTTTCGTTTGCGTGATGGCCGAAATAGTGACGAACAAGCGAATTTCACTAGTTTAACGCGAAATCTTCAATGACTGTTCGGCTTTTTCAGCATACCGCAAAATAACAATAAAAATTTTGAAAAACGCTTCAAGTAAAGTACCGTCTCGGTCTAATAACCCCAACTCGTGGGTGTTACTGACTTTAAAAATCAAACCATCTTCTTCAACCAGAAAAAATGATCACAGAAAAAAAACATCACTGTTCAAACAATACACGTTTTTTGCTACGCCAGAAAATAATAGATCGGTCGGGAAAATTTTCCCGGTTTCCAGACAATATTATAATCTGGTAATCGTAAAGAAATCATAATATTACGGCCAGTACTCGATTCGAAACGTGATTCGATATTTTCCCATGATTTTGAACTATCCGTAACCAGACAACTGAAAAGTGAAATATCAAGGTAATACGTCATATTTTTTGCGGGCCCTTATGCAGGATTTTATCTCTCTAAAAAGTATTTTTACTACAAAATATTATTTTATTTACTACTAATAATTTCTTCAAACTTTTATGACGATTTAAATTCATCTATTTCATCTACGTGTGAAAATTTCAAGCCATTACGAGCAGTTTTTAAATGTTTGTTAGTTTTAAACCAAAAAATAATTAAAAATACAATAAAAAAAATTTCAAATAATGTACAACTGATGGCCAATTACCTAACTCTTTTGTGCTGCGTCGGAGCCACTCCTTTTAGTCGAAAGTTTTCGATAATGTTTAATAGAATACCGTGTTGGTCCACTTTTTCATATTTTTTATGGTATAATTCTTAAAGACCAATTATATAGTTACTCCTTCTACCTGAAAGAATGGTGGTAGAAAAAATGAAATCGCAGACATTGCAAAAGCGAGTTTGGAAGGGTTGAAAAAAACTACCCACGAAACGGACGTGATATTCACGCCTTCGTGTTTTTGCAATTTTAACAAACGATAACGCTTTTCAGTTACCTACCGGCTGAGTAAGTGCGTGACAGTAAATTTCGTTATGAAATATATCCAGTTGCTGTTTAAATTTTGAGGTAAAGCGTTCGTCGATGAATAAACATTTGTACGTGGAAAATTACGAGTCTCAAAAGGGAGAGAAGAAAAATAAAAGTGAATTGAAATCACAAAATTATTAAATCGACGTGAAACGGCAGTTTTTTTCTCGCGAGTTATTTAATCGATATTTACTAAATTTATGTGTTATTATGTTGTTTAGGTATCACCGGCACAATTATAAAACGGACGCAGTACAGTCAATTTAAAACCGATAAATTCGTAATAAACGGTTTAAATTTTCAAAACAATTTTCGCTTCGTTAAAATTGGTTCTCGTAAACCACGCGTGCTCGAATATTATTATGGTTTGTAAGGAATTGAACGTCTGCTGTACGCGACCATAAAATATGTTATAAAACTACTATGTACATTCGTCAACAAGATTTAGTAGACTTGATTCTCGAAAAAAAAAAAATGAGAAAAAACGCCGATAAAATTAAATGGAATACAAATTTCGGTGTGCAGTCGAGCGTGTGTGTACAGCATCTTCGCGTGTAAAACGTAAACGTATAAATAATGATTTAAAAACGAAAAAAAAAAAAAAGGGAATCACAAAACGGATACATTACGCGACCGAAATCTCTAAGGGTTTTGCGGTCTCTTTAGGTGTACCGTATGTGCTACATAGCGTACAAGACATTAATGGGCCGAGACAAGTAAAACTATATTGACATTTGGGTAGCCTATTAGCTGTCGGATTACATTGAAATCGAAAACCACCCCAAGCAGTCCCTCACCCCTCGTTGGTTTAAAAGTAAAAAAAAAAAAAGAAAAAAAGAACCCTAATATTTTACGTCTGCTTTTCGCGCGGGGGATACGATTTACACGCGAAATAATTCGAAAAAGACAAATTCTGTACACTCGTGTGTTCTACTAAGTACATAAGTTTATAGTTCGGTTTTCTCGCAACGATTTATGTTTTTCATTTTCATAAATCATCCGCATGATCGTGCATACATGTAGGTCGGTTTTCGATGCCCCGACCGTCTCGATTCGCAGGTTTCCGGTGTAATTTTCTCAAGTATTACAAAACGTATTATTTTAAACGATTTTTCACGTAATCAAAAATAAACGCAACTTTTGGCAGCTACGTAGAGTACGTCTTATAGGTACATCGGATTAAAATGCAGTAACGTCAATAGAATGCGTTTGTACCTAACGTACGTTTTCTGCAGTATTATCGATGGTTTTTTTTTTTTTTTCAATCAACGTTTATTGTTATAGTTTTTTTACGGCTATGAAATGTAAATTGTAAATTATAACGTAACACAAACGTATTGTAGCATGTACTTATAGCTCGACAATGACGTATAATTTTAAAAAAATTCCGCAGAACGATAAATTATTTAAAACTCTAGGTGTAAAACCTCACGATAAATCAATCGTAAATGGCTGCAATAATATTATGTATTAAATTATGGTAGCTACTGTTTACGAACAATACCGTTTCATTAATAACTATAGGCATAATAACTATAAAAAACCGTATGTTTATCATTACACCATTAATTCTTGTCGACGCGATACTAACTTGGTTGTTTATTTAATTCAGCTGGAGAACCATCATACAACGATAATTAATCGAATTCCACGCGATCTTAACACAAGCGAAATGCGTCTGAACTACGGTATTGATCGCAATCATTTTGTGTTTTTATACGTCTTTCGGTTTATTGTCTCGTTGTTCGAACTGTTCGAAAATCCTATATTTAAATAAATTATCAACTCGAGTTTTAAAAACCGTGTACCTACGTGTGTACCTATAATACTGAAGAGCTGCAGAAACGGAGAGGTATAAATTTAATTGAATGATAAAATATTCACTTGTGTAAACCCTTGGAAAAAAAAAAAAATAAATAAAACAACGAAGAAAGTTTCTCTTCAGAACAGCTTGAAGGCTGCAAGCTTTAACATTATTATTATTAATTATGATTGTTATTCGCAGACGTGTTAGGGGCCTCGCGCAGTGTGATGGAGTGTCCAACGCTAATTGACGGCCGACGACCTCCCGGATGTCAAAACAATGCCTCCAATTATTATTATACCGGTTGCGTTGTATTGTTTTAAGGGTCAACGGGAAAAAAGTGTTTTTGATAATTATATTTTTGTCGGACAAAAGACGATGAGAATACTCTCGGGCTTAAATAATTAACGAGGAAAAGAACGTAGTTTTTCGCTTTGGTTTTTACGTTTCGGCTGCGACGAGAGGGATTAGTTTAATATTTCTCCGGTCGGAAATACTCAAAAGTCGGAATTTATTATCATATCTACCGTTCGTTTACGGCAACTATCGGGGATGGGATTTTATTGCGCTTAAAATTGCATAAATACGCGCTAAAAATGTTACGAATTTTAATTAAAAAACTGGTAACAGTACAAAAATATCTTAAAAAATCACTAATCGCGCAAAATACAATTTTAAAATTGAGATCTCTGAACCGTGAAACAAAGCCAAAACTTTTTCTGATACGATTTCTCTATACGCTGTGGCGCGGAGGTGCCGTAATTCGTGCCGCCAATAGCCCTCCTAATGCACTACGAAATTCGGCATTGTCAAATTATTTTAAATCATTATTATTCGCCGCAATTAGTTTTGCTAACAGGTCATATTTTCAATCATAATAACACGATGAAATGACATTAGAAGTCCCAAAAATAATGGCAATCGTGTGAGCTCGTAGCGTCAACAACGACGCGTTAGGTTATCTGAAATCAATGATAAATAGTTGCTTTCAATAATGCGATTCTGAGCGAACGCAGTTATACGGTTATACGTCCCGGTAAAAACCGAATTTAACAAAAAATATCAGTCTTATTAAACTACCTATAGGTCCTACACCTACTTTCTAAGTTACGACTTTTTTTTTTAAGTAATCGCTACGCCAAACAACTTCTCACCGACCTGAAATTTACTCTCTTTCTTTCTTCCTTTTCTTTCTTTTTTTTTTTTTTTTGTGCAATACTACGTTCACCGTGATGTGTTGTATAAGGTACTTTACAATTTTGTGCGCAATGACATTTTTCGTTTGACCCTCTGGCCATCAAATAATGAAATATAATTTAAAGCCACCAAATTTTTATTTTTTGTTTGTGGTATTCAACGTTAAGATCCGGAGTGACACTCCTTTTACACACAAACGTCAGCACAAACCTGAAAATGTCGGGACTTTTTGTCGTAAAACGTTTTTTCGATTTTTGGGGTGTAACTCAAAAAGTAATCAAAATAAAAAAAGCGGGATCCAAGTACCAGCCCGGTCCAAAGACCTGTTAGAAAAGTTACTGACTTTAAAAATCGGAGCGTTCTTTCAACTCGAAATAGAGTTCGCAGGAATAAAAAAAATTTTGCTGCACTCGGAATCTGAAAAAATAAAAATCGTTTTCAAGAAAAGGACCTCGTCGAAGTATTGTAATGGGTAGCTCCCCTCAGATTACAGTTTTGACGTGTACCTACCATAGGTACCCGTTTCGATTGTTTTTTTTTTTGCGTACAACAGTAATATGACCGTACGGACGAGTGTGCAAAAACTCATTTTCAGCTGTGCGAGTATTGAAAAAGTGTAATTCGGTTTTAACGCGTTTTATGTTTCTCTCGGAACCATCGCAACAATCTTCGCGTTGTTAAACTTTTTGCGTTTTGCCCCTCGTACGCGCCTATTCGTTGTTACTTTCTCTTTTAATTTTTTTTCAAAAGTTTTTACGAAACGCGATTATAGCTCGATGATGTGTTATCGAATAATTCATCGATCATTTGTGCGCGCGGTCGACGTGTCCAAACATTCCCGACGCGGCACGGTTTGTACGCGCGCGATGAAAACACTAACCGTACCTGTGTATACGTTTAATTTGTAAAAGCCAATATAAAAACTGACTCTGGTGTCTCCTTCGACGAGCTGGGGGGTTAGCGGGGGTCCGGCTCTCCCGAAAATTATTATAATCGCGTAAAAAAAACGCAAAGGAAAAAGGTTTAAAAGTTCGTCTCGTATTATTCATTACATCAGTGATTTTATTAAGTTAACCCCTTAAGTGTGTACACTCAATGGCGGCCGACGCGTTACCAAGGCAACCGCGAACCGTCTTATACTTGTTATTATGGCCGCGGCGTTCGCGCGCGATGTTTGCGCACAAATGAAGAGAAAAACGTAAAAACGATAATATTATCCGTTCGCTTTTTGTTTTTTTTCTTATCGAATTGCACGTATATGAACTGTCAAAATGTTAGAGGATAAATATGTATAATTTAATCATAGTCACTTTGGCGTATAATATAGTTTTCAATGTTTTTATACTCTTCGATCGAAACTAGTTCGCTGTTATTTTATTGGTTTGACTGACAGTAAAATATATATATATAGGTATATATATATTAAAAACACGAGCGATGAATAATAACACACACATATATATATGTGAGATTCATTAATTATTTTTCAACAAAATAGTGAAGACATGAAACTACCGTTGTCGTGTGTACAAATGGTTGTACATCGTGTTTTCCAAAATTTACGCCGTTTTAAGTTATAGCATTTAATTTAGATTTTTGATCTGACAAGAAAATTAATATTATATTTTATCCGATCAGTTAGACGGAATTACACTGCAATACATAAAAAAAAAAAAAAAATATCATATTCAAATGATTTTTCTACAAACATGTAGAACGGCCTTATGATTAATGTCATATTATAACAAACACGAATTTAATAGTTTCTATCGGAAAATCAAATTTTCTCGAAAGTCAAAATGAATTACATCTGAAATATTTGAACATACTAAACAAGATTTTTTCACTTTGTAAAAAACACCATAAAATATACAATATTACAACTCTGTGAAATCGATAATTGGCATTTATAAAAAATGCATCGACTTCACGAGAGTGAAACGAACAGAAAAAAATATCTAAAATTAAACTTGAAAACGCTTCGTCTCCAATTTGAAAAAATTGAGTTAGAACCTTTTAATTTACTGCGTACCTGCTACGTAATTATTTTACATCGAAAATGACTAGTTATACGTTTTCGCTCCAAACTTCACATTCATTTCAAAACAATAAAATGTATTAATGTCTGTAGTGTACATCACGCTTGTAAATACATAAAATGTTTTGAGAAAAAAGTTTCGTTCAAGACAGAATGGTGTTTTTTTTTTTGTCTTGTCATACCTGTACGCGAGCTTCAGTCAATTGAATTTTAGCGGCCAAATCTTCTCTAGTAAACACGTCCGGATAATGCGTTTGTGCGAATGCCGTTTCCAGTTCTTCCAGCTAATAAAGAAATAAAATATGTTTTTTACTATACAATTTTTTTTTTTTTTTAATACTTGACGACAAAACAGTAGGAAAATGGTGGTAAAAAACTGATTTTCTAAAATCGAAACAATCGCGTACCAGCCTCCTATCAAAACATCAGCAGGTACAAATTATTTTATATGCGTTCTAATAAACTGCATTACTGTCGCGAAATAGTTTCATTCGAAAAATAGTACGCAATAGTTGTGTTTATGTTATGTTTGAGAATCACGCTAATTATTGTCTAATAATGAGTGAAAATGATTTTAACAATGGCACAAATCGCACGTTATTTTCATAATAATGTGGTAACGGAATGGTAATTGAAAATCAATGGAAATAAATGCAGTTGAGATTTTTTTTATTTATTTTGTAAATCCAACAAATTTTCATTTTTACAATAATTAGCGTCCAATTAATGTCGCCCAATCAATACGCTTTTATTTTACGATGTATATAATTAATACATAATCAATTATATAATAATTAGGATATTTTTAAAAAATACACACCTGTTGCAAGGTGAACGTTGTTCGATTTCTTCTCTGTTTACGTCTCACAAATGAATCGTCGTGAATCGCTGGGTGGTATGAATAACTGGTGTCTAAAAAAAAAAAAAAAAAAATAATTATAACAATACTCAATTGTATAAAGTATACAATAATGCAATAATTATAACATTATAACGATTACAACGTGATAGTTAACGCATTTTATATATTTTAAAATAACACGTAACTATAGTCATTGAAGTTATAATACCTTGAAAGTGTAAAATGTTCATAGTTATCCTTAAAATTTCTTAAAGTCAATAGTTTGGAAACTATTGTGTTTTAAACGCGTTTTACGTTCATTTTGAAAGAGCAAATGAAAGCTATACCGTTTTGAATGAAATATTAGTTAATCTGAACTTTAGATCAAAACTCAAATAACAATAACGATTCTATAAACTAAGAAAAAAAAATATACAAATAAAATAAATAATAAACATCATTGTAAAATCAGTAGGTATAACATCAATTGTTGCACTAAAAGTCCGTTATGGTTATCAATAAATGTTCAAAACACTTGTACAGTACGCGTTTTTTAGCTCGTGTTTAAGTAAGTTTGATAATTATTTGTTTTATGAAATGAAATTCGCGAACAATTGAACATTTTGAAGTTTAGCTGTATTCGGCTTAAAAATGACTGATTGGAATTTTTTCATCCCGTTTGTATTTAATTCGTGTACACCGTTCTAATATTGTGAGAACATCTATTTGAATTAACTGAAAAGGTTTTTAGCGGAGTTCTCGCAAAAAAACAGAAATCTCGGTGCATAAACATCGATATTTAAACTAAAATATTGTTGATAGTTTTCCAAAACGATGCGTACAAAATTATTTCGTCAAGTTTTTCCAATGTCTATCGGTTCTGCCTATCGTATTTTATAACGATGCGTGCGAATCTCACGTGATTCGATGTTTCTTTCGGCCTTTTTAGGTTTCGGATCGTAACTCGAAAATCGAAAACAAAACCGGATAAAGTACCATTCGGTTCGACTGTACCCATAACGAGTGCTTTCAGAGGCGTAGTTACGTTCCCCCCACAATTATTTTCAACTTGCTAAATATATATGCATTATTCTATAGATTTTGGTTTTGTTTTCAAAATTAGTTTTTTTTCATCATCTAAAATAATGAAAAACGATTTCCGTTCGACTGAATTCGTTCGTTACCTACTTACAGGCTAATACGGGGCGCCGGTCGACGGTTAGTTACACGAAACGTATAATCTCACAACAGTTGTAAGCGTTATTGTCAAACGACGTAAAATTACGATATTTTTTTCTCGTTTTTTCACCGCGCAGAAATCCTGACTACGCCGCGCGAGGACCTGTATTTACGCGATCATTTACTACATACCGGAGAAATGAAATATCAAACAATCATTTTCATGATAGAATCATTTATAGGTACATTCGTCGTTAATTTCGTACGCAATTTACCGCTAACGGACGCACACCGCGAACGACCAGAGCCGATTGTTTGTCTTTTTTTTACTCCTCCGACACGGGCAGCGGGTGCTTTTGGAAGAATCAAATAAAAAAATCGCTGGACGACGCGAAACTGAAAACGCGATCGCTGCAATGGTGGTCCCGCTCGCCGGCCGTACGGAGTGTCGGCAAGAGTCACGGGGATGGCGGCCAAAGGGACAGGGACGATGTGGTGTCCCTGCGAAAGCTATACATAATATATATCGTCGTCGTCGTCGCCTAACAACGTTTAACTCGTAAGTGAATCAAGCGCCGCCGCTGCAGGACACAGTAACAAGACGCCGAGCGGTCCCCCGAGGGGGATGGGGGGCAGTTCGCGCGGGACGTCCGGAATCCGATAAGGGAACCTAATTACGGGCGTGCGCTGGGCCTGCAGGGCGCCCGGGGTAGTATTACCACCACGCGGGATCGTATGGAAATTTTCGTTCGCTTCCCGGACCTTTGAAATATTCACACGCGACGATGGTCTTCGGCCCGGAATATCGCGGCTTAACGAGCTGCTGTAAATAACGGCGTATCTGTGCCGTACTCGTACTGTATAGCTGACTGCAGCGGGAACCGTGCGGAAATCACCCCGAGGGGGATGAACGTGCAGCGGGTGCGGCGGAGGGCGCGCGGCGTGGACAGTTTCGGACCCGAGTTTTGACGATCAAAATATTAATGATAAACTGAGTGTGTAATCGGCCTAATCGCGTGAATAATGTAACACACCTGTCGTTCCTAGAAATTATTTACGATACTGTGCGCCGAATCGAACGTTTCAGTACAACGCACATACTTTTTTCGTGTCTCTGTTATCGTTGTTGCGGCTGTTCCAAACGTCGCTATAGAGTTTTTGGAACGAGCACGAAATGTTTTTAAAGTTGAAAATCATCAAATTTTAGATGATGTTCTGGGGGCGTCGGCGGAATTGTTTTTACGATGGCGTTGGTTTTTTTTTTCTGCGATTACTTTTTCTGGTAGAAAGGACGCGCCGATTTTCAACGCATGATAGACGGATCCGAGACGGTACTTTGTTCGAAACGTTTTTTTGAAATCATGAACCGCAAACGTCAAAATTTCGCACCGTTCGGCTTCACGTACGCCGTTTTTAATGAGGGTTTAACGGGTTTACCCGTCGAACTCGATCGATTTTTTATAGTTTTTAAGAGGGTTGTGAATGTTTTGAATTTCACGCAGTTATCGTTTCACAAAACCTCTAGTTTTTATGTCCCGAGACACGGTCTAAACGAGACACACTTTCGCGGTTAAGAAATTTAGAAAATTCGTTCGCTTGATTTTCGTTTATAGCCGATTTCAAGTTGTTGTTTTGTCGTTAAACGCGACCTAGAGTGATCCCGGCTTTTGACCATCGTATGATACACACTTAGTTTAAACTAAACTCGCCCCGAAATCGGATCCAGCTACGGATTTGCCCGTGACTCTGTAATTTACGCACAGTTTTGTAAAGTGTTCAGGTAAAAGTATTTGAAAACATCCATGTTAAAAAAATAAGCGGGTTGGAAGCGTCCGTTTTTTTTTCTCCGTCTGGTTGGCATGCTGCAAACTATTGGAACGGTTTTTATTTCAAACGTAACGATTTATAATCTATTGATGGGATAAGAATTCTGAAAATTGTTGTGTGAAACAACACCGAACGTGTAGGATAATTTTTGACTGTATTAATTTATCATTTTTTGTTTTACTTACGTGTGTATCGGAGGGTATTTGAAACTGTTTTATTTAAGTATTTTGAGTAGTGTTTCAAACGTTTCGAAGATAAAGTGCGATTGAGTAGGACTTTGAATACTTTTCAATACGAGTGTTTGAGTATTTACAATTTCAATTGTACTATGTCGAAAAGTATTCTGTATACATCACTGCAGTACGACACGCGTATCGCGTCAAAATCGGATAAAATTATATTCGTCGACCGACATGGGCCTCCGATCAAAGCTCGAGACCCCAAATTTCCGACCCTTTCGTGAATGTAGTGCGCGTAATTTAATTTTTCGCACAACCTATATAATATGTACGGAAACACGCCCTCCTATTTATGCCCCGATCGCAATATTTTTTCGCAGCAATTTCGTAAATATTTATAACTAGCTTTACAACCACTGTCGTCCGGATACGCATCTTCGAATACAACACGTACAGAGTAAAAGATCTCAATAAATAAATAAATAACGTTACAGGTGTACAAGCAGTAGATTGAATTCGTACGGATTTTTGTACGAAGGAACTGAAGAAAACTGCTGCTGTTTCGTGCTCAGAAACATTCCGAATTTTCAAACGGCGTTTTGCGTTCTATTTTGAATCCTACGCTTGATCGTCCCTCTCAAAATACGTCGGAAAGCATACGGCAAAATTCGAGTGCATAACATTTTTTCGGGGGTGGAATCGAGCCAAAGTTGGGGGCAGCTTTAACTCGTGGATCATTTTTTCACGCGATGAATTTACATCCCTCGTTTGTAAATTTTCACATTTTTCGGTCGGACAGATGGGCGGGCGTCAATTGCACACCGCCGCGGTCCATTATTACGTGCGCCGACCGGCTTTTCCGTTCCCAAAGGACCCGTGTACATAATGTAATAATAATAATATTATCATTATTATAAAAAACATAACTCTACGTTATATATTTAATATCGTTCTGTCACGTATCGGGTTACCAAAGTCGTATTACAATAACACGAACAACCTACGGTTTTACGCGCGCTATTATTAACCAAACGTTTTTTTTTTTTTTTTCGTTTTTTTTTTTTTTTTAAAGGTTTTTAGACGTTTTTTCTAGCGTAACGGCCGTATTGTAGACGTGTTTGTTGATTTTTTTTTTTTTTAAGAACGAGCGCGAATCGGCTTTAAAACCGCCTGCAGTTTTCTGCTCCGCGCGGAAATCGGCTTATACTATATATTATTATTGTTACGCGCAGAATTATAACATTACCGGTCGCGACGTTGAACATTTCATTCTTCCGCTGCCGCGAATGCAGAGGAGTTGGGTGTTTTTTGTTTCGCACACTCAATAACGGACGCGGGGGTTTCGTTCGATTTTCGTTCCTATTTTTAACACTTTATTTTTTTTTTGTCCGCCGCGCAAACGTTTCACGAAATCACCCCGGCATTTACGCCGAAACCCGAGGCACCGCGAAAAACCGCGAGTTTACGGAAATTGAACGTTGAATTTTTAACCGCGTCCGCGGGATTTTCGAGCCCCCGCGGAAAAACTATCGGAAACAAAGCGCCTCGCGTTACCGCGTATTATTTTCGATTATTGTTGCGCGGAAAAATATTCATTTCCGGAATTAAATTATACCGTCGAGGTTTTAACCGGGGGGGAGGAGCGAGCGATGCGCGGATCGATCATCATTATACACCGCGCGACTATACGTAGCTCGCCGCTACGACGTACCTGCGCGTTGTTCGACTTTGATTTTCTTCGCGGCCTTTGAAAACGACGTGCCGCACATGGAAAAAAAGGCCGAATCCCGGTCGCGCGGGTTGGGTGGTAGTTTGACGGAGCGGCGACCGCGCTTTGGGGTGGGTCACCGTTTTGGAGTTCAAATTGAAAATTCGCGGTTTTCGTTCGAAATCCGAGAGCAGTTTCGAAAAGCCTTCGGAAAACCGATTCCGGGTCCAAATTTAACAACGAAAACCGAACGAAACGTTTTGAACATTTTTTTGTGGTTCTACAGTACACCACACGGGTACGTTGTTTAACGGTTTGCTCAAGACGAGCGAGCGATTTTCCAAATTAATCTGGTATACAGTTAGTGCAACGTACGACCGTGCTCGAGTTTCGAGCCGAAAAACTCAATCCACTAACGAATTGGAAAATCTCAAAATCTAAAATTTTTTATTAGATTATTTTCGAAACATGGTGAAACAACAACTGTACGCGTTATTGACAAGATGCCGTTTTTGGCGATTTTTCGCAATTTTTCGGTGGCTTTTCCCGTCGCGTTAAATGACTATCGAATAAATCGAAAAATGACCTCGTTAAAGTACCATATTGATCCAATTTGCTAAAGGTAAAAAGTACTGTTTGTGTAGAAATCGGCGCACTCTTTCTGGTAAAAATTTCGTTAACCGCGTATAAAAAAAAAAAAAAAATAAACGTCGTTGTAAAACCACTATAGCTTCCTCGCTCCGCTCAGAATCTAAAACGCAACGTAAAAATTTAACGTTCAATAACCGTAGTCTGTTCGTCGTTTAATATAATATATTAGCACTATAAATTATTATTTATTGAAAACTATTCGTAAAAATTATAGTAAGTGCAGTTCTTACGGTGGCAACGGTGTTACAGTTTTTTTTAGATTTCGAGCATGTTGTAAAAATATGTATTGATGTTACAAAGATACCTTTTTTTTTTCTTCTAAATTAACATTTAAGATAGTAAAAAAGTTAAGCGATTCACAAATGCCTAAGGTTTATTGGTTAAATTATTGGCATTAGAGCATAAATGATACTTTAATTGATATTTTTTTTCGAAATCAGCTCAGTTTTAACGTTATAACGAATAAATCGAAAATATTTTCAAAAATATACCGAAAAATTCGTGATGTTTTTGTATCACGAGGACTTTTCTAAAAATAGTTTTAATTCACGTATTAGTAGAATAATTATTAAAAGATAAGAGACCACAAATTTAAGCGATTTTGATGGCATTCGATAAATACAAATTACAATACTAGAAATGAGCATTTTTCGTAATTTTGTCACTGTTAATTTGATTAAAACATAAATTTAGACTTAAATGAATTTTTTCGTATATTTTATTAAAAAAATATTTAGGGGATTTGTGGCTTTTTGTTTAAAGACTTTACCAATTGAAATTTTGCGAAGAAATGAGAATACTTTATAGGTCAGTATTCTTTGATTCACTACTTAACTCGATCCGTCAGCAAAGGTTTATCGTATTTTTCAAAGTATGCAACCCGTTTATTCCTTATAGGTAGATACTGTCACCGTGAAGTGTAAACAAGCCAGACCAATTTTCACAGTCCGCGACACTATTTAATACATTTTTTATGAATTACAATAACGTTCTTGCAATACGCCAGATTAATGTTTGAATAAAAAAAATCATGTAAATTTTAAAAAAATCGCCCTCTCCCACGACAAAAGCATTTGACCGCCCCTGAGTTCTTTACAACGAATGTTTTACGACTTATACAACTCAAAATACGTACAAAAACAACAACGGTGATTTACACTCGTTTTGCGCAACTCCATTTTTTATTTTACCAGTTTGAATGTGTATGGTTTATTCATAATGTACAGTCTAGACAATGTTTCTGTCACAAAACAGTTCACTTTCGATTAATGTATACGAGTATCGTAGTAGCAGCGTTTTTTACCGGTGACGGTACCGACCCGTATGCCGTATTAAATTTTTCAATTTCATCGTAAAACAATTTGTTTTCGCGCCGGACCACAAGCGGTCGATTTTAACCGCCAGAAACGCTGAATTTAGTCGCGCATACTATTGGAATGTGACGTTGTGTTATAGTCGTTCTATAGTTATAATCTCTCGATTTAAAAACGTAATAATCTCTACGGATATATAGGTACTCACACGGGTGTGAAGACGAAAACGGATAGTCGATGGATTGTATCCGTGTCGATGGTGTCGGGTGTAACGGGGGCGCTGGGCAATGATAGCAGAACATTCCGCCAGCTGCTCCTGTAACATTCACAATGAAAACACATTACACTTATTAACGATATTACATCATTATTGTTCGACGGTCGATTGTGCTCATGATTTTGCATATTATTATAAAAACAACGGAGTCGGAGCAATTATTATAGAACGTTGCGCTCGATTTCGTATATAAGGCGCGTCCGATAAAAAACCGTGTTTTGTCGTAGACTTCAGAGTTCTATAGTCGATTCATATAATAATCGTAAGTCATCGTCAAATCCGTCATCGTCATCGTTGATTACGTGGTTTTTAAAAGAAATTAAAAACTTTCATGGCCATTGAAAATTGATCAAACGTCGTGATGATTTCAACATTTCAATATTACTGTTTATTTCTTTAAAAACAAATATTTCCAAAAGTTATCTCGTGAAACGTATTACTGTAGACGTTATAACGAGTTCAGGGACGGTGAGTTCAGAAGTTTCGGTCAAAACGCATTGTTTAACATCTGAAAGCAACGGTTGCCTTCGAAAATACGATTCTCAGTTGTCTGGTAAAACACGTCCTGGTAAAAACGTTACTTTAACAATAAAAATGGACCGAAAAACGTATCCGCGTATAAAGAACATTAGTTTAAAAAACGCGCGAAGATTGCAAACCATTTGGACCGTTATTTGAGGAGTTACTGCGATTTCAGTATCAACTGCAGCGTAACAGTGCGCGTAATTTCATTGTTATGACCAAATCGCCGCACCGTTGTTCAACACTTTTTTTTTGTCCCCGTTCGGAATCTATTATCGGGCAGATTATTTTGAAATTTTTTTTTATCAGATAGCGCATTTTGTTTTGCATAACGTATCTCGATTTCAATTCTGAAATAACCAATTTGTGTGAGTCGCGATTGTTTTTCTAAAAATAAGTCGAAGGTACGGACAGTTTCCGACCATTTTCCAACTTAGCTAAACGATCAGCAAAAAACTTTTTTTTCTAGCGTACGCGTCGTTAGTCTCGCGTTTCAAAACGTTTTGTCGATTCTTTTATCGAACCGCAGCGGACATTTTTGAAAACTTTAACGTTCCATACTTGGCTCAAAAATTTCTTAAATCGCTTTGAAACTCGCACCGAATCTCATCTGTTTCATTATCGCGTGAACGTTTCCTCTAGTTTCGTTTATTATTCCGGAAGTTATGGCCAAAAAACTAAATCGATTATGTCAAACACGTTCGCCGTAATTTTTAACGTTTTTTCATCGTAACTTTATCAATTTTAAACTTTCAAATTCCCCTCAAAGCACCATCAAAGTCCCGCAAAGACCTTTCATTACCTAGAGGTATTGAACGTGAAAATCGGAGCGTTCCCTTAAAAGTGTTCACGGAGAAAATCAAACACACGATGGTAAAAACAATAGACTTGTTATGGAGTTGACAAGAAAACAAGTTTACCGCGAGTCGATTTACTGTACGAATCAAACGAAACTTCTTAACGAGCCCCTAGAATAACGCTCGGACTAATTTTTTTCGAAAAACTCCCCCGTCCCTCGTCTTCTGGGTCGTATGTCTTCTTGATCGCTGCAAGAAAAATAAAAAACAATAATGACTACGCCGCTTTCGTCTGGTCCGCGAGTCGCACACATTTTTCGGCAAACGGTTGTTTAACACCGCGAATTTCACGCGTCGGTGCGCGCGTCCTTCGCCACCATCGTCAATAAATCGAATTCCAATAAACAATACCGTTATTACTGACCGGTCGTACTGTACGGTTTTTTTATCGTGCGCGATACTAATTGTTTTCCGCTTAATTAGGACGGATCCATTTAAGTTAATTTAGCCAATTTATGCGCCGCGTCTTTTTCCCTCGCGCCAATTTAAGGGCTACGCGCGCGCGTAACATCATTACACCAACAATACAGTGTTAATTACTATTCGTTAATACGCGCAGGGACCGCGTCGTAATAACACACTGCAGAAGCCCGTATGCGTACGATTATTATTATTTGAATTTTGAATTTTTATACCCGATGCGCACTCCCCTCATACCCTCCCCCGAGAAAAAGTCGCGATGACAAACCGACCCCCAATTGAAATTAGAAGGGTACACAATACCCGTATCGTTTCTGCCCCCGTTTGAAAACCAGAGCCGCACACTACACCACCACGTTATATCATTTCGCTATTCTGAATATGAATATCATCATATTGCGCAGGTAACTCCCGACTTTGTTGAATCGATTAAAATCCGTCTATTTCGCGTAGACGCTGTAGTACGACGTGCGGGCGGCGATTATAACAGTAAAATTAGATCATAACATTATAAAAATATGATAGGTATGAGAATTACACGCCAGCGGTGCGAAAAACGCTTCCGAGCGAGTTGTCTAATAAGAATATTATGTAGAATTTATATGTATAATAAGAAGATCGGTTGAAAAAGTAAAAACCGCGCGACACTTTACTACAATATTAACGTTTATTTATCGAAAATTTAAAGAGTCGTTGTCAGCGAGGAAATAAAACAGCCTATTATAATACGAGGTACTCTGTGGAACACCGCGTACTTTTTTCGATCTTTTGTAACGTGTTAGATTAATTTGGTACGTAAAACGGTTTGAAGACGGCGCGGAATAATTATTTTTCACGCCGACGGTTCAACAGGCGTATTTTCTGACGCCGGATTTGGCGAGTTTTGTCGTTTTCGGCACTCGGAAGGTGACCGAAACGTCGAAAATTGCTTCAAATTAAATACGATTTAAAGCCGAGATCCCCAACTTTTGTGTGGCAACGTGACGATTGGAGCGCTGCACGAAAACGTCACTACGAACCGGAAAATTTCAAATATTTCGTCGTAAAATTCCGGATTTTTGTTTTCGGGGTGAAACTCAAAATTAAAAAAAAAACTTCAACCAAAGTACCGTCCGTAAACCTTTTAGAAAAGTTGCCGACTTTGAAAATCGGAGCGTTCCTTCTATACGAAAAGTCAGAAAAAAAAAAAAAACGACATTGTAAAAACAATATCGCTCGTCGCTCAGAATTGTAAAAAGTAAAATCTAACCAAAAATTAGTAGCGGCTGGTGGGGTAAAAAAAAACATGTTCGTACATTGAATGTACATGTTGTACACATAATGATTATCGTGTAGTGCTTGTACGAAAATAATATTTGAAAGTGTTTGATGGAAAATACTTACACGACCATTGTTTTGTGGGTACCGTAATATTTTAAAGATAATTTTCGCCGAGGTTCCGCATCAAAAAAATCGTATTGCACAATGATCTCAAAACATTAGAGAAACTGCACGAGCTATTATATATTATTATGCGTGCCTGGAAATTGTCCAGAGGAAACGTGATTTCGATTGTGCCGAATTCGGTACCGCCACAAGAGCGTGGTTATCAGACCTCACTTTCCCACGACATGTTCGACAAGGCCCACTAAACCGAAAAACGAATGGACGAAGGTTTGTTTTTTTTACTCAATGATCGTTCACGATTACATTATTATGTTTTGTTTGGGTCTTGAAATCCTTAGAGGGGAATTTTCCTCCGTTGCCCCTACGTGGGCGCCCTTAAATTTCTAGATCTACACTGTTGTCCCGATATTCTACGTCTTCAACTCACACACCTCAATCGTCTCTTTTCCGGTCTTCTTCGCACCTCTTTTCTTTTTTTCCTCCTGCAATTTTTATACACTCGTAACTATTCACCTCCCGATTTTTCGTTTCCTCATCGCGTTCCCAAAACCATGTCAGTCTTGGGAAAAAATTTGCTCTGCTCTCTCTCTCGTCATCGTGTCCGCCATCAACGTTACGTCAGTCGGTACTACCGATATCTAAACATCCGCAACATTTTCGTCCTTTTTTTTTTTTCGCAGTTCACTTTTGAGAGCTTACTTTTCAGCTCGACTGTATCTTTATCGCATAAAATACCCGACCGGTCTCTTTACTATAGACCTTCAGGTGCACATAAAAATGTACCGTGATAACCCTGCAGCCGTTCGGGCGAAAACCGCTCGTTAACGCTTATTACATTCTTCCCCTAACGGTTCTCCTCTTTGTAGTACATGTTGATCCCGTCGAATGCAACGCTATTTTATTCTAACACGGCTCTGCTGCACTATCGAGTGTGCGAATTTCTTTCGTTTGCGTAACGTTTCCTCTCCCCCGTTCATTGTGCGAGCTTTTGAAATTTCCCGCACATTAATTCCATCATGAACTTTTTATACCGTCCAAAGGTTTTTTGTAATGAAAAATACGGTTTGATTTCAGATAAAAAGCTCGGCTTATACGAAACATACGTTTGTTTTAATAATACGATACATACGAAGACGTTCCGTTTACGGGTGCAAAACTCGAGTTTGAAGTATTTAAAAATTACGAACTGTGCGAACACGGCACGATAACTCTGTCGAACGTGGACGCCACTCGGAGTGCAGTAAAGTTTTATTTAAATGCCGAGATGAAAAAGAATTCGCGTTGTAAAACAAGAACGGTTTTCAAGTGAAACAACATCGCGTACTCTGTCTAGTGATAATAAAGCGTACTTGATGATGACGTGTGTTAAGAGAATGCAATTTTCGCCAATTAATAATGTCATTTGTCACGTCGATATCGTTACAAAGCGTATTCGCCAGTCTCAATTATTCGTCTTTATTGAAGAAATGCGTCAATACAATTTTTTACACGCGGGTACGCGGTTTCGTGCGAGTGTTTTATTAAAACACGTCTTGCACACGAACGCGCGTAATTGGACGGAGTTTTAAAAAAAAATTGGTTATTGAACGTCGACCATAGGTAACATAATATAATATACCGTGTACTTCCGAAATGCGGCACCATAAATAACGCGAAATCTATTATTTCATAACAGTTTGTACACCTACTACCTATTTTATTATTTTATGACACATCCGAACGAATTCCACGGTCGATCGATTCCGTTTATAAACGATTTTTAATTTCAATTGACAGAGACATTGAAACGCTCGTTAATGACGGATAAAAAAAAAACTCTAAAAAACAATTTTATTAGTACTGTTGTGAATCGACCGAATCGACACTATATTATGACGACGCGCAGAGTAAAAATGATTGATGATCGTTTGAGTAATTCTATAGTGTTAGTTTTAATTGATAATAATAGGTACATATTACGAGAATCACGATCTTATGGAAATGTTTTTATACGTTTGTAAAAATTTTCAATGCGGCTGTAAAACGGCCCTAAACGAACGATGCCTGTAAGTTTTTCACGTTTTGCATTTTCATCTGCTGCCCATAGTAATCAAAGTGTACAAAACGCACCTCGACGTTAAACTATGCGATAAATAACCGAGTATTATGTTTCGCATTTTTCACATTCGCCGCCGGAATCCCCGGTATTACTATAACACGTATGTAAATTAGAAAATTTTTTTCAATCTCTCGAGATTGTCTCGGTTTTCACTGTCGAAAATTTCCCCGCCCGTATACACACGGGGCAGCTGCTGTAAAAGCGAGACGGGATTGCGAAAACCGCACACGTCACACTTCAAACGAGTTCTGGACGTTGAAAAATTTTGTCGCTATCGTCCATCGTGACCGTTGATGACCCGGTTGATGTCTGTGCGGACAACGGTCATCGTAGCGGTCGTCATATCGTTATCATCACCGAGTGCAGAGAGAACGTGATTTTAACACTCGATTTCACTCGCTCCGAGCGAACGTCGCAGTACGAATGCACGTGTCGTTGCACACTTCCGACCGACACGACGTTTGTCGCCAGTGTGTTTGCGCCGTGTTTTACGACGTTACACGGTGCACAAAAAAAAATCTATATTTATGTCGGTGTCCACCGTACACTCTGTACGTGATCACGGCTCGCAAGTACGCTCGCATTAGTCGTCTGCGCACCTCGTTAGCGATCGCATTAGTCGTTATTTACGGAGTACAGGGACTTGGGTTAGGTTCTGTCAAAAGTTCCGACCGATCGAATCGGAGTGTCGGCCGGCGCGAGCACGTAACGAAAGATGCACTCGAAAGAATATGAATAAAAACAGGACTTGAACAGTGGAATCGCGAAAGTTTCAGTATCTAGGCGGTGGTGTTACGACGCGACATCCAGAAAAAAAACGTAGTCTACTGCAACTGTTAATAACGCAGGGTAAATTATTAGTTGGAAAAAGGAGCCGCGAGAGACCTGGGGAACTTCTCGGCCGCTTACAGAAAATGGTTCGGAGCAGCCGTCAATAAATCAATAACACGATTGCCAACGCGCGTTAACGGAGAAGAAGATGTTATTATTATTATTGTTATAGGCTCAGGGCTTTGAGCGAAGCACCCCCTTCGAGTGCACAGCTTAAAGTGGGAAAAATTTGCATGGGGCAAATGTTCCGTCCTGGATCATTATGTTCTACCGTTTGTTTAATTTTCAACGTCTATTAAGGATCCGAGCGCAGCTTCTAATCTATTTTTATTACCTCGAATGATCGAATTTCGAGGCGAAAATGATCCCTTTGTTTGAAATTTTTCGTTTTTTTAAAGTATCATCACACGATCCGCAGTAAAATCAAACTTTTCGCAAACGCTTCGAACGATTTGAAATTTTACACACTGTGAAGAATCAAACGAATTATTTCGTGAAATTAGAATGGGTTACCAAAGAAATTTTTTGTATACAATATATACTTGGCACAAAAATTTTCAAGATATCTCTACACTTGTATTAGACTTGTATCTTACCTATTTTTATGGGTTTTTTTTTTTTTGAAAATTTCAGTTCATTTAAACAATACTACTTTGGAAGTCGTGAAACTAAATCGATAACGTCAAAAACACGTTTGTTTTTAACTATTACCCCTTGATTTTTTGACTGTAACATTTTCAATTTTGAATTCTCGAACCTATGACCCCTCGAAGTACCATCGCAACAAAGTAGATTTACCGGATACGAGTGCAAAGAATTATTGAAAAAATTATCGTGATTTTACTGTGGTAAAAACACACACACACTCGCATGTTAAAACCAATAGATTCTTCGCTTCACTCAGAATCTAAAATAAAAAAAAAAAATTGTAGTATAGTGTTGAACTTTAAATTTTTCTTTGAACATCTACCAGTTACTATAAATTTTTTTTTTAATGTTAATTTTACAATTATTAATTATATTCAATAGTTTTTAGTACGATTATATTATGCGTATATACATGTGACCGAGAACAGTTGAAAATTACATAATTGCATTAAAAAGTAACGTAGTATATAAGTTTCAACCAAATGTCGGTGAAGCTTTATGAAGTTACTTTAGGATATTCGTTTGTTTTAACGAGATAACAAAGTTTTGATCGTATTAATTATAGTATAAATTAACGAATTATTTATTACGCTGTATAATATATGTAAACCGAATTAAATGTTCACACAATATTAATTAATAATTATCAAGTACGATATGAATGTTTGAAGGGACATTAAAATAATGCATTTTAAGTATCAATAAAATTCAATTATTTAATGCCCGTTCGGCGTATTACTCTATGGTCGCGTATATTATACGTAATTGAATGTAACGTGCTAATAATTAAAATATGCCAATTTAAATTTGTGTTCAATCATTAAGACCGCTGCGGTAATAAAACGAATAAACGAATCTTTTACGATGAATTAAAATGTTTAAATAAACTGACTTGGTTGTTATACTTATTATTCACTTTAAATACCATTTTTAATCTATAATGAATTATATACGACGGCAAAACACAGGATTGGCCAAGTTGTTTTAGTTCATTGAAAATAAAACCCATGCATTTTATAGTACCCAATAGATTTACATATTTATTTATTATACGTATTTGTAGAGTATAAAAAATAATTGACTTGTTGATAAATGTTAATTGTTACTAAACCGTTTTAATCGTATTATTTAAACATCACAGTCTATGTCACTTATTGGTGAGTTAAATTATAAGTTAAATTGGCCCCGTGTCCTATTCCTATATATATATATATATATATATTTAGGAAAACAAAAATTAAGAAGGGTGCTTAAAAATTTGGTCTGCAGAAATGAAGGGACTGAGTCGGTTTCGTTCTCCTCCGCATAAATCACTGCAGTGCACTGCCAGTTCAATTGAAACAACATCCAGTTTATGAAATGTACAATTAAATTGTAGGTATTAGCAGCTATATAAGATAAAACCATTAGAATCACGAACAAAGTATAAGCTCCGAGCCCATTCTGATCGGATCCGTTTTGGTCCTATAGAAGATTAATAAATACTGAACGGCATTGCTATCAACATTGATCAAAATCGAATTAACATAACATACGTTAGTTGATAGTGAATATTTTTTTAAAATACTTTTTTATCCAGTATTCTATCCATATTTTAACATCAATGGTAATGTAAATATTTATATTTTTAATATGAATAAAAACTCAAAATGCGGTACAATAAGAGAGCATAATTCTGTATAAGTTATACTGTGTTAAAATACAAGCACCGAATTTTTTTTGTCTACGCGCGCGTATAAGACTTAAATCGACACTTCTCTGGTTATATAAAGTACATTAAAAATATGCTGGTTCGTATTATGGACGAATTTCACATTCTGGATTTCACCAAAACGTTGTATTCGATTCACGAACCGAATGTTTTTTCAACTAATCGACACCTAAGATAATATGAAATATCACGAATATTTGTAAACTGGACAATTTCACCAACGTCTATCAAGTCATTGGGCTGCAGACCGAATTTTTCAGACGCGTCCGTACAAATTAATGTTGGTCCACGTTACAAAAAAAAAAAAAACTGTAGACTTTTGAGCCGCTGTCCAAGCTGCATGTAACAAGCAACATAGCGAAAAATATCAATCACGAGTTTTTGATTTTGAGCGTCAGCGAGATAGTGGTTTTACAACGACGTTTATTAATTTTTTTTATACTGTTTTCTACCAGAAAGAGCGCACGGATTTCGACAAAAAGTGCCTTTTTATTTAGAAAATTGGATCAAGATGGTACTTTAGCGGGGTAATTTTTCGGTTTTCTCAATACTCTTTTAACGCGACTGGAAATACCACCGAAAACTGCTGCTAAAAACGGCGTTCAGTTACGTTTGATTTGTCCACGATTTCGAAAATAATCATCGAGTAGTCTGGAAATTTTAGACGACAATGTTTCTTTGTGCTATACAACTTTAAAAAAAAACACGTGTCAAAAAGTTTCGTTTAATTTTAGGCTATTTATAGCGATTTTTAGATTTCGAGGTTTTTCGTTCGTACGTGAATGGGTTTCGACTTGAACGCAACAGCGGTCGCACGTTATTCTAACTACACATCGGAAAATCGCACGGTTTTTCCGAAATTATTGGTCTTGGGATTTTTAATCTCTCCGCAGTTTCGAATATTTTCGTTCGATTTTTATCGCTAAATTTCGGTCTCACCATGGCCGACGTTTTACGATAACCACGCGCTCGCTCAGAACCGTTTTCTCGATGTCAACGACCGCTCTCAGACCGATTATCCGTAACACGTCTGAACCGCAATTTCCCGGTTAGGATCCCGGCAATTTTTCGTAATCACGAAGCGAAAAAAAATATCGAATTTTCGTAAACTGCGGCGTTAAAACAATGTCAAAAAACGCCCATCGACGTTTTTCCCGGGGACTCGCCGCCGCCCGTACAAAGTATATTTGCCGTTCCTACGATACGTCGGTTTTTTTATCGTCTCGCGCGCTGTGTGTAAAAAAAAAAGAATTCTACGAGACTCACCCTTGCTCGAAAACGGTTTAATTTTTGAAGCTTCGTTTCCGGCCGTCGTACGAGAATGCGCGGCGCGACTCTTCTTATTCTTCTCTCTCTCTCTCGCTCTCCGTTCGTACTTTTCGACAGCGGCGCCGGGACGTCGGAGCGATGACCGGCGCGATTCGTGCGGCCTGTTCTCGGAGAATTATTAACGGACTCCTTACCGGCGTGCGCGCGTGAAAACGTTCTTCGCGCGCGCCAGTGCCGCCGATTGTACAAGTGTTGTGCTGTCGTCGAGGGACCGCGACGGCGGGATCCCGTTGTCGTTCGGACTGATGGCGCGAAGCGTGTGCCGCCGTCGCCGGTCGCCGCGCGGGACGGCCGCGGCGCGCGTCCCCCGGTGGGCGTGGCCCGACCGATCCCTTGGCGGTCGCGGGCCACGCACCGCCGCGGCAACCACCCGCCCACACACACACACACACGCACGTCTCGTCGGCCACCGTGCGGTTTGTGACGGCGGGGACGGGGACGGGGGGTACGTCGTCGCGTTTTAATTACCCGTAGCGGCGGCCCCCTCACCCGTCCCTTTTCACCCACCCACCCGGCCGCGTCTCGAAAGTGATTTTCGGCGATCACTGCACGCTTCAAACCATAACGAACGCTCGCCGACGGTTCCGCTTGCGGATGGAGGGTCCGCGAGGTCGCAGTAAAGGGATCGATTGACCGTCTTATCGGATGATGACTACGATTCCCCCGGGAATCCACACACGGGAGTCGGTCGTCTGTTACGTAGTCGCGGCGGAATTCGGCTACTACAGAAATCGCTTTCGGTCGATACGTCGCCCTCGCCGTAAAGCGGACTTCCGAAGTTCTCGCGGACAGAGAAGAGGGCCGCCACGGGAACGTTTTCCGTCGCCGAAAATTCGTTAACGTGGCGATCCGATCAGCGCGTTTCAGATCCCGCGAACTCGGTTCTCCGACCGTTCCTGTCCGACGATCGCATCGGACGACGTGTCCCGATCTTTTGCCGGGTCTTCCACTGCGAGGCGTCATCTTCGGTCGACCATGGGCCTTCTGAAGGTGCCCATCGCACCACCTGGGCCCCGGAGAGCGCACCATCTCCGCGTACGCTTGTTAGTAGAAGCTTTCGAAAAGTTTCCGTCGCACCGTGTCCAGAAACAAAATCGGATAGGTGCTCCTCGAAACTGTTGTCACACGCATCATGGTCATCAAGGTCAAAGAAATGTACACAAGACGTGTGTAGAATAAGTTACTAAATGTGTAGTGGAAACTCTACAGACTCACGCGATAATATCGGTGACGGGTTTATATGCGGCCAACAATCACGCGGTTAGTGAAATTGAACACGGGCTGTCCAGGATATTACCATAATCAACTTTGAACAAATGTTAAGTGATTAATATCACGTTCCATCCGGTGCAAACTGTGTATCCTCGGCCCAATCATCGCAACAACAACGTCTATTACTCACGATTGTTCTTCCCTATACTCACACCCGACGTCTTCCTCTATTCTGTCCGCCCGTCTTCGTCCGGCTCACCGTTTTGAGAGGAGTGTGCCATCCGTAGCTTTCGAAAAAAAAATTGGGCCTTCCTAATTTTTTGGGCAATCGAATTCGTTCGAAACGGGTCGGCTTACGGGGATCGAATATATATATGGTGGACAGCTACTTCCGATAAAAACGGGCCATTATAATATTATAACGAAGGCCGGTAGAATATTTTGCTATTGGGTCACGCCTTTTTCCAAACGTTCGTTGTTTCGCGATCTTTTTTGCTCGTAGAGCATCGATATGCAGCAAATCATTGTGATCCATTTTTTTTCTATTATTTTTTTTTTTAGGTCGTACACAATAAAGCATCGCGATGTTCGAGTGGGGCTCAAGACTACTGGGACTATCGTCCGACGATCTTTGCAGTGACTCGCGACAGCCTCCCGGCAAAGGACTTTGGCTTAACCGAATCAATTCGGATGATCAAATAAGTGAGTAGTATATAATATTATCGTTAGTGTTGTTAAAAGTAACGTCTCAAAGATATGTTATATAGGATTGCGACTCTGCACGGTCAGGATATACGTACATTGAATACGTTTTTCGTTAAATATGTACACGATTGAAAAAAAAAAAAAAAAGAAGTAAGGCTCTGTTTTTACAAACTAATTTCAATCGTTATATCGCGTTTTGAACTTCGTTGTGTGAAGATCCGACGTCATATTCGAAGGCGCCAAAAGTTTTTGGCTTTTACAGGTTCAACTACGAACCTCGCGAAAAATAAGCAGAATTTCAAAAGATTATGCCGCTAA
Source organism: Hormaphis cornu (assembly GCA_017140985.1). Lineage (NCBI taxonomy): Eukaryota > Metazoa > Arthropoda > Insecta > Hemiptera > Hormaphididae > Hormaphis > Hormaphis cornu. The sequence goes on from CM029357.1 coordinate 8,542,557, forward strand.
TATAGTAGGTATAATAACACCATCTTCGTACCCGATTATCTGTATCCGCGGAAGGCGGGTGTATTGTAAAGTAAAGATTTGAGTGTGTCTACTTCCCGAAAAAGTGTTTACACACGCAAAAAGTCAAAAAAAAAAAATACCAAATAATATAACGTCATTATGTTAGATCAGTATACACGGTCATTGCGAGGCTTAGAACGATTAAAAACGCACGGCAAATTTTGAAACTCATTTGCGCGCCCGTCTGGTTCATCGCACTCTCTCTGATCCACAAATCACACGTGTTCCAGGGTGGAATGATTTTGAAAAAACGACGAGACCGTTAATTTAGCTGTGTTATATAACACAAGACGTTTTTTATCACAGCACGTAAACGAATTTCTCACGGTGATGTTTTTTTTTAGCAACGTTTTTACAGATTTTGTGATTCGAAGGGTTCGTAGATTTTTCTTAAAACTCGCAAATTTAACAAGTATGTTTTTTGGAGTCGTGTGCTCGGGGGCGATTTCTCCCTTCGCCCCTCGTAAACACACGCGCCGCCGTGATTTACGCACAAATTATTATATCCATCAGTGTGTTCGCGATCACGTCGCGGGTTGTGCCTATTACGAATTGATAGTCTTACTGGATACGAAAAATAAGAAAATAAAACGATTTTTCAAATTTACCGTCGTGTACAATTGAAACGACCCGCGTCGGTTCTCCGACAAAATACAATATTTATTTACCTACAGTTGGGCGGCACGGGACGTACACAATGCGCGTTTGTACAAACCGAGCAAATGCGTTCTGAAATAAGTCTCTCATTTTATCTCTACACTGCCTGCACGCACGTATATACATGCACACGTCTCCGGGATTTAATTTGCCGACAAATCCCCGCGTAATCCAAGTTCGCTAATTTGTTTTAAACACAACAACCGCAACAACCGCAACAACCGCAGTGCATAATTCGGGAAAATCGAGTAACGCGTAAAAACGTCGTAGCGATTTTCGCCGGGACGTCGTCGTCGTCGTCTGACGCCTAACAAAATATCACACCACATTTTCCAATTGGATTACGCGCGACGCGGCGAATCGAAACGACGCCGTCGCGACCGTCCGGACGACAGACGGTGTCGTTATTACGCGTTGTAGTTTTAATTATTTATTTATTTACTTTTAATAAAAAGTTTCCCCCGCGGCGGAGACTTTTTACGATCCGGAAGATTGGTTTCTCCGGTTCCGCTTAATCCGATTTGTTTTCTCGTTACGTGCACATTACGCACCAGCCTTCCGTGTGTTATTTACATGACATCACCCTCCCCGCGGAGTCCGAGTGCACGCGGGGGATGAATTCTTCGAGGGGTTGGGGGGGAAACGTCTGTCTCGGCCGGGCACCGTACCGCGGCGTGGCGCCAAACACGTCGCGATTGTGTTACGTACCGCCCCGCACTCCACGCGCGGCTGTAGTGTACCCTCGGCATAAACGTCCAAGGAAGATGTGTCATGGAAATAAGATCCAGAATCGCACAGGCGAAGTCAGCATTTATGAAAAAGAAAAATTTGTTATGCTCCAATAGCACGAGTATTAGAGTGAGGAAACGCTTCATTAAAGTGTATGTATGGAGTGTGGCAGCACTATATGGCTGCGAAACATGGATTCTGAATAAGGCAGAACAACGAACACTCGAAAGCTTTGAAATGTGGTGTTGGGGAGAAGGATGCTGAGAGTGAGTTGGATAGAACACCGTACCAACGAAAGCATACTCAGTGAAATAGATGAAGGCAGAGAGATTCTCAAAACCATCAGAGCATGATGACGGTGGAGCATGATTGGTCACATATTGAGGCACGAGAATGAGCTGATCTACAGAATAATTGAAGGGAAAATGGAAGGTAAAAGGGGCCAAGGACGTCCAAGAACTTCGTTTGTCGGGCAGATGGTTTCCGATGCTGGACTGTCAAGTTACGCCGAACTGAAGAGGTTAGGGAACAGGGAAGAGTGGAGAGCGCATGTCCAACTGCAAAACCAACCTTAAGGGTTGATTACCAAGAGAGAGAGAGAGAGAAACGTCCAAGGACGGTCTTGTCCCGGGGTGCATGGAAAAACCTACGTGGGACGATAATCACATACTACCCCATCGGTGTAACGATAACAGACACGCGTAAATTTTACCGTTACGAATGTCCCATGACGGAGGTTCGTCAAAGTGTGGGGGGTCGCGACCCTCCGGGGGGGGGCCGCAAGAAAATTTTAAAAATCAACATTGCGTCCGTAAGGTGTCTGGTCTCTCGTGTAACGCTCAATCAATGGGGTCGTTTCTTCCATCAGTTCTTTGTTGAACGCTCTCCTCCACTCGCCAGTGTTTGTGTCATATCCATATCTGATCGTTTTCGAAAGTGTAGTAAAGTCTCCATTCTTCTGTTACGCTTGCCCATGCTTCGCGTCCGTGTATTTCTTAACACGGCTCTCTATTATCACTGTGTAGAGGAGTCCGACTTTTGTTTTGTTTGACAGGTATTTTTGATTTAAGAAATTTTGACGACTCCGGAGGACGCTCATACTATATACGTTTAATATTGTATACGCGTCATAATATTATAGTATCTCGTGAAATACGACTGCGGGCCTGTGGGGGTTTATCGTGTTATAAGAATGAAACGCGGTTTTCGCTCGGAACGTATATACGCGCGATCATTTTGCGACTTACGATACGCCGCGAAGTTTTCGCAAATAAAATCGAAAACGTCTACTCGGAAATGTATATTGGAATGGATTTCCAGACAGCCGTTGTATATAAGAATCACTTCGGCTCGCTTAACCAATAACCGCGTGTACCTACGTACGTGCGGCTGCGGAGAACCTTTATACACATATATTATAATAATAATAATAAAAAAAAAAAAGCCCCCGAGCACCGAAACGATTTCCTCCGAACGGATTCCTCGAATTGTTTATATCGATAAGTGTACGTGTGTATAAACAATGTGCCACGTATAGGCACCGCGCACACAAACACGGTACGTAACATTTTCTAGAATCAAAAAGCAATATATTCGTGTACATATATATATATTATTATTACGAAGGCGTGCGATTCCAATATTATAGTGGCTGTGGTAGTAATAAACCTCGATTTCCTCCCTTCGTATAGATAGAACGCGCGCGCGCGCGTGTAAAAGTGTAGGGTTTATATGCGCGATATTCAATCAATTTCGAATGTATCTGAAAAGATGTTTGTCTTCGCGTGCGCGCGAAACAGCAGAGTGAAAACAAATATTATTTTACGTTTTTTTTTTTTTTTTAACTCAAAAGTCGGGTAAATAAAAATTCTCTTGACAAAAACCGAGTGTAAAACAGCTAAACCGTCGTTATATTTTGGTCGGCATCCCGTGACCGGGTGAATATTGTGAACCGTGTGCTGTATTATAATATATAATGTAACAATTATGTATACGTTTTTCGCCAACCGTAATAAAAATTATCAAGCCGAATCAAAATGGTACTTGTGTTTCTTCATTTTTTTTTTTTTTTTGGTCAAAAGACGTCCTCGTTTGTTGGTTCTTCGTTCCACTACTCTCATTTGCAGCTATTATACTTTTAACGTTCCGCGAGATTTATATTTATATATTTTTTTTTAAACACTCAACACTCACGCGTATAAGCTGCATCATGTCAGTAGGTACAACTGGAAAAAAAAAAAATTCTAAAAAAAAAATTACAGAAGCTGATGTCGCGTTAACGACACACTGTCATTATTCAATTTGCCGATGCTTTGAAAAGAGGGCCATACGATTATTTTGAGCGGGAACCGTATTATTACACCCCTTTTGCAGGCGTTCCCTTATGACGTAGTAGATTGTGCGGGGTCGCGTGTCTATATTTACCGGATAATATAATTTTATTAAATGGTAAATTGTGATATGCGCGATAATATAGCGGAGTTATTCGATATATTTCAAGTTCAATAATCGTACGATATTATCATTTTATTTTCTATTAGTATGTAATAGATACGATCGAACCGATTTGGTCAGTTATTGATTTCTCGATCATCGTATTGCATACGCGTGCTGCACGACGATCAGCGGAAACGGGGTGCGGCCGAAATTCGTATGAAAAATACAAAAACACAAACTCACTTTTCACACACAAGTATGATGTAAAAAGCCAATTTTGAAATTTTATTTTTGTTGGAAAACCTCTTCTACTTGGACGCTCGTTTTCCCGGTTTTGCGATTAATAATTGAAGTTACAAAGAATTGCGATATTTTCAGACAAAATTGTACGGTACGTCAGGAAATAATTTAAAAAACGGTTTGATATACACATTTTGTATCCGTCCGACAAAAAACAAAAAAAAAATACTCAAATACGTTGAATGGTTAACTCGGATGATGAATTCTACAAAAATAAAATTAGGAGGGCGTTCGTTTTTGCCGATTTTTAAATTATGTCCTGCAGGCTTACCGTACATATTTATCTGAAATCGTCGTAATTTTTTATAACTTCAATTTCAAACTATGAATGTATCAAATCGAGAGATCGGGAAAACGAGCGGCCTAGAAGAGGTTTTACTCTATCGAAAAAAAAAAAAATTTCGAAATCATTACGTACTTTAAAAAGTGAGTTCGCGTTTTGGTATTTTTTCGTACGAATTTTAGCCGCACCCTTGATGTGAGCAACGTTGTGCTCGTATCTTAATATAATGTGATGTATTCGATCGAAAAATCAATTAACCGTATCAGTTAGATTATATTTATTATACGCAAAGGACTCTTATGTAAAATAAAATGATGAATTAGTAATGAATTAGTAATAATATTATACAGTTATTGAAATATATTGAATAACTCTAAAAATGTCAAAAAAATCCTGCTATTAGATTCCGAACGCGTGGAAAAAAAAATTTGAAAACGGTGCTATTTTCATTTTAACGACGCAATTGATGCGCTAAAATCGTATAATAACTTGAAATATCGGTATGACGGTTTTTAATTTTGTTTGTGACTAATTTCTCTACATCTCGATTTGAGCTGCTGAGCTCACTCATAATAATCTTTATTTTCGTAAACAATTTTTAATCGCATCGAACGCGACCTAGAGTGATCCCGCCAAATGAACAAATAAAAATCGATTCCTATTCAACCCGAAAAAAAATAATATCGAATCCCCCCCCCCTAAAATTTGTGTATTTGGTCAATCTCAAGGGTAGAATTTTGAAAAAAAAAAAAAAAATTGTTATACCTAAAACCCGCTTCGTAAACGTCCTCTCTAATGTCAAAAATGTGTAGTTACGGAGCCGACCCGTGAACAAACACTTCCACATTCTCGTATTTATGTGTGTTATTTTAGATTCGATGCGGAAAAATGGATTTTAGTGGTTTTACAAAGATTTTTTATACCAGGAAGAGTGCGCCGATTTCTGCATACAGTGCCTTTTCTTTTAGCGAATCGGATCAAGATAGAGTAGTGCATTGGAGAGGTGATTTTATGATTTGCAATAGTTATATGACGCGACGGGAAAAACTGCCGAAAAATCGCGAAAAACCGTTAAAAACGGCATTTCATCGATAACGCGTTATTTCTCCGTAATTTCGTCAAAACAATCGTCGAGGAGTCTTGAAATTTTACAACATCAGTCACTCTAACTATACACCGAAAACTTTGCAAAATTTTTCGATACACCGACGTTGGTTTTAAGAATTGACACTTTGTCGCGCGACGAACACACGGTTGTTTGTCTCCGTGACATCGAAAATAACCGTTCTATCGTCTATTGACGAATGTATAGAAAAAGAGTTTCGTTTAACGATTTTTATCGTTAAATCAGTGTTTCGTCGGGACGTTGACAACCATCTGAGATCGCTCGGAATCGTTTCTTTGATTCCCCCGTCATTGCCACGCGACCTCAAGCGATGCCGGATTTTTCAGATTTATCACTTCGCGCAATAAATACGCTAATAACAACACATTTTCGACTACTGCTACTACTTCTACGGAGGTCTCTCGCGCGCGAACGAACGTGCGCGGAATGACAATACCACCGTTGTCGCGTACGTCCGAAACGAATATATCCTGTAAAAACGACAATGGCGCGCGTGAATTATTATTATACTGCTGGTGCGCAGGTATCGGGTTACACGCGTACGGTTTTTATTTTTTACAATACGAGAATAGTCTTCCCGCGAGGAGAAGAAATCATAAATAAATCATGCGCGCGCGTTGTGCGGGCCCTCCGTGACCCGTAAAAGGCGATCGGTTTGCGCACGGGGTAACAAAAAATGAAACAAAAAAATGAGTAGCAAAAAAAACGCTTTAGGATTTTATGTGCCGAAAACGTCGACTTGACGGCGTTACCGTTTCTGGCGGTGCCGCGCGCGACTGTTATTACATCGGTGTCGGCTTTTACTCGCGGACAGTAATGTACACTGCGTAACGGATGCATACGTGTCATAAGCAGTTTTATTTTTTAATAAAAAGGTCCACGCAAAAGTGGCAACAAAGTTCCGGGTGGCGTTTCGTCTTCGTCGCGACGCGCTTTTGTACACCGTCCGAACGTCGGAAACGTTTGACGAGTCCGGTTTTTTTTTCGTTTTCACTCCAGAGGCATCGCCGTGTCCAGGGATTTTTCTCGGTGCGGCCGATAAAAACAAAATCATCTCGATTTTCTATACAGCACAAAACGACGACACGGCCGGACTTATTCGAAAGAGGCGAACGTTTTTGTTTTTCGCGTACAACACGTTTCAGAACGTCGAAACAGTGGTCGAGGGGGAAAAACTCGGGAGCGGATTTCTCCGCGACGCGTTTTTGAGAGGACGGGCAACGATTTACAACACGAGTCACAGTTTTGATGTTTCGAGTTTGATGTTTTTTCGACAGCTCCTTGAACCGAACGAAAAAATTTGTTTTCTTTTAGCTCTCGGACGCGCTCCTTGCCGCGTTTTTTTTTCCTCCCCCGGTCAACGCTCCGATTTTCAGAGTCGGTAACTTTCCTGTAAGGTTTCCGGCGGTACCTCCTTGGCTGAAGTTCTTGTTCGGTCGTACAGTTTACACGGCGTAAAGTTTGAAATCTTCATCGGTTCGCAATACCGTTTTTTTTTTACGGGGAGTGCTCGTCGAACGTTACTCAAATGCAGGGATTTCTTTGGCGTTCTAACCGCTCGTGCGCCGAAAACGGCAATATCGCGAGATCCGGCGCCACACCTGTAGTTTAACTATCGTCGTGAAAAATGCCGTTTTCAAACTTTGTTTTAGCTTAACGCGTTATAAAACACTGTAAAAAAAAAAAAGTTTCGTCAGGTTATATTATAGCTTGGTACGTTGCGAGGCACGATCTTTTTTTTTTCTATTCACCCTCGCTACATTACGCAGCTCACGCAGAATCGTTCGTTCGTTTTTTTCAAACGCAACGGCGGTTAGCTACCGGATGAAAAATCCGCGACCAGTGTTGCCATAATATACAAGTCGAAACCCACATTCTGTCGAGGCTATAAAAGGCTAATTATTTTTTTATTTTCAGAAATATACTATAATAGACAGTAGGATACCGCCAGTAGTTATTGTCGACTTCTACGATACGATATTATCACCACAAACGAAGATTGTAAAGATATCTTTAATCGTGATTCGTAAACAGCTTGTATGTAAAAAGCTAGTAAATAGGCTAGATCAAAATTTCTATGGCATTCTGGCCGTCGAAATGGCTATACATCGCCATAAAATGGCCAACACTACTACTACCCCATTCTTTTCTTCAATTCTGTTAAACAGTTCTCCGTTTCGCACGGTTTCTTCTACATTTCGGCAAGTCGCCGACATCCCGTCCGCTAAATCCGACGATGGTGTACACATTATCGCCGTCTTCGCCCGTGTACGACGCTGTGTGTATTATGCTGCTTGCTTTGTTCCCAGCCGCAACTTTGTTCGTCCCGAAAACCGCACAGCGAAACCCCACGTCGACAGTCGATCGAATTTTTAACCCCTTTTTTCGCATTTCCTCCACGCACCTACACACGCGCGTATACGTATTATGACGTACACATCACCCGCTGTATCATTATTATTATACGTGTTATTATTTGTAACGTCTTTATTGTTCTTCATAATCGCTCCGCGCACTACGCGTACGGCCGCCGCCGACGGGGTTGCCGCCGACAGTAATCACCCGGGACGACGGTTCACCGCCGGCCGGCCATCTGTCGCGGTACGGCGAGAAATATTGTAACGGTGTAGTACACATTATTGTTGTGCGCCAGTATAATAATAATGTGATATTGTAAACGAGTCTCGTGTTTGCCACAGTCTACGTTCGTGCGGGATGTTTTGTTTGAAATTTCCATTTTTTTTTTTTGTTCTTTTTTCTTCGACCACCCTGTTGCGCGCATTATTGCCGCGGGCGAGACCGCGGCCCGCCGGCGACTCGTCTGACGCCGCGTAGAACACGCGCGGGGGGAAACAAAAAAAAAAACGTTCATCGAATCTGGCGTGCAGTATCTTTCCTGTCGCGACGAAGTTTCAGCTCGGTCTTTATTTCAGGACATCACGATCAGAAAACAATAAAAAAACGTTCATCGAATCTGGCGTGTAGTATCTTTCCTGTCGCGTCCAAGTTTCAGCTCGGTCCCCCGTCTTTATTTCAGGACGTCACGATCAGAAAAAAAAAAAAACGTTCATCGAATCTGGCGTGCAGTATCTTTCCTGTCGCGACGAAGTTTCAGCTCGGTCCCCCGTCTTTATTTCAGGACATCACGATCAAAAAAGCAATAAAAAAAATTCACGTTTCCCCAGCCTACTGTTAATTGTCCCCCCACAAGCGATACGCGGCCGCCCGACGAGTCTTACCGACAAAGTGAAATCGGCAACGGACCGGAACCGTCGGGAACCGATTTTCAAAAAACTTTTATCCACGTAAACCTATCTGTCTTGCTTGGACTGTGTTTGAGTTTCTTAAACATAAAAACTAGATGTTTTGTGGAACAATAACTGCGTACGGTTCAAAAAAACTCCATAACTCTCTTAAAAACGATCGGAATCGATTGAAATCTCAACTGCGAATGGGTAAAAACCTCTTCGACAACGACGTGAATAAATTTCATGTCGAACGGAGCTTTTTCGAAAATTTGACCGTTTTCGTTTTTTGCTCGAAAAAATAATCAAATGTTTCGAAAAACGCTTCAAATAAAGTACCGTCTCGGATCTATAACCTACCTATCTTTTGAGGTATCAAACGTTAAAATCAGGGCAGTCTCTCTACTAGAAAAAGTGATAACGAAAATTCAAAAAAAATCCAAATCGACGTGTAAAAAAACACCTTTTCCATAACTGTTTGTCCCTCTCGTAAGCCAATACACGGCCGCCCAAAATAACGAAAATTTCAAACTTCCATAACTCCCTCAAGAATCATCGAAACCGATTTCAGCGTTACACTCACAGAGCCCTTCTCAATTATACGTATGAATTTCAAGAGGAACGGAGCAATTTTGAAAATTGGGCCGTTTTTTCCTCAGAACTTAAAAAATAATCAAGATTTCGAAAATCGCTTCTTGTAAAGTATCAATTATCTGTCTTTTAAGGTATCATACGTTAAAAAATCTGAGCAGTACCCGAAAAAGCTTTAACAGAGAGAAAAAAAAAACGTCATTCTAAAAACAATACATTCCTCGCAATGAACAGGGTTGTCGTCGATAATGTAAACAAAACATGATGTCATCTCTAATTTGGTACTTAAATATCGTTAAAGACTTACTTTTTGTCGGCTTATTAGTTAAAATTCTAAATTACCCGAACTCTGAAGCATTTTCTTGGGTCATTATACTGCTGTCGGTAAGCAAACGGAGACTTAATAATATGATAAGGCAATATAATGAAGGATTAGGTGTTTCTTTATTAACTATTATGTTATATTGTGCTTTACTTAAAAATGGTTTTGAAATGTTTCAAATTACTTGACTTTACTTTACTCTACATTACTTGAAAGGGTAAAACACATGAGCAATGTTCATATTTTATAAGGTTTTGACCACAATCGAGCTAAATATCAAACTTGGAAACTATTAAATTTTTTTTTAACTTTTTCAGTTTGTGTTTTCTCAAACCTGACCTTCTGAGTTTAAAATAATTAAAAAAAAAACTCAAAACATTAGTGCAAGTATTAATAATAATATGGTTATATGGTAAAATTTGACCGGGGATATTTTTTAATTTTTACTCATACCATATAAAATTCCATTGTTTTGTTTAAAGCTGTTGTTTTGGGTTATGATGGTTTTCAAAAACAAAAACAAATTTAAAACAACAACGCAGTGTCTGTTATTTTTTTTATGATTATAAACATTAAATATGCATAATACAAAACGAAGCTCACTGTTTGGATAATAATAAGTTTATCATTATTTACATAACCTACTGATATAGAAATCAGTGTACGAAGAACGCGCTCTGGCGAGATCGAGATTTTAAACATTTTGGATATTTCCCCCTGAACGCGGGGATGACGATTTATGTAGGTTCATTGATTTTTAATTAAAATGGTAGATTATCGTTCGACAGCTAATCAAGTGCTAGTGAAATATGGTATTGCCAACGTATTTTCATTATGTGATGTGAGGCGAGTATTTATCAGTTATTTTCGTGCATTACCTCATATAACACAGCATAGTAAACGTAGTATTGCATAAAAAAAAAAAAAATAATAATAAGAAATGAAGTAAAATTGAGGTCGGTGAAAAGTTGTAGAATTGGTAGTTTAATAAAACTGATATTTTGTGTTAATTTTGATTTTTACCAGGACGTATACTAGATAACTGAGCTCACTGAGAATCGTTTTTTCGAGTGCAATGACTTATAATTGCTTTCAAATATCAAATAACAAGTTTGAACCACTGCAACTTCCAAAACATCTGACTCCAAACCCGCGTTATCACTACGCCAAACAACTTCTCTCAGAACTCAAATTTACTCCCTTTCTTTCCTTCCTTTTTTAATTTGTATTATTACAATAATGTTTTGCACAGAGATGTCGTCAGCTGTTCAACGGGCGTTGTCACACGCTCGGCTGTCGTCGGCAGATGTTCCCAAATCTTACAAACTGGCAGCTTATATTTTAGTGTTATTATAACTTACACCTTTTTCTGGACGTTAAAACTGATCACTGCCACTTCTTTGCTAAAGATTTGGTCGATTGCTCACCAAAGGGCGGGCAAACTTTTGATTTTCGTGCAGCACATCGTAGCTGCATGGTGGAATATGGTGGGTGGATGTATTTGCCGGAATATAGTAACTCACAAATCACCAAGGGCAGTTCTTAGAAGATTTGGACCGGATCTATGTAAAATTTAAAAGCATATTTATAAATATTACATTTAGGTTGAAATAACTATACACCCTGTTCACGATAAGATCGGTACAATTCTTTTCTTTTTTTTAGCTTTACTTTTCCAAACAAAACGATTGGGAAAAACGACAAATGCTCAGTTAGTTGTCGGCAACAATGATTAATTTATAAGTATACTCGGTGCAGTACACAATGGTTTAAAAATAAAAAAACGTACTATAAATATATACGTATAAATTATACGTAAAAAAAAAAAAAGAAAAGATTCTTCAATTCAGCCAATGATAAACGGTAGGTGTATGAAATCATGTACATGTAGATATTATAATAATAGCTGTAGGTATGTATATATAAGTATATTATTCAAGGACATTGTAACCGTTGAGTTAACAGAGAAATATGTTAAGAAAAAGGTCAGCTTTTTACGTACATTATACATTTTAAGCACCATTTTTTTTGGCCACTGCTGCAGTTGACACTTTGTTTGAAGCATTACTTGAAATTTAGATTCAGATTTAATTTTTTTGTTATGATCCATGCAAAAAAATGCTAAATTTTCTTCTGAGATTAGACTTGAAATGTTCATACATCATTAAGAATATACACGTATTATTTATTTACCGTTCCGTTTTAAAAGCAATCATAACCCAAAAAAACAGCCTCGGAGGAAAGTTTTAAACCGTTGTATTGACGATGAAAATCATTTTGAAAATAATCAAAGATTTTTGGTCGTTGTAAATGAGATAGTTCGCTCACAATAACATAAATAAGATCTATGGTGTTTTACTAACTCGAGTTTCACAAACATGATGGTTAAAAATCTTTATTAATATATTATAGATTTTTAGTTTAGAGATATTACATGAATCAAAGTTTTTTCTTCAGTTTACGACAAAAACTTTGTCTGAGTAATTTAAGTTTTATCCCGAAAAAAATATGTTGTTTGTTTCAAATCGGTTTTCGTGTTTTTCAAAACAATCGTAACCCAAAACAACAAAGTCAGATAAAATAATTTACCTATATGAAATTAAAAAAATTTAAATAATTTTGATACCATCGCTGTTAAACTCAACGTGTTTTGTCACGAGTTTTGAATATTGGACTAAAAGTAATATAGTGTAAGGGAACAAATATAGTTAATCAATAAACACAATAAACATAATATTGAAATGTAGTATTTTTTTACGTCGTAAATTTGTTTTACATCAGTTAATACAGGTCGGCTAGCATTAATTAGAATGTCAGTTGGATACAGTCCGAAAAAGGAAGAGATAAATACGAATAGGGTTTTTGGTGTATAGGTATTTCGGCTTTGCCTTGAACCAGGTCAAAGTTGTGGACGGGTCATTGATTTCGAAAATATAATCTGATGTGCTTGTTATATTTGTAAGCAATGATAAATTATTGCATATAAAAAAAAAAAAAAAAAAAAACATCCACAGTGAGATGAGTAACATATGCTAGATAACGTGTATAAAATGCTTTAAACCTTAATTTTTGATCATGTTTAGTGGTGTCGAATGAATCTAGTGGGATTTTTATGCATTTTTACGGTTGATATAAATTGGAATGTTCAAAAATTTGTATGTGTGAAGAAATATCTAGTACTCTTCGTCATCGGTTGGAAATACGTTCAGGTAAATAATACATTTAGTAGAAAAGTCGAACTACAGTCATAAGACCAGCAAAAATTAATCATCGAAAGACATTGTTTTAACGACGTAATGAGTCTTCACGATTTTAACGTAGACTAGATTGGTAGTTATTTTAATAAAATTGTTTTATAATTATAATTTATTATTTCTATCAAATGTTTAACACTATGTTACTATTTAATTTATTCCACGACGGTCTTTAAGCATAATATTAATATAGTCACCCAAATATGACTTGCTCACAACTGATCGAAAAACCGAGACTAAAAACATTTTATTTCAAAATTATATCAAAACGCACAAATTGTGACATTCCCACACGCGTTAAACGTTTTCAATCAATCAATATTCTTTCTAAGAGGCTGAGATGATTTATTTAGCGTCATTATAAAGAAAATTTTATACCTAACGTCATAATGCACAAAATGAGTATCGAGTTTCGACTTATCGTGCACATATGGATAAAAATGCTTAAACATCTACTATTTTCATAAAAGTGTGTAAAATATTATACAGATAAAAATAGCAGCATATGTTGCACATAAAGTGCGAGCAATATAACTTAACGATGAAATCACCGCAGAAATAGACACACTATTATCTTTAGTTCATAAAAATGTTAACACAATTTAGATTACGAAGAAAAATAGAAATTATTGAGTGATGGACTAAAAAATTAATCAAAAAAATATACAATGAAATCGTAGAGAAAATGATGGACCAAATGAATGCACACAAATGACATGCGAACAAAGATTTTTACAATACTGATATCATTATACGAGCAGAAAAATGCTTTCCAAACAAACATACTATAATCTTGTTCAAACGATAAACGCAAACGTAAAGGTGGAAAACGACCGACTTCAGAGCCAGAATGTTCAGAAGAAGTTGCAAACGCAGTCGTACGTTATACATTTCCCTTGTAAAATGCGTCGCACAGATTT
>CM029357.1:8590140-8623854 GCA_017140985.1 Hormaphis cornu
TAGAAAAATCGGGTATCTTAATCATTCGTATATTACTCGGGGCAACAAACTTGTTTCAAAAATACATTTATCTAAATTGTGCATTGCAGTCCTCCTATAACAATAACAAACAACTCTTCGGATTTTTAATGAATAAGAATAGAAAAGATATTCATCAGATTCTTACGGATATAAAACCGTTAAAACTCGGGCAAACGAAAACGTGTAACTTGGGACAAATACTCTTAACAAAAATCATAACGCGAAAATTCAAAAAAATTAAATGGACGACAAACCACGGTGATGCGTCGGTCAAAGCCGTCATTAAAGAAATCAAGCTATCGTATGAATTGCCATTAATAGTTTGGTACCAGCAGTACATGTTCGATACCGTGATAAAAATAATTTGTATCAAAACAAAAGAGTACTTCGAAAAAAATGATATGATGAGCTTGTCGGATAGTGATATAGCAGACTTCAAGACGATCGTTTCAATATTTCGCGATAATATGGATTTACCGGCTGAATTACAGAAAATCTTTTCTCGTTCGATATTTAAATTGGAAAATAAAAATAAAATTAAAGACGATGATTTGATCATTGATTTAACCAATCATATCGATTCATTGTCTAGCATTAAACTAGAAAAATTTGACAATCACGTTGACACTGATACTGGCAGTAATGTTTTCAAAAATCGTTCTTTTACTACATTTCAAAAAACGATTGCCATTTTAACGGTTAATGTAGAGGACCTTACGTGTTTCGTCCGGATATTTGATTATTTCGATCATCGCTACAGAGCTTACAAAAGTAATTTAGTGAACGACACTTTAAAAAATGTAGTGTTTCAGAAAAAAGTGTCTGCAAAATCAAGAAATCGCGACAAGTCTATTAATTCATATGATAAATCGACAGAAATCGCAAACGCAGAACACGTGGAAGACACCGATAGTTCCCTAAACGATGAAGGGTGTACATTTTTTAGGGTTTTGTATCAGCTTTTTTTTACAGTTATGGTGTATCTTAATTACATAAGGAGTAATTTTAATATGTCGACAAAAATAGACGGATTAGATGATACTTTTTATCCCGAAGTAATATATGTTTTAACTATTATTCGAACATTTTTATGGCAAACCACCTTACACAATGATCCTAATTATTTGATGACCGTGTCAAAAATACTTCCTCTGATAAATATTAGAGATGATTCATTAGGTCTATTAATTTCAAAAAAAACCTTAACTGCTACAAAACATGTTTACGATCATTTGCGTACGATACACGTGGCAATGAATGAGTTGAACAGCTTCGGTATTGAGCACTGTCATCCAGCGAAACATAATTTTTTGTTTTTTAACAATATTAACTTGTTGACCATCGGCAGCCTCAAAAGTGTTTATGATGAAATGAATATATCACTCAATACAATGAATGAAAGAACCAATTCGGTTTCATCAACACGTCTTTCTAAAGTAAATTTTTGTATAAAAACACTTTATGATGCCGTCAAAGAATTTGTTATAGTTGATGATTTTATAAGTGTTTATTGGAACGGGAATTATAGAAAACTGACTTACATTTTCAAGTATCTAACATCGTGTACAGTGAATAGTTCCAATTTGTTCGAATTTCGTGACATCGTTTTGAAATGCACTTTTGCGATAATTCACTACTTTCTGCAAAAATGTTTTCATACAAAGCACAGAACCGATGGCGACGCTGTTTACTACTCTGAGGTGAGAAAAATTACAAACAAATATTTCCTCGATAACAAGTACTTGTTTTCATATCGTTACAACAGTGTTATACGAGAATTACAAAAGTATGGAGATCCGAATTCAACGATCGGAAGTGACGAGGAGTCATTAAAAGAGATCGGTTTTGCGTTCAACGCCATCGGCGTTTCGGTGAACATAAATTGCGAAAACGATTTATTGAAATACATGGACTACAAAGACAATTTACATCCGTTCATGAATTTTGCCGTAGACGTGGCGGAACAGCTCTTGCTGGATGATAAATATACATAGGGATTAATTATTGAAAAATGTCTTAACATTATATAGTTTTTAAGCTCGCCACGAAGTTTTTTTTAAACTATGATTCGCATATCTGCATTAGAACTTGATCAATATAAATATTGTTTTAATAGCAAACAAGTTTACACGTATTTATTTGTATTATTTATTTATTTGTATTTGCCTATGTTCCGTAGTGTAAAATTTTCTATTGTTTTAAATAATAATTTTTTGAAGAATTTTTACCTAAAAAAAGGACGGATAAGATGAAAAAATAATGTGATAAAAATAGTTTAGGTTTTTTAAGCGATTTTTAAGTGATCATCAACATGTTTTGACGTCACAAAAAAAATTATACTAGCCTTTTATTTATTTAAATTTTTTTAATTTAAATTTAATTCATATGAACTTGTAAAAAAAATTTAAGTCTTAAATTTGAAAACTACACAACACATTGAGCAAAGTTTTACGGGATCACTAAAGGTTTTATATTTTATATTTATTTGAAAACAAACAGCAGATGTTTAAAGTTTGCATGACGTTTAAACAGTGTCTGATTCAAAAACGTTTGAGAATACAAAAAAATTTGTAGGAATCAGGTGTGATAAACACAACGCCAAAATTCGAAAGAATAACAATGTTATGGGGCCGTATAGTACTACGAAAATTACGGTTTTGTAGGAAATCCTTTCAAAACTTCAAATTTTAATATTTTTGAAAACTGAATTCGAAAAATTTCGTAATACTTGACGTAGAGACTTCTTTAAATTTTTGGTACTGTTAATTTATTTAAATACGGTTAGTTATTTAGAAAAATGACTTAATTTTATGGTCATTTTACAGGAGAGCTACATAAATAAATAATTAAAACTCAATCGTCATGCCATATAAAATTTTGTTATTAATACAATGCAAAAAACGAAAGTAAAAAATTTAAAAAAAAAAAGTCGATCGTCATTCGATCGCTTATAAGTTTGAAAACTATTAAATGCAAATTTTTTATTAAACAAAAACTGCAAAAATCGACAAATCTCAAATAAAGTGCTATTCCGACTGTTTTTGGATCTTTTTTGTGATATGAAATTTTACGATTGAACCGTCACTTTTATTTGAAAAATAATTACAAAGAAACAAAAAACAATATTTTTGAAATATCAGTGTACATAAACGTACATTTCTAGCCGCACACATTACCTAAATGCATGTATTATAATATGGTATGGTATTTATTTGATAGAAAATAATGGGGAAGGCATTTAAGGCTGAATTTTAATTAGAACATTTGTATATTGTTGGATAAATTATATTTTTAAAAAAAATTCCAATAATATGAATATTTCTCGAACTTAAATCATCACTGATCAAAATAATATTGTAATCGGACCTTCTTGCGTGATCTAGCCGTTTAAACTTGCAATAAAGATAATATCTTAAAAAAAAAAAAACACATGTAGGTTTATCGAATTTTAGAACATTGCGGATATTATGATCACAGAGTCCCAGCGATCCGAACAAACAAACGGTTCTTTTTCAAACAATTAACGGTAACAAAAAAAAAAAAGTCGAAAACAACTAACCGCGACAATCTAGAACGTTTGGAATTAGTTTAAAACACTGTTGTCGCGGTGTTGTTCGTTCTTCAGTTTAAGATTTCCTCGCGAAAATGCTTAAAAAGAAATTTCTATACGTCTTTTTTTTCTTGTGTTTTATAAAGTTCCGAATAAATAAAGCGCTCCGTTTAGCCATCACGTACGATGAGTTGAACGATGCGATTTTGCAAAGCAATATAAAGAGTGAAGTGATTCGCAACAATATAAGTAACGTATACATTAATAATACATTTATCAGTCAAATATATAGTCAGCAGCACCATTCTGAATTTGTCAATACCGAAGATGACGTTGGTTATTTTCACGACGTCAATATTATCGAAAATCTATACCCGAAGCGCTTATTTTACCGTAATACAATAAACAAATTGTACAAAAGTGTGAACTGCGAGTTTGCCGAGTGGACGCGAGACGAGTTGTTAAAAATTGTAGAACCGTTGCCGGTGTTGTATCATCGAGATTTTCAGGAGACAAACGTTAACGTGTTCAATAAATTCTGTGAAAAATCGACGACTTTGTTTACCGATCTTATGAGCCGAGTCGAAGTGTTCGTAAACATACTGCTGAACTATCAGAAAGTATTCTCGAGTGTAAGTGACCAGTCGATCGATACAGACAACTTGACATCGCTGTTGTCGTTGAGCTACAAAATGCAATTTCTACAAAATCTATGCGATCCCACATGCACACTCGAAAAATCGGAAAATTTAATCGTTCGTATCATACTCGGGGCGGCCAATTTAATCCAGAACTACGTGTACCAAAATTGTGCGCTGACCTCTTCCCATAACGATAGCAAACGCGTCTACGGGTTTTTAAAGAACAAAAATAGAAAAAATATCGATCGATTTATCGCGTACATAAAACCGTTGAAGCTCGAGTCGACAAAAACGTGTAACTTGGAACAAATCCTCTTTACGAAAATTATCACGCCGGAATTCGAAAACGTTAAATGGAAGACAAACCACGGTCAAGCAACGGTCAAAGATGTCGTGAAAAAGATCCGAAAATCGTACGAATTGTCGTTTATAATTTGGTACCAGCGTTACATGTTCGACACCGTGGTGAAAATATTCTGTATCCGAACGAAAGAGTACTTCGGGAGCAATGGAATCACGTCACTACTATCGGAAGACGAAGTGGCAGATTTCATAACGATAGTCTCAACATTTCGTGACAATATCGTTTTACCGTCCGAATTAGAGAGAATTTTTTCTCGTTCGATATTGAAAATAGAGGGAAATGACGCTATCGAGCACGACGATTTCATGGACGAATTAACCGATTATATTGATTCGTTGACCAGCGTCAGTCTAGGACAGTTTGCTGATCCCGACCGCGGGGACACCGCAGACAATAACCCCGGCGAACGGTTCGACAGTCGTTCCGTTTCTCAGTTTCGAGTGTTTATAGCCACTCTAAAGGCGAACGTCGAAGACCTCACGTGTTTCGTCCGGCTGTTCGATTTCTTTCGCGACCGTTACAGACCGTTAAAACTGGATTTTGCCGGCGAGTCGCAAAAAATCGCGTCGTTCGAACGAGACGTGTCCGGGGATGAGGAATCGAAAAACGCGATCGCGCAGACACCGGTTAGTTCGCGTAACGAGTTCGACGACAAATCGCTAATCGCCGACGACAAATCGCTAATCGCCGAAGGGTGCAAGTTCTTCGGCCTCTTGTACCATCTGTTGTTCACGGTCACGATTGATCTGAACCACGTTAGAAGCGGCGATTTCGCGAATTTGTTCTTGAAATTCGAAAATTATAATCTCGTCGTCGCGTCGTACGCCGTAAAGGTGTTGTTCACCGTCGGAGTGGTCGAGAAACTGTTGCACTCGTCGACCGCGCTCTACTCGTACTTTCGTTACTTTACGACGGCAACGAAAACGTTGCTGTCGATCGCACAAAACGACACCCTGTTCGAAATGTTCGACGACGTACTGTACGGTCAGAAACACGCCGAAGACGTTTTACGCGTAACGCACTTGGCCATGAACGAGTTAAACGACTACGGCATCGAGCACTGTCGTCGGGCGGGGCGGGATTTTTTGTTTTTCGACGACATCGACTTTGCGGCGATCGGCAAACTCGGCGACGTCCGCGACGAAGCGATGCGGTCCGCCGTTTCGATGGAGACACTGCTCGGAAACGTGTCGAAAAGAAGCGCGATGGAAACGCTCGACGTGCACTGGGCCTACGGCGCTTTACTGACGTCGCTCGTCGATCCGCGCGAGTGCGCGCGAATCTTCTGGAACGGCGACAAAAGGTCTCTGAAGTACGTCTACGAATACGTGACGCTGGCCGCGGTGAGCGGTTCCTATTCGGTCGAGTTCTACGACGTCGTAATAAAATGCGCGTTCTCCGCGATACACAAGAGACTTTACGGATTTTTTTCCAACGTTTCTCGGCCCGAGGGATCGGGCGAACGGGCTGTGCGCTCCGTGGCAGAACTCGTAGACGTTTTTTTCCGCGACAACGAGTTTCCGCGCCGGTTCGACAGCGTCGCGCGAACGTTACGAAAATACGGAGATCCGGATTTAACGCGCGAACGTGCGGAATCGCTGAGAGTAGAAGTAGACGACGCGCTGGACGCCGTTGGCGTCTCGGTGAATATGAATTTCGCCTACGGATCGCACAACGTATTCGCGAATTTTTATAATAACTTGAACTTGTTAATGCACGAAGCGAAAATGTTGGCGGATTCGATAGAAACCGCATACAAAGAATGGGATATCGCGGTTTCGTGATACAATAAAAAAAACGGTGTGTGTTTGTCTTAACGTTAGTTTTTAAAATATTTTTTCAAATCCACAAACTTGTGCACACCCGGGTTCTCGACTATCGTTTCAGTCACAGACTAAAGTCAATAATTTAATAGTCGGACAGATCTCTTCTTCCATTTTCTGATTCTTCTTCGCAACACTCACGACTATTTTTAGGTCGACCACCGTATAATAAATAGTACGTCTCCACTTTGCACGATCGTTCGTATCCAGTTCAAACACACATTAATAACCCATATACATATGTATTCCTTTGTTTTCATCAATCTCTTCTTTGCGGTCCTCCTCCATCTCGTTTTCCTCCAACGTTAAAGTCCAGTTACAACTACTTCTACTGCTTCAGTTTCTAGATTTCTAGGTCGGAGTTTATATATATAATAGGTATACATTACGTTAAAGAGTGGGCCAGCTTGACTACACCAAACGGAAAGCTATAGTACCCATGGAGTCCCGTGGGGATGATGAATCTTCCTAGTTGCATCTGGTCAACAGACTAAGAATACAAGCCATGGTCAGTGCGGCGATCTTTTGCTTACATATATATGTGTATAAATGGAGATTTCAAGACGCTGGTGTGAACAAACGACGAACCTCTCAACTGCACACCGTTACAGAGTAGGAGGTACCAGAGAAAAGAGAATTCGACCAAGGGTTTGAAGGCATACGGTGGCTCCGGAAGCGATTAGCAGAATTACAAACCTCAAAATAATATGCCTATGAAGAATGTCACATTTCAAGGACTCTTTTCTTCAATACTTTTGTTTCCTTTATGATTTCATTTAAGTTAAATCGTTATATTATAACATGTATATATATATCAGTTATTATTCTATTATTCTACGATTAGTTGTAATATTGATTATTGTTTGTAAAGTTGAACGGTGTAAAGCTATACGAAATGAATAAACAACTTATATTAAATACCGTGGTGTTCACTCGGCGCAATAGAGTCGGCCGTGTGGGTAGTTTGACGGAGTAGTGACTACGCTTTGGGTGATTCACTGGTTTAGAAATTGTGGTTTAAACGCATTAATTAATAATATCTGAAAGCAACGATAAATCACTGTCTTTGAAAATACCATTGAGCTCGGTTGTCTGGTATACATCTTGGTAAAAACAAATTTAACAATAAAAACTACACTTTAGTAAAATCGTCTATAAATCAAAATTGTGGGAACCAATTTTCTAAATTTTTTAACGACATATGTAAAACTATCTAGTTTAGATTGTATTAAACTTGTACATAAAAATTATAGGTTTGATGGAATAACAACTGCGTAAAATAACAAATTAAAAATAGTTCTCTAACTCCCTTAAAAATGATTGAAATCGATTAAAATTCCAAAAGTAAACTCGTTAAACCCTTCTTAACGACATCGTATATATTTCAAGTGGAACGGAGCAATTCCAAAAATTTTGCAGTTTTTCTTTTTGGCTCAAAACTCAAAAAATTCTTCAAATAAACTATCTTTTACGACCAAATACCTATCTTTTGAGGTATAATGAGTTAAAATTGGAGCATTCATTCTCCAAGAAAAAGTGATCACAGAAAAAAAAACTGTTCATTGTCTTGAGTTTATGACAAAAACGTTGTCTGTGTAATTTAAGTTTTATCGAAAAAAATATGTTGTTTTGGTTTTCGTGTTTTTTTAAAACAATCGTAACCCAAAACAACAATGTCGAATAAAATAATTAACCTGTACGAAATCGATAAAATTTGAAATAATTTTGTTGCAAAACTCAACGTGTTTTGTAACGTTTATGTTTAAATTTTGTATCTCGAACTAAAATTAATATACTGTAAGAAAACAAGAACGGAAAAAGTAAAAAAGCTGGGATCACTCTAGGTCGCGTGGGTAGTTTGACGGAGTACCGACTACGCTTTGGGTGGGTCACTTTTTTGGAAGTTGTGGTTCAAATGTATTATCTGAATAAAAAAAGATACATTTTTGTTAAAAATTTCAAGACAACAGAACGATAATCATCTTCGAAATTACAGAGAAATAACTATATACGCGATTTGAATGAAATCTAATATTTCGTTAAAAATCGTAAAACCAATATCGGTAGATCAAGAAGTTTTTAGTTACGTAAGACTGATGTTGCGGTCGAGTTTCAAGTAAAAAAAACGCAAAACTAACCCATTTACGAATGAAAAACCTAAAAATTTAGAAACTTCTTTTTTGAAGTTGTATGGTACTAAAATTTCAAGACTCCTGGACTATTGTTTTCAAAGTAGCTATTGACAAAATTCCGTTTTCGCCATATTTTCGGTGGTTTTTCCCGTCGAGTTAAAAAAAAAAAATCGAGAAAATCGAAAAACCTAACCCCTCTAAGGAGCCGTCTCGATCCGATTCGCTAGAAGTACGTGGAAATCGGTGCGCTCGTTCTGGTAGAAATTTTCTTAAGAGTATAAAATAGATAAACATCCTCGTAAGACCACTCGCCGTCGCTCGGAATCTGAAGAGAAAAAAACCTCGATAACGAGCTCTCGTTCTGTCTTTTCATGATCCGCGGTGGTTCCGGGGGGGGGAAACGATCATCGCGCGCGTCTACCGAAGTTTTATCGTCGCGCGCGCTATAATCGGATTGGTCGGCCGGCGGACCGTTCGGCGGCCGCACGTCAACGCGCGGTCTGAGATTCGCGCGTCGGGGGATGATCGGTGAGGGAGGGGGTGGTCTTGGCCGGACGGGGGTCGTACGTAGTATATACGGTGTGTTCCGATTAACCGGCGTAACGCTGACCGGATGACCATTAAAACGGGGTTTTTGCGGGTGACGAAAAGCAGTGTTGAAACGATGATTTTGGGATAATTGTTGAGCTCTTTCTTCCGACGACAACCCCAACACATGTTCCGATAGAGTGTTTTTTTTTTCTCGTGTAAAAACATTTTTTTTCGGCCACAAAATCGACACAATTAGAGCTGGGAATTCTCCGATTCGTTATACTTTGAAGTACGGATTACGTGTGGTTTTTGTCGCTCGAAACGACGGTGCCATTCAGAATTTGACGGTCGGACGTGGTTTCAGAGTTATTCTGTGACAAGTGCAAACGTGTAGACAAAAACTACGTGGAATCCTACATACTTCGAAGCGTAAAAAAAAATATCGAACGTACACTATGTTGAACCATGCGTTCAAAGTTTGACTAGCTGTAATTTCGTTGCTAGAAAAAAAGGTTCACGAAAATCGTTAAAAAAAAAAAATGTAGGAAGAAACTGGGGTTGTCGTTTAAAAAAAAAATAAGAAATATCTTTATCGCGCGTAGCGAAAAATACTAAACTTTTCCCCAAATGTTCATTAGATTCTGAGCGTCAGCGGAAAAAACGTGTTGTTTTTACAATGATGTTTTTTTTTTCCGTGATCACTTTTCCTGTATAGTAGAACGAGTGCTTCGATTTTAGCGTACGGTTCCTTTAAAAGAATGACAATCGATCGGTACTCTATTTGTTTTCGAAATTTTGATTGTCCTTGGAGCCAAAAACGAAAACGGCAAAATTTTTATAAATTCGACTTGAAATACGCGTTATGCCATTACGAAGGGTTTTACTTTTGGAATTTTAATCATTTTTAAGGGTGTTGTGGAACGTTAAAAAAAATTTCGATAATCGGTTCACCCGATTTCTCGTTGACGGAGTCGTCGTTAAACTCGTCATTCCGGGCGACGCGTTTCTCCGCACGTCGAATTTTTTCGATCATCCGTACAATATATGCATCGGACCGAGTCGAAACGTATTATTCAACACTATAAAATAGGACGGATAAAAGTTTTTTCATTCGCGGACCTACACACCGGATGCTCGCTCAGAATCGTGTTTTCGAACTATCTCAGATGTATATAGTGTTGTGTCGAACGTTTGAACTTCTAAGCACCCAAAAGCGCGCGTACCCCGTAAAACTCGACCCACGCGATTCAGAGTGTAACCGGGTTATTTAAGAGCTCGCTCGCAGCCACTTCAGATCGGTGTGCGCGCGTGAAACCGTCCGCGCCATAACTAACGCTTTTCCGACAGCCGACAACCGGTATTGTAAAATAATGCTTTTCGTCTACCGAAATTTCAATTTCTAATATCGTCCGTCCGGTCGAATCCGCGCTCACGACTATTGAGTCGTGAGCGCGCGGATTCGGAACACGCTGTATGTATACCTACACACGACGACGACGACGACGACTCCTCGCCACCGTTGTTCCGAGCGGGCAAACCCGATTATGTTGTCATCACGACGACGACGACGACGACTTATATATAAGCCCGAAAACGTGTAACGACGTTACAACAATAATAATAGATACATGTAAGCACGGCCGAGGAGGGTAGCCGTTATTTCTCCGACGCGGTAACGCACTTACTTGGGCCAATCAGCTCGGGGCCGTCCGCGCGCGCTCTTTGACGCCGCCAGCTGCGGAGGTAACGAAATAATACTCGGCGATAATTCTCGGCGATCGCGCGGCGCGGGACCCCGTGGCGGAGACGGTAACGACGTTACACGACTGCGCGCCGAGTGTCCCCGGGATTGTAGCAGCCGGCGAAACGAAAAGTGTAACAATAATCAGCGGCCAGAAAATAGAGGGTGATGATTACCGGGAGAAGGTGTATTTGTTTAACTCGTATTGGATTCTGAGCGTCGTCCAGTGGCGGGGTCGTGACGGCGATAACAAAATCTCAGCCAGAAAGAGCTGCAGTGCACGGCGGACGATTTCCGCGATCCATGCTAACCCGTATGATTTTCTCGAAATCGATTGTTTTAACGCGGCGGGAAAAATCGCCGAAAAATGACAAACGGCGTTCGTCGACGACGCGTACGGTATTATTTCACCGAGATTTCGGAAGACAACCGTCGAGTGCAACAGTTGAAAAATGTTCAAAAAGTTTTACAGCCGTTTCGAGGTTTTTCATTTGGGTCGATTTCGGGTTTTTGACGCCGGTCAATTCTTAACTCTCGAAACTATCAACAAATACGTTTGTACGGTAAAACTACGGGAAAAAATTGCGAAAAGTTTGATTAATATCAGATATTAAGTTGTACCGCGATAAACCGCTCTACGTTGAAACCAATAACTCAAAGCGTAGTCGCTGCTTCTACCGTGGTACAGTTTCACACAGCTCTTGAGGGGGCTAAATCACGACTTTGGAATAAAATGTAACGTACGCGTGTAACGTTTATTTACACAAGCTAAGCCACCCGAAGTATTTGGTGTTGTTTTAGTTTGATTTTTAGCAAAAAGTTTACAGATAATTCGTTTTCACATTTGTCCACACGTGGCACAACAAAAACATATTTTTGCAAAGTCGGGGCATAGTGAGTAGAGTAACCCGATGAACGTGGCGATAAACGTGCGCGTAAACCCAAACTGCGAACGATTTCCGAGGAATTTTTTAAACAACCGTTGAATTCGAAAAACGATAACCGTGACACATTTTCCGTCACGTTTTTAAGCTCCGCGGTGTAGCTAAATCGATTATCGCGCAGAAAGTGATTATTATGTTTTGTTTTGAGGGGAGGAACCGAGTAGTAATCTACTGTTTGTTACACACGTAATGGACTGTCGAAAACGGTTTGTCACCATCGTGTTATATTACACGGTTCAAACCGGGCTGTGTAACCGCATTACAAGCGTAGAAATCCGATTTTTTTTTCTTCTTTCACACAATCCTATATTTCGCGGGGGGGAACGTATCATCGTTATATTGTGTGTGTGTACTGCACCAATGTTATAAAATAAAGTGTTACGGTAGCTGGTGTAAGCTGGTGTTTGGATTATAAAAATCAACCGAAAACCAATTTACTACTACTGTTATTAGGCGTCGTTTGTACCCCCGTCGCGAACAGTCCCTTTCGCCGATATCGTATTAGCGTTATTTGTGCGTCAACGTTGTTTTATACGCGTCCACCCGCGGTCCCCGGCAGGGCGTCTGCGAAAAGTGTCGCATTGTCATTGTCATTGTGCGCGTCACGTCGACCGCGTAAGCACACAGTTTACTTTTCGGGGCACCGCGGCGGGGGGGCCACGGCAACAAAACCGACGGACGTTTTACACGCGAGATATCGCATAACGGGGACGTAAAAGTACGTTTTTTTTTTTTAATGATCCGCCGGAGAACGCGCGGCATTGTGATCATCAAAACGGTGAAAAATGGATTTTATCGGAAAATTTTTCCGCACGTAGTAGGCACGCGTTGTTTTTTGTCCGAAATTTTTCGACGACGATTGCGCTCGAATCCGAAAAACTACTCCTCTAAAGCGCCGTGAGCAACGCGCGCAGAAATCGGTTAGGCGCTGTTTTTCCGGTGGAAATTCCGTTAACGGCACGGACCGGTGGGGACCCGTACAAACCGCTTGCCGCTGCGACGTTTCTTCCCGCGGGGTTAGGTTTCCACACCCAATTCGTCGTCCTGTACGAGTGAGCTCTAACCACCAATCTAGGAATGTCCTGTAAAACGTTGTACGGTGTCAACCGTTTGTCGCCCGAAACGTTTCTCTCAGTTCGAACCGACTTTTTACGAAGAAAAAACCCGGACGGTTTTCGTTTTTTTTCGCTCAGCATTATCGAGAATTCCGAACGACGCGAGTGTACGGCGTTCAAGTGTGCATTAATAATAATATCCTTTCGGGGCGAGAACGCGCGCCGCGACGGTCCCAGAGGTCGTAAATGCCGATGTATGATGGCGCGATCCCGACATTACTTACCGCCGCGCTCCCCGGGCTCGTTGTCTACGACCCCGGGTCCACCAGGGTCCGTCAAGAAGACCACGCGGACCCGACGTAACGTGGTGGCTGCACATTGTGCGCGGCCGGGGTTATCATAATGTTATGCAAATCGAAACGCCCCGAGGGATGGGCGCGGGGGGGTTGTTAAAGAAATCGCGTTTAAAGGATTCCGCGGAAACTCGCGTCGTCCCTGCAGCGTATCGCGCGCGACCGCGTCCTCCCCTACTGTTCTGCCGGCGGTCGTCGTATCGACGGGCAACGACGTACGGAACAGTTTTTTTTCCGGCGGTCGAGTCGTCCGACCCGTACGCGCGTGATAATCGTTACGATGTTTTTTTCACGACGATTGGCGTTGTAAACCGAATCGAAATCGCAGCGATTCGACGGGAGGTAAAAAAAACGTGTTCTCGGATAAAATCGCGTCGGAAAGAAAAAATATGCCGTCAAAACGCGCGTTTGTATCAAACGAAACGTTTGTACGTCGGGGGTGACGCTCGCGAGTCTTGAAATTGCTCGCTCGTTTTACTAAATGTCAATAAATCGTGACGATAAACGCGAACGAAACGGTACAACTACGTAAATGAACCGACGTTTGAATTCTTATATCATCGTTTACGTAAGCGGTTGTTAAGACCGTACCGAATTCTCAATGCTCGACGCGGAACATCGTCATATTATGGGTTTTACGAGAACGAAATTCTATCGTCCGCTCAAAAATAGTCGAATAGTGTGTGGTGCACACTTTTGTTAGTGTTTTTTTTTGGTGTATGAAGTCGTTCCAAGTCGTTTGGGAAAAGTCGACTTTGTTAGTTTTTAGATCAAACTTTCAAAACACAGGTCTCCGCCAAGGTCTTTGCCGCAATCGTATTGAAAACATCGTAAACAATATATACTGGACCGCAGTTACATTTGAAAAGTGCCGTTATCCTATTTAAACATCTGCAGAGTGCGAGGCGTTTAAAACGTATTTTACCTTTACAACTCGTCGATACAACCGCGTCCTTTATCTGCTCCACACCGGCACTTATTAATGCGGGCAACAGTGTTTAGACGGCCGAATAAAAATATATGTAGAACAATTATTATGACGGTAATTCGCGACTAAATCGCGTACTATACTTTAAATTATTTCTCCTACCGTCTTCCTCATATCGCGTATAATCTATCGAGGACAATGGATTTTACGACGCAAATACGGTCTCTGCAGACTCGGTGGCGTGCCCAGGGGTCGTGTCCCTCCAAATCGCGTTTTTTCTTCTACCTAACGGCGATAATTGAATAAAATTGTAATTATAAGACAATCATTTAGTCTACTATCTTCGTAGCCGTATAAACCTGTGGTGTGTAGAATGCGCGTAGAGAGAGAAATTAGGGGACGAGATGGAGTGAAAGAGAAAAAAACCATCAGACGGGCGGGCATTTACCAGCAACCGAGTAACTGCGTTACAATAAAATTGCGACAATCCGTTTTTTTCGGTTTTGTATGATAACTGTTAAAATGAATGATAATTTAAACGATGCACCTGTAGTTATTCTTCCGTGATTTCCTCACTTGTGTTTTCTCTCTCTCACCCGCTAAGAGGTCCCCAAGCCATATCATAGGCGGTGTGGAAGGCGCAGTCTATAGGTTTGTATTATAACGTTTATCGTCATTTATCGCCAAACTTTGTCATACTCCGATCTAATCGCCAAAATCGTGTGTAAATAAAAACGCTAAAAATACACACTACTGAAATGAATTATGTGCAAAGACCGATAAACAGATATCTACCTGTCTTGCGCTAAAACAATTTTACATTACTTGTAGGCAGGTGTGTATGAAATAATTATTTAAACGGTCAGTGTTTTTAAAATTGTCTATAATGGCATAACTTCTTTTTTTTTCGAAGACGAAAATCAGTCATATGGTAAGCACTAAAATCATTTTATTACAGATTTAAAGAAAAATGTACTACGTAGAGTAAATGTATCGTACTGTTAGTGATCATAAAATGACTTCTGTAATTATATCAATGTATTTTATAATGTGTATTAAGTATAATACACCAAGAGTATAATTCACTTTTTTTAATACATTTGTACTTGACGACTAGGGCTCGGAACGACGTGAAATTCTCGCGTAAACCGAAAACCTTTTGAACTTTAAATATCACGTCTCTAATCAAAACCTGAGTATACAAACCTACACGAATCTGTCAAACCAAAAAAATCAATACCGCGCAATTACTGATACTCGTGGTTTTATCGTTTCAAGTTTTAACAATTATCATAAAACTCGGTATTGACGTTTTTTACCGAACTCGTGTATATTCCACAACACCTATATATAGGTACGAACAAACGCGTCGTACCTACTGCGTGGCCGGGACATTATTAAATTTTAATTAGCGCGTTCCGTCCAAAATCGTCATAACAAAGCGGAACTTTAAGCTCACAAACGAGATTCAACAAAGTTTTTAGCTCGAGAAACGTTAGAGGTAGGCTTTTTGTTTCGCACAGAAAAATATCAAAGAAAACGAGCAGCGACGGAAACAATAATAATAACCCTAAGTGAAATAAAAGTATAAATAATTTATAACTCGAGTTTTTTCCCGTACTTACAACAGTACGCTACGTTATAAGTTACGTTTCGGGTGGTAAATAATTGACTCGAAACCCACACGTAATTTTATTTATTTGACGTGTGCGTAAGAGGAGGAGCACGCAGTCTTGAAAACGCTTTTTATAAATTGTAAGACGCGCATCTACCTGCCTCGAGGAATTCGTCGTTGTTTTATCGGTGTACCACCGTTATGGTTTATGGCGTGCACGGGAAAGCTCGTGGTTCCTGTACTACACTGATCAGCCATACCAAACTATATAATTAATACAGTGATTTTCTCCAAGTACAAACGTCGAGTTATTTTTTTTTTCTCGAATTCTTTCGTTACCCTCTTCCGGGAATTTTTCTCCAGCCGTTTAGTTCGTTATTGTAATTGCCGTACCTGTGCCTCGGCGCAAAACGTTTCCTGTGCGGCGGCGCACGTGCAACCCTTCACGATGTTTTAACGGTATTCGTCGTCGACGTCGGCGGGCACGAACTCGGCCGGGCGCTTCCGCGAGCCCCGAGACCACCGCCGACGCGCCGGCTCGGGTTTTTTAAGGGTCGCGCGAACCACCCCCGTTACGCGGTGCGCACGTGCGCGCGTATTGTGTCACGAAAGACCACCAACGCGCGAACCGGCGATTATATCCATTGTTTGCTTTTGATTGTTGTCGTCGTCGTTGTTGTTTTTGCCGTTGTTGTTGTTTTTGCTGCTGCTGCCGTTGTTGTTGTTGTTGTCGTCGTCGCGACCCGCTGCGGAACCGTGAGCGCGACAATAGCGAGTGTCGCGTGCTCCAAAAAATATAAAAAAAAGCAGCGCCGCTCTCTCTAGTGGGTAATTGATACCCACCGCGCTTTGGGTGGGTCGCCGTTCTGGAACGGAGTTGGCGGTTCGCGTTGCTTAACATCCGAAAGCAACGTATCTGAACGAGCTCGGTTTATCAATAGTAAACGTCCCGACGTGACCCACAAATTAATCAGCAATCGAACGAAATTATTTGGAAACTTTTTTGTAGTACAGTACGGAGATATGAGTGTTTGTTAAAAATCTCAAGACGATACAGCGCGATTGTCTTCGAAATCGCGGAGAAATAACTGCACGCGCGATTTTGATGAAATCTACTAATAATATGCGTTAGTCGTTAAAACCGATATAGGTAGACCGAGAAATTGTGCGGTTTTCAAAATTTTCGGCGCACTGCGGTTAGAGTTGAACTGACTAGACACTGATGTCGTGTTCGAAAAACCCGAATTTGTGTGAAAAACCTCAAAATCCAAAAAAGGCTATAAACAGCCAGCTAAAATAAAATGAGACTTTTTGAAGTTTTATAGTACGAAGGTGCATTGACGTTGACTAAAATTTCGAGACTCGCCGACGGTCATTTTCGAAATCGTGGAAAAATAACTGTTAATGCCGTTTTTAGCGGTTTTTCACAATTTTTCGGTGTTTTTTTTTTCCCGTCGCGTCAAAAAACTATTGACAATATCGAAAAATTACCTCTCTTAAGTATCGTCGTGATCCAATCTGCTAAAAGGAATAGTACTGTATGAAGAAATCGGCGCACTCTTTTCGGTAGAAACTTTATTAACGGTATAAAAAATAAACATCATCGTAAAACCATCGCTCCGCTCAGAATCTAAAACGTTACGTCGCGGTTGTAAGCGGCGTATTTTATTAGTGTTTTAAACCACCAGCAACACGTTATATGTGATCGCGGAAATCGATTTTCGTTTTTTTCATTACAAGTACGTGAAAATTATTTTTTCATTCTTAAAATTTGGGAAAATTAAACATGTACTTCATTACTCTGATGTATCTAAAAACTTCTTAAAAATTTGGCTTCCACAATGGCCTAGAATAAAAGATGGTTTATATTAATCTTTTTACAGATTACAACTCGGTCGATTCTAAGTACGTGTACTTTTATTAGGCTTTTACGTCTAATTTGGACGAAATTAGACGATTTATATATAGGTGGTGTACGGTCAATAAAAATTACAAAACGGCGGACTTGGACACTTTGGGACGGTAGATCGGTTACTTTGAGTTTGATCTGAATGGTTCGTTTCAAAAAACATAAAACAAAAATAGACGTACAATAACTCCTCAGAAATGGACCGCTTTCCCATATACTTTAAATAAAAATTACAATTGGCTCCTTGTACAATGAAACATAGGCAAATTCTTTGACTGTAACACATTTATTTGGTCTAGACGATCAGAAAATACTACTACGGTTGTAATTTACATACTCGCGTCACGATCATAACGAATCTATTGACACCGCTCGTTTGTTAAAATTGTTCCATTAGATCCAAGGAGGACCGTATTTTAACTAAAAATTCACACGAATATTTTTTGCGGAAAATAAAAAATGAACTCTCATTGGGTTTTGTGTGTCGACTGTGCAAAATAAAAAATTCTCATCCGACCTAATGCATATATATTCCTAGGTAGTAGGTAATCCGTTTTTTGTTGATTTTTAATCATATTCATTTTTATCTTTGTCTAAACAGTTGTTTTGTTATTTAGAAGGTTATTCGTCGTGTGATCGCGTCGTAAACGTGCTTACGCGACACCAACTTTTCGACACACTTTACAAAAGAAAAACAGGCGAATACAAAAGCAAGGCTGTTTGAATCTTTAAAGAATTATTTTGAAATCTAATTCGACCGCGTGCTTTTGGCTGCACAACGGGTTTCTTTTTGCTCGATTTCGATGTCGAGTTCATGGAAATACACGTTATGTTGTAAAGACTATAAAATGTTATCTTTTGTGTCGCTACAGCAGTTACTTCGCAATGATTATTAAAGAATTAAATTGAATTTTCAAACACGAATGACGTTTAATCACAATTTTCAGCTGTTTATTATATAAGCATGGGATAACGTGCCTAAGTATAAAAACACGTAAGTGCAATAAGGAAAACGTTTCCGACGCGCACTGCGAAAATAAAAATAATTTACCGACGTACGCGTTCGAATAGTAAATTATGAACTAAAAATCACGTCGGACGTGCAATAATGATTACTCGGAAGGTCAATAAATTAATAACTAATGAAAATGAATGATTGTAAAAATTATTGAAGTGCACATTGAATTCGTTCGTATTTAGAAATTTAAATCAAACATTATCAATAGAACTATACGCAATTTGTCCTACTATAGATATTATTATACAGTAGGTGTTCGAACACGGTGTGTAAACGATACGAATTAATCATTGAAACGTTTTTAACTTTACGTCATGTTATACGGATAAATTATATCAGCTACACATAGTATTTATGTCCTATCGTCGGATGGCGTTCACCATTAAACGTCTTGTCCGCATTTATTTATAGGCGGTATAACATCATGTTGCCAAATTTACGTTAAGTTTAAGTTTATACTACATGTGTGCCAATTAACACCTGAAAACTTGATACAACCGTATAAAGTTGTCGGGGGTTTTTTTTTTTTTACGTTTAAGTCAGTGGCTTTGGCGTGTTGCTCACTAAAAAATTGGTCTCGCCAAACATTTTTCACACAATAGGATAGACAGTTTGTAAATTCAAAACAGCCATTTTGTATGGCACATTAATTTGCGCCTACGTTTCAAGTATAGTACGTTACTGGTGCGCATCATTTCGGTTTGTATTCTCTGGCAAATTCTTCAAAATATTAAATACCTACTCTCGACCGGTATCTTCTACCTACATGTCCTTCGCCGCGTTTACCAGTTTACCCACGCAATAACCACAAGAACGGTTCAAAACCGAGAACGAAACAGTAGTAACAATGCTACAATGTATACTTGTTTGTATATAAATAGTTCAACGTCTCGGTGTGCGTTTTAAATACTTTTTATTCACCGACAGAGAATAGCGACCGCCAACGCGTCCGTCCATTCGCCCACCAAGAAAATAATGTTATGGGCGTTATACCTATTTGATAATTATAGTGACGAAACGTTCAGCAGAGCTGGAAAAAATCACTAGAAATATAACATTATATTGTAGTACGCACGTATTGTCATAGATTCGGAGATGTTATCGATTTCGTACAAGTTCTTATAAGAAGCACGGGGACGTCATTCGGGGTAGATCCGGAAGTCGTTCGAGAGGGAGGGTATTCTGGTTTCGATGTATGGCCCCATCAAAACGAGATTTTTTTCTGCGCTTTGTTCACGATTCTGTAGAAATTGTGTTACGATTTTTTGTTTATTTTAACGAGGCATTTTTATGTACCGCGAATTGTACAGTACCTACGTCCTATACGGGAACTTGCCTGTTTGGAATCGATTACTTTTTGACCCGACATTTTTCTCAGGAAATACACACTTATATTTTTATTTGAATTCAAAAACAAACTTGTAATAGAAGTAAACACATTTATTCTCGTAGTGTCGTTTTTTTCGTTTGCGAATCGTTCAAAAACATCATCTCCGTAATAAATACTTTTTGTTCCTATCGATGTGCGAGAGTAAATTTTCTAATTCTTTATCGGCACTATAAATGGACAAATTTTACGTTAAGTCATTTGTACTATGATCTAAATACCTTACGATTAATCTATAAAATAGGTTGTTTAATGAAAATTTTAAATTTGTACTCAGCTGATAGGACTATAATAGTTAAACGCAGAACTGCACTTATATGAATATTATATACGTATAATATACAGACGTAAAGTCGGCTCAAAGTAAGGGTATCAACCCCTCGCCCCCCGGATCTGCCACGGGAGGAGTATGCATTTTCCTTAAAATATAAAAAATTTTTGGGCTGGCCATTTCTTTTGGGAAAATTTCGACCGAATTCGTTCAAAACGGGCCATGGGTATATGGGACGGTACTGTTAGAAACGGCTGATCACTATTTTTTTTTTTTTTTACGGCCCTGTAAGAAACCGTTTTGTATGAGCAATCCATTTTGACAATCTTTTAACGGTCTCGTAATTGTATAATAGATGTTTACAGTAGATAATTAACCTAATACAGTATCACAAGACCAAATTTAATCAAAAAACCACTTTTTGATCTTATTTTATTTTCGTTTTTCCCTTTACGCGCGTGCTTTTGGCCAAAACTCCCCGAGAAACTATTTACCTAAATTTATTGATGAAACGGATGGAACGTCATAAAAGCATTCAAACAATGTCAAATATTTTTTACCAAAGAATTTAAAAGTTTACATAATTTTGTAAATTTTTTTAAAATAAATCATGTTTATATAATATGTAAAATTCGAAACACTTACAAAAGGTTGAAACGTATTTTTGCACGTGCAGTTTGTTAATGATTGGTAAGTATATTTTTTTCAAGGGTTCTTTTGCAGTAAATTTAAATGTGTACATTATATTTTCCTAGTATGATTCAAACTATATTTCGATTCAATTTTCTCGCGTTATTGGACACATTAAATGGGTTAAAATGAATTTGAGCCAATAACCAAGTATAATATTAATCAGTTGAATCACTGAGCTCCATAGGCGAACATATGGGGACTAAGGGACGCTTAGCACCCGTAAATGTTTCAATGAAAATAGGTTCAACCCATGCTGGGGTGGCTGAAAATTTTAATTTTGAAAATTTAATGAACCTACCTAAAAAATTAAAAAACTACAATTTCAAAACAGTGGAAAAGATGTTTGTATATTATTGGTCACGCCATCTGACTTACTTTTAAGTAACTACTAGTGCAACACATGACCTGTAGAGTGCGCTGACTTGTTTGTAAATTGTTGAGTCAATTACTAGAACTATTTTTAAATAAGTTTTTTTTTTTTATTATTGTTTGCCGTAAAAACTATTTTAAACGATATTCTAGTGAGAAATAAAATAAACGATCTCTGTAATTGATCCAAATTAACAGAAACAAAAATTAGAAAAAAGTGCAAAATATATAGGGGGCACCCGGGTTTGAACCGGGGACCTCTCGATCTGCAGTCGAATGCTCTACCACTGAGCTATACCCCCGCGACAAGAGCAGTTTAAAATCTTTAACATTTTAAATATGTAGTTAATTTATTTTAAGCACGCTATTATTTAACTTCAATAATTTTATTATAAATAATATTTTTTTGTATAATTGTGTGCTTTAAAAATCAATTCAAAGTATAAATTAAAACATTGATAAAACAATGTAAAAAATAGAAAACAATACCTATTTTCCTTCATTCTATTCATTAATTTATAACATATATTTGATTGAAATGTACTAAATTATAAAAAAAAAAAATTCCTACTACATTTGATTAACTATTATAAAAGAATATTATTATAAAAGAATGTTCAAGTTAACATTTTTATTAATATATGTCGTTTTTATATTATTATAATAGGTATATCTCTGTAACACATAGGTATAAAAGTAATAAATGTTTGAATTTTCATATTTTAAACATAAAAAAATTAACAATTTTTCAAAATATAAATAAATGGGTAAATTGTCATCTTGATTTTTTAAGCATCATAAATTTGAAAAAGTTTTTAGTGTTAGCCATTTCTTCTTATTTGTTTTTTTGGTTTTATGCGGGCTTATGGGTTCAAAAGAATAGGTAAGTACAACATATTACGTGCTGGGTACGCCAATTTTACTACGTATTTAGATTTTTGGCTACTAAATCAACCTATAACTAGGTTTAAAAATGTACGAATTTTAAGTAAATGTAAATTTATATTGAAATTAGTTTTGTTGACTGATATTGATCTTAATGTTCAATTAGATATTTTACGCATGTCGTACAAATACGAATGAAATATAAAATATTTTGTTTCTTTCGTCATAGAGATAAATTAAAATTTACTTTGTGTACAGATATTTACATTTATGTAGATTGTAGAACATAGATGTAGGTTATCTTTGGGTGTATTAATCATTTCAAGGTACCAGCTGAACACTATTTTAGTATCATACACAGTAAAAATTACTTTACATAATGTCAAATGTGAAAATGACAAATATTTCTTCGCATATAATATGATATGGTACTACAAATATCAAACAGATAGTCGTTAAGTACCTCTACTCTTTAAAATCGTTTAAAAATTTAATATTTTATATTTTCGAATATCTAATCACGGTATTTTTGTGCTACTTTATTGCCAAATACCTAATCAATGTTTATCAGAGAATTATTTTGTTGGTATATTATTATAGTTTATAATATGCTATTGTTAAGTACATTTCTTATTAGTGAACTTTTTATACGTGTGCATAATGTATAAAACATTGAATCGTGCGGCCATCTCTGTATTGTAGTCTAAAGTGTTAAAAATGTTCACTGTTCAGTTTGAAATATAATCTTAAAAAATGTAAAAGCAAAAACAGGTAGTGTGCAGTATGTGCTGCAGCGTCCTGCTGATTATGGTATTTTCGTTGGATTTAATAATTGTTAGCCTATCTGTTCGGACTGACCCTAGTGTTTTATTGGATGTGCCAATAGTTTTTAAGTTTTTAATTATAATACGTCTTGTCAATTTTAAACAACACAATATGACAATACTGACAGTTAAGTACAATTTTCTATACTCAACATACAGATTTTAGCAGTGTTGAATTTACTGATTAAAATAAGAACGTAGATCTAAACTTAATAATATAGTGCAAAATAAAAAAAAGTTTTCACAGAAATGTGTACCGTAAGTATATCGGTACTAAACAGAAAAAGTTAGTATTTTTATACGGCATAAACTATAAATACGAAGGTACAGAATGTAATATTTTTTCATGTTGATTACACACGTTAAATATTATATTGTTTGCACTAAAAACAATATTATATAAACCGTTGGTACGTTAAATGAAAAACTAAAGCGGATAAAAAATCAATACCAAATGAAACACTCGAATGATAAAATCGTAAAGTTACAAGTGGTTACTTTTTGTCCTTAACTAAATTAGGTCGAGCAACTTAAAACATGTTATCATAATTTACGTGTAGATAATTAGTTATTTAATTTCGCAAAAACAGCCATTTTATGGTATATATGACGTTAAAATCTGCAACAAATATGTAGGTATTTAGCATTTTATAGCAGCTGTCTTGAAAAGTATTTAAGTATAAAAGTACTCTCAAATAATTTACAAACGTATAGCGTATACGTGTGTATTCGTACATCAAATAATTTGAAAGAAAGATTTACGAGTAGTATTTTAAATCCATTTCCAAAGCAGCTAAACATTTAAAATTGCAGATTTTAAATAATTTTTGTAACGTAAGTTAAAGTTTTTAATTTTTCTATAAATTCTTCTTTTTTAAAAATAAAATGTAGAGAAGAAAAATAACAATAACGTCTCGATCAGCATCAGAGCGCAATTATTTCTAATAAAGGAGAAACATAATATAACAAGTACTCACGATATCCAATTATATTCTCTGTTTGTTAGCGAAATTAATATCGGTTTATAAAAGTAAACGCGCTAACAATAATCGTTGCAAAATAATCAGAGATTCGGCTACATCCTGTCGTTTTGCAGACACTTAGAATGTTCATCGTACACCACCACTTGGTATATTATATGCGTATTTTCATAAATATTGTACTCCTGTGCGGGACTACGGATGAAAACTATCATTTAACAATCATTTCGATCGTTTCGATTCGTCATTATTCATTTACCGATTTTGAAATTTTTTTATTTTTTTGAAAACCGTTAAACCTCTTCTTCGGGGGAACTCGCTTTTCTGATTTTGTAGCGATACTTATACGCGTTTTTGAAACCGCAGTCATTTAAGATACTATACGATACTTTCGGATAAATTTGTACGGCGTGCCAGGACAAAAATCGGCAAGACGAACGCTCTTAAAAGACGTAAATAAAAAAAATACGTTCAGCGCGGTTAACTCGGAAAACGAATTCTACTAAAATGTTTTACACTTTACGGGCGGTTTCGACAAAGTTGTAGAAATATACCGATAGATTAAGTATACTAGTTTCGCCAGCTGATTTAACACAAAAATAAAACACACATTTTATTTTCCACGACGCCATCAATATTGTGTTCAAAACCCTAAGGTTGACGCGACCGTACGATGAAAATTTTTCTGAGTGTAACAGCAGTTCAGAAAGAATTAGATCGTCAGCAGCGCTGTCCATCAGCGTTCCCGACGTGTCAACGCCATGAAACCACCGAATTGCAAACTTTGCTTCTTAACTTAAATAGTCGTATGACTCTCTAGTCTGGAGAATATTATTTTTGAACGGATTCGTCCATAAAGACGCAGAGTATCTGTCTGGAGATATTATTATACATTGCATTGGATATAATAGTAATGAACACAGATGGAAATCGGGTACCAAAATTTTATGTTTTAATAATTATTACCTATACGATTTATCTTTCCTATAGAGCTGTACACTAAAACAAAACAAAAATCACGTTTCTAGTTTGTTAAAAGTAAATACTCCGTTTTGTTTGTACTTAAACGTTTGTTTCAAGTATGCGCGTGTAATTTAAATAGGTACTTTTTGTCTTAACTATCTGTACTTCAAACATACTTTTTAAAAAGATCTTTTACGGTATTTAGATGTAGATTTGATTCCGGTCACCGGTGTTGAGACGTATAAAGGGCGTGTTGTTGATTTCGTACGTTAATTGTACGTGGTAGAATTTGTTTTTTCTATTTGTTTCTCACATAAATATCCGAGCCGTGACGCGCGTTTGTTTTAGACTTTGCATTTAGATTAAGTAAAATGTAGTTTCTTCAACCGTTAGAATGTGTTATTATAAATTACACACAACAATATCAGGATGGCGATCGTTTCTGAGACACATGTTGTTGGCGTCCGGTCAAATAGTATCAAATTAAACATTCGTAATATCGTTATTCATTACAATTATACATAATTATATGGTTATTATTAGTGGGACGCACGTGAATGTTTTCACCAAGCAATGTGATGAAAAATATAATTTTTTTGTAGGATAGAAACTTATAAAAAAAAAGCGCTTCTGCGAAGTCCGTAGGTCGCAGATAAGACCGTTTACGCATTTGCAAAATCTAAATCGACTAATCTTACGTTTATAAAATATAGGTGAAGGTCATAATCGTTGGTAATAATAATGTACAAACGGCTCGACTGCGTGTTTAATAAATACAATTATTTCTACGGGAAGTAAAAAAAAAACAAAAAGTTTTTATTATTCTCTGTTACTAACCAAATTCGATAGTATTTATACGGTGAAATCAATTCATTAGTAGTTATCTTATTAAAATGTATCCACACCGAGCGTTAAATAATGAGTGCAGCCAGGTATGTATTGTTTTTACTACGATGTTTTTATTTTTTTCTTGTCAAAAGACAGAATTTTCTGTGACTTTTCGTACAGTAAGAATGCTCCGAGTTTAGTACCTCTAACGAAAGTTCTATAAACTCTAAAGGTACTTTGGTCGAAGCTTTTTTTGAAATTTTGCTTTAAAGTAATTCCCTTAATTATTTCGTAGTATTTGTATGGAACGTAACGCATTGACGTAATAATTAAGGTGTCCGTCCTTCTTTGTTTGTTATCGTTTTTTTTTTTTGCATCAAATTTGTGGAATATATGAAGAATTTGGGATTTCAGCTCTTCTCTACACGGTTCGTTAGCAATCTGGTTATTAGTTTTTCGGTTTTTTTAACGACGTTTTACTGCAGTCTACGGTTTAGTTCAACAGTAATTTGTATACAATTTTAAAAACAAAAATTACTCGTTTTTCAAACCGTCTAACGTCTTCAAAAACAGATTATGCTAGCACAAAAGTCAAACAGGACTGATAGTTAATGTAATTGAGATTTAATCTTTGTTTATAGTACTTGTATTCGATAACCTAACATAACCTAATGTAGACTGTGAGAAAATATTGTTACGCTGTTGAAAATTGAACATGCGGATTCTGACGCACTTGTGTGCTGCGTGTTTGTTAGAAAAAAAAAAAAAAAAAATGTTATAAAGAAGCATATTCGTATACGCGTTATCTTTTTTATATATCAGGTCTTGGAAAAGTTTCAATAAATTAATTTTAATAAAATTTTGTTCGTACGCTTTGAGAACATTAATAAGGTTAAATGAGTCAGAATAAACTTGACAGTTGTTTTCCATTCTATTTATATTTACGACGGGCGTTGCACCCGAATCATCCCGATCCCCCACGGCCCTAACGTCCTAAAAACCCTTAAAAATTTCAACACCCGAAACCCAATTATATCTCGAACGATTTAACAGTAACCCGAACAAAATATTCGGATTGATCCGAAAGCCGAATAAAATTTACTTTTAAGTTGCTAGTGTGACTTTTGCTCCGTTTGTTGTTTTTATTCATGGTTAAATTCGTGGTAACAATAATTTTTCATAAGTTTTCGATTTTTAATACGAAAGTATTGCTATTCTAAAAACAACTATTCTGAGCCTACATTTTTTACACATTCTAAGCTTAGCAAAATAATACGTACGCATATTGATTTTTCAAACATTCTTCTGGCTAATTTTTAATATGTGTGGCATTAATTAAACAAAAAATGATTGTGAGACGGAGCAACAGTTGCGGTCGCATATAGTGTCGTAGGTATACTCGTTATTTATTTTAATTTGTAAATTAACCGGGTGACAAATGGCGTAAAGGACAAGAAACGGATTTTGTGTCGAACCACTCTCACCAGAGTTGCAGTATAATAAAACTATAAGAGATCAAATGTTTTAACCTTAAAGAATCATAAATTTTAATTTATATATTATAGCAATATATGTATATAGGTACACCTTGCAGTGTCGTGGTATGAAAGACAAAAAAAAACACATTTTTTTATTTTTATTAAACGTTTTTCACTGTCCGAGCAGTCCTTTTGCCCCGAAAAAAATTGTACTTTTGTTTTACTTTGTTGCATTTGTTGCGAATCAACGAAGCAGTGTTTTAGACCTTGAAACATACGTATTGAACATCTTGAAATTTTGTGTTCCATCGAACTACACGTAAAATAATGATTACATGATGATGTAACACTTTGTAAAAAGATCGAAAAAAAAACAAAATACGCCCTACGATATTGTTATGTGTATATAAAAACTATACTTAATCAAATTTTTACAATTTTTTTTTCTGTAATTTTCCATTTGTATTTTTGTTTGTTTGTTTGTTTGTTTTTTTGTGCCGAATGATGACGCTGCAGACCAAGTGTTGACAGTATACATTTATTATTACGATCGCAACTATTATCGACGGATATTATTCGCTACGATTGACACGCGCGACCACGCGTGTTTCCAATTATACGAGTACTGTTTGAGGTTAGAGCGATTAGAATATTGCGTTATAAAAATCGACTATAGAATAATAAACGATCAACAATAATGATCAAACGCGTAATGGACACGAAAATAGAAATCAATAAATAAAAAAGGGTCGGTTTCAATAGTTGGGTTAGAAGAGTTAGTTAGAGATAACAATTCCCGTAACGCATATTCTATAGTGATGCGGTAGTATTACTTTAGCAAAGTAAATAAAAGTAAGTGTAATTTATACAGGGCAGGTAATTTAGATTAAACGCTTTTTGTTTTTTTTTAATAATGTACAGTTTACTTCAATCAGTTTAAACCCGTGGGCCACGAAACCGACAGTGAAGTCTGAAACGAAAATTGTCTTGCAAATTCCAACATCTAATTATTTATCACGTCATAAATTATAATCCATAAAGTCAATGCGTAACATTACACAAAAACTGGCTCGTAATCATAATTGACTACCTATATTTAATTTTTCCTGCAGTTGATCCGCGGATAAACTTACACAACACTATAGGTTGTAATTTTATAATTTATTATTTTAACTATACGCACGATATACAGCAAAATGACTTATAAATTACTAAAAATTACATTGTTCGGGTAATGTTAACCACCAAAGTAGATTTCCCGAAAGTAAATTACCGGTGATTTTACATTTCCTATAACCTACGTGAAGATAATTTCATCCGTGATTATTCCGCATGGAAGAACGATAGCACAGGTAGTCCATTTTTTTCGATTTTATGGTTTGATAATTTTGCACATTAGGATAGTGGTATCGATTGTTGAAGTCGTATCGGTGAAAAACAAGTTCAATTTTTAAATCATAAAAATAATCGATATTTACCGGGTAAAAGTGATTTCATAAAGCATAATATTTTTTTTTTGTTAAACAATTAAACGGGTAGAAGTCTATAAACATCGTTTTTGCTCTCATGAAAAATTCACAGAATTTGCTTACTACTACTGTTTTTACCCTGTACCCTTCATATTGTATAGTTGTCAAACATACATCAACTTGTATAGCGTAAAATCAATAATATCTAAACACTATTTATAGAAAGATAAATATCAACAGACAATGCGCGTGCATTATTTACAAATTCTGTGTACATACGACACGTCATTACAGCACTCGAAACGACTCGTTTGGAATTGATCAACGAAAACAAAAAATAAAGTGTTTTTAATATTAACA
The DNA here is from genome assembly GCA_017140985.1 of Hormaphis cornu. Classification (NCBI taxonomy): domain Eukaryota; kingdom Metazoa; phylum Arthropoda; class Insecta; order Hemiptera; family Hormaphididae; genus Hormaphis; species Hormaphis cornu. Next base: position 8,619,273 of record CM029357.1, read on the forward strand.
ATATTGAACGGTTGGTTTCACGGCAAAAGAACGATAATTGAGTGTATATTAGAGACCTATATTTTGTATTACAATATGATTAAAATTATACTTTTAGAATTAACAATCTGCACTTCAAGACTCGGCAAGTTAAACGCAGTTTAGATGCAAGCCCGGTTAATTTAACCGTTAAATCCAATACGGAATTAAAATTACATTTTAAATAATATGAAACACCACTGAAAGCGAGACGCTTGCTATACGCGTGTTTTATTTTATGAGCAGGGCAAGTCATCATGGTTTTTCGATAGCGAAAGATTCGAATTTTACAAATGTATTTCTGTGAAAATATCAACTCATAATTTAACTGTGGTATACGCCACTGACTTTTACATAGATATTACTGCAGTAGAAAATAACCTATGATATTTAATATAATAATTTACTTAGATTTACACATTTTGAATTATAAAACAGGTTTTGCAGGAATAAATGCTTAGTTAAAATGGAATTTTTCATTTTTTTGTAATCTCGTTATTTATGGATTTCCGCGGCTATAATAATATCTGCACATATTACGCACTCGTGTATCGAACTTGACCGTCTAGTTAAATTCGATAAAAAAATATCAATATTGAAGTAACTAAAAAATTATCTTTCTAAAAAAAAAAAAATGTTTGGAAATTAACGATGAACTAAATTAACGTAACATCATGTCATTAGCTGTTTTTCTTTTACTGTAATAAAAAAAAACCGAACGTGTACTTGAGACTGAAAATTCTAATCGATGCTATAGGCAAAATCTCAATTTATACAAGCAGGTACCTATGTAGAAATATAGCCTATTGTGCATCATCCAGCACATTTGACCTGGGCTTATGATGTAATATAAGCGAATTGAAACATATTATAACCGTTGATTATAAATACTATTAATTTATAATCAATGGTGCAACGTTGATTTCAAAATTGGATATAAAATAATCATCTGTATAATTTTAGTGATAATAATGTAAAACGATGTGACCAAAACATTATAAAATGCCACGATTCTGTAATGACTGTGTAACGATAAATACTATTTAAATAATAGGTACGTCTGTGCATTGTACGTTATGCGAGTGCCTATAAATAACCTGTTATTATAATATTATTCACACACCTACCTGTATTATATGTGTATGATTTTGTATTTTCGGTCGCGGTACAAATTATAGAAATCCTAATGAATCTAATCTACTGGATTGTAGTATACATAAAATAACTGTGCACGAAATTGTAATTATTAGATTTTTGTTTAAATCCGCTGCAGGTCGATTCGTTATAGTATCAACAATTATTGATAAACGCACGGCCGTGAATTTCAAATGCACAAAAATATGAAAATTCCAAAACGTGCCGAAAAATGTTTGCCAGAAGTATCCGTTATTTTTATACTCAATCTTCCAGTTGTTCTTAACCGCCCGAACATACTGAACATGCAATATGATATTGTTATAATATTACATCCACAGCCGCTTAAAATAACCGGTAAAATGACTATGGTTTCGTCAAATTTTTAACGAACGAATATTATTAACAAAAACGTTTAGATCAGATGACCGAAAATATACTATGAAATTCGATACTAAGAAGAAAAGCATTACGGAAAAAATCACGAAAACATGCATTCACCCGGCGCCCTAAACTTTTAAAAAAAAAAAAAGGCGGAATCACTCTAGGTCGCGTGGGTAGTTTGATGCTGTGGTTAGGTCACTGTTTTGTTAGGTTCATATAATATATAGAAGTTATACATTAATAACGGTTCCGAGCGAGCTTAGTTAAACTATAAAAATCGTGCCGTAACAATAGGACTGATCTTGTGTACAAAGCGCTAGAATTGAAAGTAGTGAAAACGGATGAAAAATGTATAGAATCTTAATTTTATCATCATGAGAAAATAGTTTTTAAACTATTACCCAAAAAAACCAAGCAAATAAATAATAACAAACACCACGGAGTATTTGAACGTTTTATTTTTAGAATTGTCCTAAAAATCACTATCCATATAGAACGTTGCGTATAATTTCATTGTTATAAAACCGCTATTTTGTCAATAACGCGTATAGAGTTCGAATAATTTCGAAAATAACCATCTAGGAGTCTCGAAATTTTTGACAGTATTGTATCTTTCTACTATACGATTTCGAAAAATTTTTCAAAAAGTTTCATTAAATTTTACGCTGTTTATAGCCATTTTTAGATTTTGAGGTTATTCGTCCATAAACGGGTTAATTTTTGGTTTTTTGACTTGAAAATCGAACACAACGTCAGTCGTACGTTACTCTATTATATATACCAAAAATGTTGAAAATCACACGATTTTTCGATCTACCTATATCGAGATGTTTAACGACGTATTAGATTTGATTAAGTATAGTTGTTTCTCCGTAATTTCGAAAACAATCGTTCCACTGTCTCGAAATTTTTAACGAAAACGCATCTATTCGTGCTGTAGAATTCCAAAAAAGTTTCGTTCAGTTTTTACGGTTAAGTTCGGGTTTCGCCGAAACGTTTTACTCGAAGCTCGCTCAGAATTGTTTTTTCAGAGGCAATAATTTGCTTTCGAATATTATAAATAATATAAATATAGTACTATTGAACCACAAATTCCAAACCGGTCACCCGACCAAACCGTAGTCGCCATTCCGTCAAACTACTCACGCGACCCAGGTTGATGCCGGCTTATAAAAATTGGAGACCACGTCGTGATTATTATCGGAAAATGAGGACTAAAATAAATTACAGAACGTACGGCAGTGATAGGCCGTTATCTAAAAATGATATTAAAACGATCGTTGCAATAATCTTGATTCTGTATAAATTGTAGTCGTCATTTCCAAATCGGTTTCTCAAAATAATCCATCATTATGGCGCGTTGGACGATATTTATTTATGTTTCAGCCGATAACCGACTGCAACATTACAATAATTGTTGTACAGCCGATTAATAAAAAATAAGAACTTGGAACTTATTATTAATAGTCCTCTATAAATAGTCGGATAATGTAATACACAGTATTATTATTACCGCGGAAAAATAAAATTTATGTTCAGTTTCAACGTAGGTCCCGTGGCCGTAGCCTACATTTCAATACCGTTATACATTTTTAGATTCTGAGCGGAGCGAGTAGTGGCGTTACAATGATGTTTATTGTTTTTTTATATCGCAAGCAAAATAATGTCTACCAGAGAGAGTGCACCGATTTCTACGTTCAGTACTTTTGCTTTTTAAGCGAATTGGATCGAGATGGTACTAAAGAGAGGTCGTTTTTTGATTTTCTCAATGGGTTTTTTAACGCGACGGGAAAAATCACCGAAAAAATGGCGTAAAACCGCCGAAAACGACATTTCGTCAACAACGCGTATAGTTTTTTCTCCGTAATTTCATCGAGGAGTTTTGAAATTTTAGATAATATTGTATCTTTGTACTGTACAACTTTAAATCATTTTCAATTAATTTTAGTTGTTATTATTCGATTTTGAGGATTTTGATTAATATAAACGGGTTAATTTTGCGTTTTTCGACTTGAAATTCGAACACAACATCAGTCGTACCAGTCTAACTATGTATATTAAAAATTTTGAAAATCGCACAATTTTTCGATCTGCCGTTGTTGGTTGTATTGATTTTAACGATTAGTTTTCGTTAAAATCGCGTGAGTATAGGTTAAAAATTAATTGTTCTGATATTATTCCTTTTAATAAAATAAAATTTAGGTGAAAATAATTGTATAATGTGATAATATATTGTAAGTACATCATAAACAACTAACAAATATGTTTAACCTATTTTATGTGAGTAGGGGATATGTTATTAAACTTTTGTTAAAATTTCTATTTTTTCGTCATTTTTGTTTAATAAAAAATTTGTAAGCCCAACACATTTTTTTTTTTTTTGAGGTGTTTAAAATAATTTTCTCTTGATGTATAAACAAGTTTAGGGATTTTCTGATAATTTTTAGCAGTTTTTTTTTTTGTAATAAGAGTAATAATTATTCTGTAATTATTTTTTTGTACTCTGAAGATTTAAAATTTAAACATATTTTCGACTTATTCAATACATTTTAACTTTAACACAAATATTGAATTTATACTAAAAATATATTTCAAAAATAGAATAAGTAATATTTTTCTGCAAAGGTCCGCAAAATAGTTAGGCACATTTTTTCTGCATGCATAGGTATTAAAAAAAGAAATGATACATTATTGTTTTTGTGTTTTAATATGTATATACTTTTGAAAATGTTTTAGATTATGTTTTATTAAATAAATAATTTATTCTAGAAAGACAATTTAGTTAGTACTTATTAATAAACTCAATTACTTGTCTGTTTAACAATTGAACATGATGCAAATAAATGAATTTTGATGATAATTTTAACAAACTTTTATTTCAAAATAAAAAAAAAACTCAGCACTAGAGTGCCTAGATGTTTTTATGCAAATATAAAAAATGTAATGTAAGAGTTTAAATTTTAACAAAATTATAGTATAACAAGAAAGCCGGCAATGAACTTTGAACTGTGTGACGGATCGTTTTGATTGGCCGGAGTGCGGTTGT
>CM029357.1:8623954-8638581 GCA_017140985.1 Hormaphis cornu
TGTGTGACGGATCGTTTTGATTGGCCGGAGTGCGGTTGTCGACAATTATTTTGCATTTCTTATTATAAACGACTTGTGGGTTTTTCCGGCTCGACATTCCCTGGTAAAGGAGAAAGCCGGTGATGAACTTTGACCTTTGTGACGGGTCGTTTTGATTGGCCGGAATGCGGTTGTCGATAATTATTTTGCATTTCTTATTATAAACGACGTGTGGGTTTTTCCGGCTCGACATTCCCTGGTAAAGGAGAAAGCCGGTAATGAACTTTGAACTGTGTGACGGATCGTTTTGATTGGCCGGAAAGCGGTTGTCGATAATTATTTTGCATTTCTTATTATAAACGACATGTGGGTTTTTCCGGGTCGACATTCCCTGGTCAAAGAGAAAGCCGGTGATGAACTTTGAACTGTGTGACGGATCGTTTTAATTGGCTGGAGTGCGGTTGTCGATAATTATTTTGCATTTCTTATTATAAACGACGTGTGGGTTCTTCCGTCTCGACATTTCCTGGTAATGGAGAAAGCCGGCGATGAACTTTGAACTGTGTGACGGATCGTTCCGATTGGCCGGAGTGCGGTTGTCGACAATTATTTTGCATTTCTTATTATAAACGACGTGTGGGTTCTTCCGTCTCGACATTTCCTGGTAATGGAGAGAGCCGGCGATGAACTTTGACCTTTGTGACGGGTCGTTCCGATTGGCCGGAGTGCGGTTGTCGATAATTATTTTGCATTTCTTATTATAAACGACGTGTGGGTTTTTCCGGCTTGACATTTCCTGGTAAAAGAGAAAGCCGGTGATGAACTTTGATCTTTGTGGCGGGTCGTTCCGATTGGCCGGAGTGCGGTTGTGGACAATTATTTTGCATTTCTTATTATAAACGACATGTGGGTTTTTCCGCCTTGCTTTCCCCGGTAACGGAGAAGGCCGGCGATAAACTTTGAACTGTGTGACGCATCGTCCCGATTGGCCGGCCGCGTGCACGGGCTCGTTCGTTACACAATTTTTTTTTTCTACAATTCGAAATTCAAATATTTTTATTCGAATGGTAAATTTCGTTTTACACAACACATTATTTAATTTTAAAATGTTAAATAACAAATTTGTGGGATTGACGAACTATTATTCTTAAGATACCACTTGGGAAATAGAATCGAAGATTAAATTATTCACATAACATACATTTATAATTGTATTAAACGAGCGTCTTTTCTTCGTGTCGATGTTCAATTTTTTTGTAACGTGAACATGGTTAAGATTTTTTCTGCGATCGCTTATTATTAATATTAATTTGTGTGTGTGTGTGTGTGTGTGTGTGTGTGTGTGGACTGTGAAACGGTTTCTTCCATGATATTTCGAGATACTTGAGAAGAGTATTTATTGTTAAATTTGTTTTTACCACGACTTATACTAGACAACTGAGCTCGCTCAGAATCGTATTTTCGAAGGCAATGATTTATCAAGCTTTCAGAAATTAAATAATGCGTTTAAACCATAACTTCTAAACTATAAAAAAGAACTGCACAAAATATGCAATGAAATATATTCAAAGAGCCATTAGTGATTTCGAGAAGGGTTTTGTGGTACTGATTTCAAAAAAGAAAGAAACACAAAAATGTGAAGAGTACAGAACATTAAACCTCATCACACATGCCGCCAAAATTATCACCATAATAATCAAAAACAGGATAGATAAAAAGATAGAAGAAAATATGGGTAAAGATCAATTCGGATTCAGAAAAAACATAGGAACAAGGGAGGCAATTTTAACACTGAGAGTACTAATTGTAAAACAATTTGTTTTCCTCGCACGAACTCTGATCGGGGAAAAAAAATACCTAAAAAACCGTGAACGTCAAATCGGCACGGTTGGCTATACCACCCTGACCACCTCGGAACCGGTTACCCGCCCAAAGCGTACGGTCCGCCAAACTACCCCGCACGACCCCGCAGAGCGATGACGGCTTTTTTTCACAGAAGCGTATTTCACTGGTAGCGGGGTTTCGGTGGCCGCGCTCGATCAACCGGTGGCGGCGCTGCGCACGGCCTACGACGGCGGCCGCGGCGGTCCGGCCCGGCGTCGTCGTCGGCGTCGTGCCACGGCAGTACGCGCCCGCCAGTCGGACCGGTATCACGTGTGTTGCGTCGTTGTCTTCGCGCTGTTCCCGTCGTGGCGCACGTGCGTAGTAACGTCGTTATATTCGTTATTTCGCGTTCGATTTCCGCCGTTTGCCGTTTATCGTCTTTGTATCGTCACGACTCGCAGTAACTAACACCGTCGTCGTCCCCGCGGCATGCGAGATCGCGTACCACCGCCGTGGCTTCCTTTATGAGACTGTTTTTCGGCCCGTGGTGTGTTCCGTGGCCCGGCCGCAAAAAACCCACGACCATCACCGGGGGTGTGCCGCCGCCGCCGCCGACCGCCGGAAACGACGACGACGACGTTAGAAGCGTGTCGTCCGCGATAGACGTGACGGAAGAACGACGTCCGCCGCCGAACATGACGCTGTCGTCCGATCCGTCGACCACCGCAGGTAAGTTGAGAACGCGCACGGTTCTTCTCTACTGTAAGATGCTACCCGACCGAGAAAGCCACAGTGTCCACAGTACGCCCCGACCACGGTCGGTTCCCGTTTTTCACCGCCGGGAGTTCCCATCATTCGTCGTCGTCGTCGCAAACGTGACCGAAAACATTTCGCCCAACAGAATTATTTTTCTCGCCTACTCCGCGGAAAAGTGTCAACGCATTTCCTTTCCACGGTCGTGTCGGCGGAACGTACGGTTCGCGCGAAAACGCCCTGTCGTACACCGATTTGCCGTCAACTTCCCGGGCAGACTGTCTCGCCTAACTGCACTGAGCGGACGAAACCGGCGAAATGGCCGTTCGACGGTCTCGTGTTATTACGAAGAACTATCGTCCTGCGGTTTCTTTTTTTTTCGTTTTTTCTGTCGTTTTTTTCCGAACGACGACGTAGACGATCGTTGATAACGGCGCGGCCGCTATTTATACGTGCGCGTTATCATCGCGGCGATAGCGTAACGCGCATATTTCGCGTCGCGCGCCGGCCGCCCGACGCGCGCATGCGCCGCACCGCGACGATTACGCGACTATTATTATTACCACCGAGTTGCTTATATAAATTATTATTGTTGTTGTTGTTGCTCGTAATGTTATTATACTGTTATTATCGTCGCGGGATCGTGCGAGTGCGCGTGCGGTCGCGTTCGACTCGGCCGGTTAACAAACGGTATAGGTAGTCTTACCGAACAAAGTATTATTTATTAGCAGTGTCTGCGAAAATGAGTTGGATAGTAGATAGAAAAAAAACCAGGGATCAGTCCCTTGGGTAGTTTTGACGGAATGGCGACTGCGGTTTGGGTGGGTCGCCGGTTTGGAAATGATCTATTGTTTTCGGAAAAAAACGAGCGAGCGCGTATCAGTCGTCCCGTCCTGCAGGCGAAACCCAAATTTAACGCTGAAAATCGAATGAAACTTTATTTTGATTTGTAGTTTTACAGTACAAACACGTGGGTACCTACATTTTCAAGAATGATATTATTTTCGATGTTGCGGTGTACGCGATTTCAATGAAACGCGCGTTAAATGTCTTAAAAATATCGGTTGATCGAAAAATCGTTTTAAAAAATTTTCGGTACATAGTTAGAGTAACGCACGACTGATGTCGCGTTCAAATTCCAATGTGAAAAAACCCGAAATTAACCCATTTACGAATGAAAAACCTCCTCGATACTTGAAAACGGCTAGCCTAAAACCGAATGAAACTTTTTGAAAAATTTTTCCGATGTTGTATAGTACACAGAGACACTGTTGTCTAAAATTTGAAGACTCCTCGATGGTTATTTTCGGTAAATTTTGGAGAAACAACAGTATACCCGTTTTATTGACGAAATGCCGTTTTTCGCAATTTTTCGGTTGTTTTTTTTTCCGTCGCGTTAAACAACTGTGTAGAAAATCGAACCGTTTTGACCTACGAAACGGCGGTTCTCCGTGTAGAAATCGGTGCACTCTTTTTGGTAGAAATTTTGTCGGCAGTGTAATGTTGCATCTGTAAGCTGTGGTTTAATTTTCAAAATTTACAATTCTGCGCGAGCTTTTGCTTAAAATTTTTTTCAAAACCTAAATGACGTTTTAAGCTTGTTCATGAGTGAGGACTTTTGAATGGTTTGAATAATTTTTGGAATGGTTATAGCCAGCAAAAAGAACTAAAAATTTCAAAGCACTGTAAATCATCGATCGATAGTTATCAGAATTGGTTACAAACTCGGCCGTTTTTAACGACGTATGAAAATTTCAATTCATTCAGAGAAATTTTGAAAATTTTGATTTTGATTTTTGGATCGTTGTGTTCAAAGTCAAAATCAAAAGAGTTTCGACCAAAGGTCCATCTAGGTCCAATCTTTTTGTGTTACATATTACAAAAAAAAAAAATGTGTCATAAATTGTACGTATACATAGTAAAAGTTGAAAATACTTAGGCCGCTCTTAGAAAAATTTCTGCGGATGCTCTAGCCCATACGTGCTTTATTTTACCGGTTTGTACCCCGTATATTTCAGACAAACCGTCTCGTTTTAGTCACAAGACTCACTGTATATTATTATTTATACATTTTCAGTATTGTTTCTTCTCCTATGCCTACATATTTTTTCTTCGACGTAATTCATTTCCATAACCGGTGGCTTACAGCCACTATATTCAGTTTCTCTTCTCTCTTCATCACGACGTACCATGTCTCAGTCTATACGTTATATTTTATCTCGTCCACAATGCGACACGCTTTCGTCTCACATAATATCGATCCTTCTCTTAATGTCGTTTCCGCCATTTCGTCGTTAGATTAGAGATTTTAATAGAGATATCGCAGAGCCAGTTTTATGTACTCGCGCCCCCCTGTGCAAGAAACCGATAGGAATCGAAAACGATTTTCGTTCAAATCTTTTTTATTATTTTTGTGCACGCTGTTTCGCGTCTTCGACGGGGTGTGTCACATTATACAATTGACGGCGGTCATTTGTTGGCCGTGTCGCTTTAATTGGCGGATATCCTGAATTATTTTTTCTCTGTGTGTATGTGTTTGCGACTTACGTGAGAGATCGTCTGTTAAAATGTCGTATACAAACGGCTTTATGATGACGAATTACAGAGCGAATATCCCGGTGTACAATAGGCACTCTAGTGAATAATAATACGATAATTTTAGATAGTTTTTACGAACGGTGTGTTCGAGTATCAAGAACGATCGTTGTTTTCGCGTCCGATTCGTATAATACGGTTGTTTTAAACCGTACACATAAAATATAATTATAATGGCGTCTCGACCATATCGAGCGTAATAATATTATCGTAAACAAATTCACTATTTTCGAAAGACTTTGTAGAAGAATAGATTGTGTATTGATTAATAGAATGTATCGTCGTCGTTGTGCGTGTAGCGTGACGGGTGTAAAAACTAAAAAAAAAATTGTAAAAGGTTTTTTTATTTACATTATTTTTTTTTTTTTTTGTCTTTAAACCAACAAGTGTATCGTTTTCCGTTGCGACGCGGCGTCGTTTTACGTTTTGACGGACCAATAATTATTACTATCGAACTATATGTATATACGATAGGTTTGAGGAAATATTATTTTGTGCTCGGTTATTATAGGCTTTTTCGCACCGATACTTCGAGATCTTCACAGCGGTGTTCACCTCGAGTTTTTCACGGTTCGTGCGACAGTTCGACGAAACGGTAAATTCGCCGGTAAAGCCTATCCGACGATTTCGTCGACGAACAAAATATCGACGCTTGTTGTTTCAACCGTTTTCCAAAAAGACTATGCCGCGACGGACGGAAATCGAAATTGTCAATACGGCGTTAGTTCTAAAATTAATACTTTTAGATTCTGAGCCGCGAGCGACGAGCGAGGAATGCGTATTTTCAAAGTCAGAGTAACTTCTCTGAAAGGCTTATGGTCAGGTTAGGTTGGTTGAATCTTTTTTTTTTTTTTTAATTTCGCTTTCTTTTTTGAGTGTTCATACATAAATGCCCAAAAAATCGAGAATTTTACGGCAAAAACATTGCCAAAAAAAAAATTTGTAATGACGTTTTCGGGTAGACGGAGTGCTCCAATCGCTACGTCGAACGACACATAAAAGTTGAGATTTCGGCTTTATTAAATTATATTTTTATCGAAGCATTTTTTTTGAAATTTTGATCATTTTCGAGTGCGGAAAACGACGCCAAATCCGGCGTCAGAACTAGGCTAATAAATCAACGTTATAAAAAATTATTCCTTGTCGTTTTCGAACTTTTTTGTACCAAATTAATTTAATACGTTATAACAAATTTAAAAAAGTTTTTGCTACGTACAATACACAATTTTCTATTTTTACGTATGTATAACAGGAGTAATTCGCTTTTATTTTTACCCTATTAGATTAGATAGCTCGCTCAGAATCGTTTTTTTTTTCGAACGCAACGATTTACCGTTGCTTTCGGATATTCGAAATAATACGGATAGACCGCAACTTTGAAACCTTTTACCATTGACGCACCCAAAGCGTAGTCGCATCTTTACCGTTCTATTTTTAGTTTTTACAGTGATATAATATTATCAAAAGTTTTGAAAGTGGACGTAGATGTTGCATGATTTGCATAACGCTAGTTTGTTTCAACTCAATCGGCCTGAAAGGTGTTTGGTGTCAAAACTTAATGCATTTAAAAAAAAAATTAAAAACAAGATATTGAAGAACTATGTGGGACGGATACGTTTGAATCGATTGTTATTGAATCAACACGGGGGCCGTCGATAATTTGCCAACACGTTCGACAAACAAACGTGTAACTAGTAGTAGCGTAATTTGGGCAGTTTAAGTACATGTAGAGTTTCTAAAAATATATTTCGTTTTTTTTAAAAACATTTTTTCTGGATGATTATCATCAACGACGGCAAAGACATTTGTGTTGGGCAACACAACCACGCGTATTAATTTTAGTTTACATAACTATCGCTGTGTATTATAATATGCAATACGAGTATACGAGCTGCACTTACCAAAACCGGTGTTCACCCGACGTTTAAACTGGTTTTGGATACAGTTGTCGGATTATTTTTTTTTATATTTTATCAAGCATCGGTAAACTGTTGGTCCTATACGGTCAAACTTACATCTCACGTGTAATACGCATTATAAGTAGGCGCTTTGTTTTGCATTAAAACACTGCAAATATTATCGACGTTTGACTTCAGCGGACTGTTTTTTAAAATCACGTACTAAAAAAAAAATAACGTTTTTTGATCTAACGAAACAATTTTCACTCTCGGAAGCAACGCGTCTCTAAAATATTTCCAATTTTTCCCGAAAGAACCACCGTATGGTTGGAATGTAAACTTTTTCGGCGTATCGACGATTCTTTTTTTTCTTTTTTAATCGGTAACTTAATAATCCGGTTACTTAAATTAAGAAAGCATAACTGTAATTAACTCGATCACTAGAAAATCTAGTACGTTTCCCAGCTTTGATCGTACCTAAATAGCGAACATCAGTGTATAGAGTGCTCGTGAAAAAATGAGAAAAAGTGACTGTTGTACGTTTTGAATAAACCGCGCGAGTGATAAAAATTATCGAGTACTAAACAACGTATTGTTGTCTATAACCTATCTGTTATGCAATATTGTTGAATGCATAGGCTTCGATAAAAAATTAACCTCTAATTGATACCAAGTCATTAATTATTATGTTACATTACCGTCTGTCTAATTTAACTAATTAACTTACGTTATACCTACTGCGGATACATGTTGTGCATAAATAGTGTACACTTGTGGAAGAAAGGTTCCTTATTATTATTATTCACCTCGTTTCGTTTCATTTTTTCATTTCTCATTTCAAGACTGTCTCGTTTGGATTGTATTAAATTTTTGAGACGTAAAAACTAGAGGTTTTATGGAATAATTACCGAGTAAAATTTCAAAATTCCACGATTCCCTTGAAAACGATCAAAACCGTGATGAGATTTCTACAGTAAAAACCCGTTCAACCCTTCTAAATGACATATGTGTATGTATATTTCAAGTCGATCGGAGCGATTTCGAAAATTGGGCCGTTTTCTTTTTTTTTCCTCACAGTTTAAAATATAATCAAAATTTCAAAAAACGCTTCGTATACCGTACCATCTCGGATCCATCTTTTAAAGAGGTATCACACGTTAAAATCGGAGCGTTGTTAATGCCCTGTTCACGTTGAAACAAAAAAATAAAAACCGTTTGTTGCACTTGAATATTCTAATAGTGCGAGTACGTTGAGCTTCTATAAATAATTACGGTACGTAAATATCATACGAAATTTATTTATTTAAATTGTTTTTCACATAACAGTACAGGCGAGTGTAATTAAAGGTACGAGAATTAAGCTCATGCGGGTTCCGACGTTTTAATCGTAAATTCGATGGTGTAATATTGCACCTAATAATAGAACCTTTTTATTTAATCGAGCCATACGCGCATACTGTGTACAATGTACAATGTACATAACATTAACTGTTGTTGCTCTTATAACGTAATATAATGTGTATTGTTATACTGTGTCTGAACACTATAGTATAATAATAAAACTAACCCGCAATCTATAACGACTGAAAAAGAAATATTTAAAAACAATTTTTTTTTTTACATTTTTGAAGGTGAGATCATTTCCTGTAGACATTCGATTTTCAATACCTAGCGATTCTGTCAATATGCGGTTCTAGACGGCTGTTAAACATTTTTTTCATTACAATTGTGTGCGCGAATAATAAAAATACTCGAGTGCCTGATGAATTGAGTCAATACGAAATATGTGTTAAAATAAAATTGATTACAATTTTTTTAAACATGATTTTATAATCTTTTTATAACCTACTTAATACTGTTGTTATAAGTACCTACTCTCGTACGGTATTATCGATCGATTTATAAAAGTAATTTTTAGTTTGTGTGTACTAGTATAGTACTGTTATACTACCGCTACTGCTGTTTTTTCAAACGACACTTCGTGTTGGATCCCTAAATTTTGAATTTCCGTCCTGCCGGGCTGTTGTTTGTGCTTTATTTTTACTCGATTGTTTTACTTCGATGGTTCCATCGTTTGTGTGTTTGATCCCTGTTGTCCTCGGGTCCCCGCATTTTTAAATTTCACAAATCAACGCTACTCGTTAGAGCTTTCGATCCATTCCGTCGCTTACAACGTTATACCGTGTGTCGGTACGGGGCCGGCGGTGTCAAGAAATGCCCATACGTTTGCTAGTAAAATATCTTTTTCCGGAGCCTTAAATTAGGCAAATAAATTATATCCATACAATTTGAATTTCGAACGATTTAGTAAAAATAAAAAAAAGAATTTTAAAATAATGCGTATACTTCCTCCCATACGTGGTTATGTATTCTGAACGAAATTATTTAGAGCCCAGCTACATTTATAATTTGACTGTATTTTTTGTTTGCTCACTGAACGTATAAATTAAATTTTACTAAAATTAAAGTATTAAAATAATATTCAAAATTATCTCGATTATTGTAGTATACGTGAATATTTCACAAATTTTACCATCTCCAATACTATATTTTGAAAAATTCGGAAATTGCCGAACCAAGACTTAACGAGACGAATTATTCTTCCTCTCTCCCAAATAAAAAGTAATATACTTAAAACCCTTTGCATTGATTTCAAGAAGCGTCCGTCTGTTGATTATATTAATATTATTTACGATCATTTAGTGTTCCCCACAAGTGAGTTGTAATGAATTCGTCCTACTTGATTCAATATATTACTACAGACACGGAACGGATTGTACTTTTAAACGTGTATGTTAATGTATACGGGAATATTGTATTCTAACTTTTTAAGATAAACGCGTATAGCCCTATGTGGTTCAAAATTAATGTACACAACAAAAATGTGCATTTTACTAATTAGATCTAATGATTCGCATTAATATTCATCATTTAAAATATGTTTGAACTTACGTAAATTGAACTAATTATTCTAGACGCTACGTATTATATTACTACAAAACTAACAGCGGTGTAAAACACTTATTCGACAGTACAGTTTTACATTTGGATCCATATGCGCGAGTTTCTAGCAATAACTGTAGTGGATATAGACAGACCTTTTATATCGATATAATCACTGTATTAAGTCTAAAAATCGTAGTTATATAACTGTAATTTTTGAAATTTATACGATAAGTGCGGCTGATCACAAAACAGTACTATACTTAAGTGCATTACTATATATGATAATCACATCAAACAAATAAAAATTAAACGAAAAATTATCTTTACTTAGAATGTAGATAGGTAAAGCTGAACATGAAATGTGGTGATTATAGATAATAATGAACGTTTCTTACTATTTTTTATTCATAACTATATTCTTTTATGATTTATTTGTTTACAATCAGCAGGCGGAATTTATGTACGAACAATTAATCTTAGTTAATTTAATTAACTCTAAATTTACTAGCCGTATAGGTCGTTTGACACGTGTACTGCAGTGCGGGATACACATGTATCGAACAGTTTGTGTGTTAGTCAACCGCGGTGTTGACAACATTTTGCCAGACACATATGAATCTCCCTTAAGATATACTTGGGGATATTCTCCCACAAGTTACACGTACTGGTTGATTCAATAAAGATTATGAAAATCAAAGTCGTAAAGTCTATTTGAAAACGATTTTCCTACATTTTTTTATTTCTCAAGTTATCCAAAAATTACAATTATTTCGATCGGTAAACGTGATGTAGTAATATTTAATTGAATTTTTTGCGATTGGACATCAATAATCGTCGTTGAACATTTTTTAGGAATATGCGACAATCGAGTTTATCGAGAATAACGTTTCGTTTATTCATTCAGAACACAAAACGTGAAATGTAAATATGACAAAAATATTCGATATTTTAAGATACGAATAACGCTATTTTGCATTTCAAGATTGTACATTTCAAGTATACAGTCTATAATTAAAATGTCCAAGGTCCTGAGTTTATAATCAACGTCGGGAAAACTGTACGTTTTAGACCTTTGAATGTCTGATGATAATTATTAACGGATGTATAAACTTAAAATCACAACAACTACGTAAAGGCTGCTTAGTGTTCTTGGGCAGTTCACTTATGGACGTTTGGTATTACAACTGATGTTATTTGTTAGAACAAATATAAACATTTATGAAATGGCGAAAGAAACACTTAGGGTGAGCCCAAAAGCTCCTACTGGCCCTCCGCCCACTTCAAAAACGCCACTTTTAAGTATAATTTTTACGCGATTACAGTGAGATCATTGTCGCGGACCAAACGGTTTTTTTTAATTTTGCCGAGATCCAAAACGGAATTTCGTGTCGAGAGTTAATTTATTATACATCTATAGCTGAAAATCTTTTGCCGGTTAAGATCTTGACCCGTTTAAGACGTCTTCACTACCTTCGGATCTCACGTGTTCCGAACCACTTTGGCCTATCAACTGCGGCTCGTCCGTCTACTTTTTCGCGTTTGGCCGCGCGTGTTTACACAATATGACGTGCAAACTTTATCGGCCAGCACAGACCGTATGTACGTGTTGGATATTAAATGTTGGATTTATTAACGACCCTGTTTGTACGAGTTCTGAGCGTACATACGTAGTTTTTATCAGTTTTCTTTCTTCTATTTTAATGTTTTTTTTCAGAAATGGCTGCTCTGGTGGACGCTCAGGACCTGAAAACTTTGCTGGACGCCAAGGACATGCTGATCCGCAATCTGGAAACGTTACTGGAGGACAGGAACAACGAGATCCAAGAGCTCCGGTCCCATTTGGACATGTTCCAAAGCGTGTTTCCGTTCAGCAATCCCGTGCCGCCCACTACTGCGCTCCCGCTGCACCAGAACCGTTCTGCGGCCGCGGGAGAAAGTCCCCCGGTTTCTCAACAACAGAACCACAACTCTGTCACGAAATCCCTCACGTCGCTGCTGGACGGCATCGCCAAGCCGCGCAAGCAAAGGGCCCAGGGTATATCCGCGGAGCCTCAAAGCCTGAGCACCATACAAGAACTGAGTCAGAAAAAATTCCTGACGTATCCGAAAAACGACAGGTAGGTAACATTGTTTACAATACGCGCATGTAATTTACCACCAAACAGCTGTTGTTCGAAAAAGAATTTTAACGAGTTTGAGAAACAAGTTTTCTATGCCAGCCAAAAAAAAAAAAAAGAAAGAAAAAACTTATAGGCACTGACTCACAGCTCTATTAGTCTTGTGAGGGGAGCTGTAATCCGATATTTTGCTATAGCACATTAGACACAAATCATATTTAGAAAGCCCGTGAGTAATTTTTGAGTGACGATTGATTCTACTATATTATGTATGGTTCACGCTGCACGTCGGCTATTGCAGACGGGGTTCACTCACGGCGGAAATAGTTGATTTTATTGACCGGATGATCATTTTTGGCCAGATATCATGGTCAGTATTTCAAAATAAAATTTTGCAAATACATTTTGCACTTACGTATAAAATGCGTATTTGCCTTGAGTGTTTAATAAAACATACTGACGGACTTACGTATTGTCAGTATTTAGGCGTTACCGGATCGTATAGTTTGGCTGAAAATTGCACAGTTTAATTATCCTATGCGAAATCGTAAAACCTCTTAAAAGAATTGTCCGTACTCTTTTGAATAATTTTTTCTTTCTTTAGGCTTTACGAGCCATTTAGGCCCCTTGCCGCCAAAACTACTACTATCTTCTCCAATTGCCTGTTCCCCAGTATACTCGCGATTTCTTCTAATAACTCCTTGACTCCGTCCTTCCATATTTTCCGCGGTTAGATCTCGTTCCTCTCCCCATAATGTCAATGCTCCTTTCAGCGTACTCCCATCGGCCCGCCATACACGGCCTGTCCGTCCCTGTCCCTCTGGTGAATTGAACTACTACATTTTCTCTTTTGAAAGGCTGGCACAGTGTTTGGTACACTAACTGTATAGTAATAATATTCCAAGACCGTGGTTTGGCGTTACTTATCATCTTTCATTTCTGTGCCGTATTGTTTGACGCGGGTACATTTTTCTTTTACCTCTTTCAAACTTGTTGTGAATGAATGACCGTAAACATTGTTTTATTTCACGTCTATTTCGACGATCGAACGTTAATACACGCAGGTTGAATAGTTTTGAATGTGCTGCTCGCATTTCATAATCTCTAAACTTTGAGGTGAAACGGGCAAAATTGCATAACATGATGTTTTATAACATTAACAACACGACAACGGCGAATCGTTGACAATGTAGGTAGGTATCTACATAATGTCACGCATTTTATTTTTGGTTAAAAATAACATCATTCAGTTACACAAAGAGCTATATATGATTATAACTGGGTCGTAACGGGAGATAATTTTATTGTGCAGATACGCTATAAACGATATGCGGGCACAATTATGTGCAGTATACAGTATTGTTTGATACATTTTTTTTTTTAACTAAACAAATTCGCTTGATAGGTTTTTTTAACTTTTTAGTCGCTTTTGTTTTTTTATTCGCGTAAATCATCATATCCATACGTCCATGTAGGTAATAGTTCGCCTTATTTTGTACTTACAGTTTTAAACGTTCAACGGTGCTCCAAAAAAATGGTCAATTACGTCTGTAATTTAAAAATCAATAATTGCTACCTACACTCGGTGTAAAGACGGAACAACCTATTACTACATTTGACCGATTTTGTGGTTCCTAACTGTTCGAATTTCATGTCGCGCATGACAACATACCGTGATTATCGTGTTCTCTGCTCTCCTGGTTGTAAAAATATAACACTGTTAAAAAAGTCAAATTTCAATACTTTTGATTTTTGGCTTTTGTGTTTGTCGTATATTAAACGGTGCACACGCGCGACGCCGTAGGAGTTTTATAGGACTTGAAAAACAAACATAATACATAGTCGGAAAAAAAATATAATGCCTAGGAAAACAATCGTTATCAGTAAAATACGACTTCTTATCTACCCTCTGTCGTAAATATTAAACGATATTTGATGTATTTCGTCGTCATAAATAACGTTAGCCATTTGCATAAGTATTTCTGGATTGGTATGTGCACTTTTATTGTTGTGTTAGAAAAAAAAAAAAAAACGTTTCATACAGGCCGAACGTGTACGCAGTATAATATTTAATACGTTTTACAATGTGTTCGCGTTTTGTAGTAGGTGTACCCGCTGCGGATGATTATTAGTTCTATTTGTCACATTATGATATGAATTATATATGGCTAAATATTATACGTATTTTGAATTTGGTTATTTAATTTTTAAAAATATTTTTTTCTCGAAATTCTTACAAATGCGTACATCGATTTATTAGTACACAGTTATCGGCATAACACACGAACTCTTTAATGTAGTCAGTCAAGTCTGAACAGTTAATATTGTTAAACTTCAAATCCGTTTACGAAATCGCCACACGTTTCGACTAAACAATCGCGTGTCTGCACTTAGATGTGTAATTTATTACAATATGTTTTATATTAGGTAGTTACGTCAAACATTATTCTATAGTATTATCTGGGGTCTTTTTTTTTTTTTTTAGATACTTTGCAATACCACTTAAATGTATCGC
>CM029357.1:8664141-8749628 GCA_017140985.1 Hormaphis cornu
GACTGCCGAAGAAGATGAAAAATGCGCTGAAAGAACGGTTCTCATCTGTGGACCTACACCGGGAAATGAAGTGTACACGGATGAAGAACGCTAGGAGCGCAACAGAAGTTTCGCCTCGTGTGTAAAAAACGAGTTATTTGAGCGGGCAGGATGTGGAGGAGGTCAAATGGAAAGCCCTGGGAGGGAAGACGGGAAAAGACCAAGGGGTGGACGGCGCCGGATGGACGCAGGGTCGGTGAGGATTCCAACAGGCGCGGCGGCGCAGGGTTGAGGGGTAACGATAGAAGACGGGAACGAAAAAAAAAGCACCGAAAGTCCTTACCGAAAGCCCTAACCGTAAAAGCTCGAGAAGATGAAGAAGAAGAAACGGCGATTGCGTGGCCATCGAATGTCGTCGTTTTTTCGTGAACCGATAACGACACGTCCGTCGTAAGTGTGCAACCGAAACTGTTGGAAGACCACAACCACAACCCCTCCAGAGCGATTCGCGCGAGGCCGCACGTCATCGACATCGCTCCGACCGGAGGGCCTTGCCCCGTGCGTGAGTGCGTGCGTGCGCGTGTGCGCGATCGTCTCTTGTTGCTGCGCGACGTCCTTGACCCGGTTCGGGACGACGAAACTCTGTGAGGGGGGGAAAAGGGGAAAAGAGCCGCAGCCGGCCGACGTGGTGGTGGTGGTGGTGTCGCGTAATTCGCGCGAGCGCCGCACACACCTGTCACGCGCAGACCGTCCGTGTGCCGCGTACGCGACGAACGCCCGTGATTCGCGACGAACGAAGTTTTCTGTGCCTTTTTTTTTCCCGTCCATTATCGAGGCTTTTTTTTTTTTTCGTTTTTACACGCTCTTTTTTCGGGGCAGTTTTGTCGACGCGACGTTTTACCGTGTACGCACGTCGCGTTTCGCTTTTTTCTCCGGACGCCATGAGCGGCTCCGTGATGAACAGGCTGCGGGACCTGGAGCGCGAGCTGGCGCGCAGCGAGTCCGAGTCCAGGAAAAAGGACGAGTACATCGCCCGGCTGGAGTGCCGGCTGGACGAGCGGGACGCCAGCGTGCGGCACCTGCGCAACGAGATCGACAAGTTCCAGCAGGTGGTCCGGCCGCTCACCCATCACATCATGTCCATGCGAATGGCGGCCGACGACGACCCGCCGGCGTACGGCGGCGGCGGCGGAGGCCCGCAACGCGGCACGTTCAAGGGCCGGCCCACCCGGCAGGCCATCTCGGCCGAGCCGCTGAGGGCCACGGACCCGCTGCCCATCGTCAAGGTGCCAAAGTCCGCAAAGTGAGTTATGTGCGCGTTCGGGCGCGTCTTTTTTGTTGCATACCGAGCGTCGGCTTCGAATCGTTTTAACGACGACGATGTTTTTTTTTCGAAAAACTGCTCCGATTTTAACGTGTTTTTTTGTCGCACGTCGACAGAACACGGTCCGAGAGATGGTGGTGCTCTGTTTGAAGCGTTTTGCGAGATTTCGATTATTTTTTCCGAGGGGGGAAAAAAAAAGAAAACATTTTGAAATTCGTCGTTAAGACGAGTTTTTACGAGTGAAATCGATTTCGGTAATTTTTTCACGGAGTTATGGAAATTTTCGTTGTTTCGGGCGGCCGTGTATTTCTTATTAGGGGTGGACAAACAATTACGTGTGTTTTTTACACGTCGATTTTTTTTTGGATTTTTGTGATCATTTTTTCTGGTAGAAAGATTTTAACGTACTGTGTATACCTCTAAAGATGTATTCGATCCGAGATGGTTACTCCGTTTGAAGCGCTTTTTGAAATCTCAATCGATATTTCGATCATTTTTGTTGTGGAACTTAAAATTTTTGAATTTTACATTCATTCCATAAAACCTCTAGTTTAAATCTCGTCTCGAAACTTTGATACGATCCAAACAACATAGCTTTACATATTATGTGCTTATCACGATTTTGATTTATAGCCGATTTTAAGTTATTATTTCGTCGTAAAACCCGTCATTCCGGGCGGCCGCGTATTTGTCACGGGCGGAACAAATAATTACGGGAAACGTGTTTTTTACACATCGATTTAGATTTTTGTGATCATCCTAAATAAAGATCGGACCAAGCTGATACATTTACACAATACCGAAATAGGATGGATACAGATTTGATAAAAGTTTTTCACGTTAAATTTGACGTAAACTAGACGTACTTTCGAAGACAATGAAATATCTGGTTGCTTTCTGGTATAAAATAACGCGTTTGAACCAAACTAGTGACCCACCAAAACCGTAGTCGCTACCCCGTCAAACTACCCACGCGACCAATACCGATCCCGGCTTTTTTTTTTTACACTGTTTACAAAATTTCTAGCAGAAAGAGTGCACCGATTTCTACTTACGGTACTCATTAGCAAATCGGATAAAAACTGTACTTTAGAGAAGTGATTTTTTCGATTTTCTCAATAGTTTCTTAGCGCGACGGGAAAAGCCACTGAAAAATTGCAAAAAACCTCTAAAAGCGCGGCATTTTGTCAATAACGCATTTGGTTATTCCTCCATAATTTCGAAAACAACTGTCGAGGAGCCTTGACATTTTAAACAATAATGTATCTTTGTACTAGACGACTTCAAAAAAATGTTCGTTCAAGTTTAGGCTAGCCGTTTTTAGATTGCGAAGTTTTTCATTCATAAATGGGTTGATTTTGGGTTTTTCGACTTGAAATTTGAACACAACATCAGTCGTTCGTTACTCGTTACTCTAACTATATATACCAACAATTTTGAAAATGGCACAATATTTTGATCTACGTTTTAAGATTTTTGATCACTTTTTCTAGTAGAACGAATGCTCCGACCTTAGCAGATGATACCTCTAAAGATAGGTAATTAATCGTACTTTATTTGAATCGTTTTTTGGAAATATTGATTATTTTTGGAGTTATGAGCCAAATTTTTACAAGTCATTAGGAAGGGTTTTATGAATTTACTGCTGAGATTTCATTCGATTTTGGTATAATTTTCAACGGAGTTAAAGGACTTTAAAATTTCTGATTTTGTTATTTTACGCAGTTATCATTCCACAAAACCTTTAGTTTTTATGTTCGAGTCTCGAAACTTGAATACGATCTAAACTAGATAGTTTTTCATGTGTGGATAAATAATTAAGAAAATTGGTTCGCACAGTTTTGGTTTTTAGACGATTTTGCTGAAGCAAAATTTTTATTGTTAAATTTGTTTTTACCAGGACTTATAGGCGACCGAGCTCGCTCAGAATTGTTTTTGTTCGAAGGCAATGATTCGTCGTTGCTTTAAAAAAATAATTAAAAAATGCCCGCGCGACCTTTGGCGATCCCGGCATTTTTTTTTTTTCTCTCTTTGCGTGTAAAGAAGATTACAATGTTGATGATTCACTTGTGGTCACGTCTAGACAACGATGAGAAAAAACTGATTTTTATCTCGGAAGAACGCTGCTTGCACCGTGTTTCACTTGACCAGCTGCCGTTGAGTAGGCCGAATTCGTTTCAGGCTTTTGAACCATAATATTACAGTCGGTGCCCGAATGGCCTCCCGAATATCTCTTTAGTTCACACCGATTATTTGACCTGCATTTGGGGAAAAAGTGAATCTCTAATTTATCGACCGTAATATTATCTCTAAACTGTACAGTTTTTCTCGTTTCAATGATTAGTAATATTAGATAAGTATTATCGTTGTTTATTCAAGATTCTATTAGACTTTTTGCTACTATTTTGCTAATTTTATGTCGAATATCTTTTTTTTTTTTTACAAATTATCTCATTTTATCATGACCGAAATTATAATTATTAGGTATTTTATATTAAAAAAAAAAATAACAGAAGTATAGACGTAACAAAACGTGCGCGTTTATAATTATTTTTATTAACGATAGACCGTTCCCTTGAAAAAAAAAAAACGATTCTGAGCAAGCTCAGTTATCGTCCTGGTGAAACCCAAATAAAAATCGAATGAAACTTTTTCAAAAAACGTTTGTAGTTTTACAGTACAAAGATACATTTTTTTTTTTGAAAATGTCAAGACAATAGAATAATTATTTTCGAAATTACGGAGAAATAACTTTACTTTATTGAAATCTAAAATATGTCGTTAAGAATCTTAAAACCAATGTCGGTGGATAAATTTTTTTGCGCGATTTTCGAAATTTTCGGCATATAGTAACGTACGACCGTCGTTGTGTTCGAATTTCAAGTAAAAAAAAAACTCAAAATTAACCAATTTACGAATGAAAAACCTCAAAATCTAAAAATGGCTAGCCTGAAACAATTAAACGATACTTTTTGAACATTGTTTTGAAGTTGTATTGTACAATGACAGTACATATATTATTGTCCAAAGCACCGCGACGATTATATTCGAAATTATGGAAAAATGTACGCGTTTTTAGCGGTTTTTCGCCGTTGTTTTTCCCGTTGCGTTAAAAAGCCGTTGAGAAAATCGACAAATGACTTCTCCAACCAAAGTGTCGACGATCCGCCAAAAGAAACGGCGCGCGGAAATCGGTTGCACCGGTAGAAATTTCGCGTTAACAGAGCATAACAAACGTCTTCGTACAACCACAGCTTTCTCGCCAACGCTCAGAATCTGAAATGTTTCGACCGTTTTTAGTATCGGATTTAGGTGCACGACGTCATAAAACTATTTGCGAGATTTCAGTGAATCCGCTCCGAGACGAACGGCAGCGGCAGACCTTGGCTCGAAGCGCGTTTAATTGGTCGCGCGACGACGATCCGAGCAGCGTGTCCGATACGTTTTCATGCCTTATACGCCGCTTTGCATCGGAAACAATGTGTACACGCTTAAACGACGTTTGTCGATACGAAAAGAAATTATTATTATTAAAAATACTTACTAGGTTATATTATCTACGTGTAAGTTGCAGTCGTACGTAGACCATCTGAAACATCCCTGGGCCGGTAACAGCGAACCGGTTGATCTCGCGTAATGCAGATCTGCGTCGATTCCATCGGCGGTCGTCATCGTATAACCACCGTTGCGCAACAGATCGACGGTTTTTTTTAACGTGTAGTCTATTCAAAACAGTTATTATACGCAACGAGTCATTATCGATATTGAATCCGTAGCGTTGTTGTTATACGGTCTTGGGGGATGATGTGTGTCGCTATCCAGTCGAGACTCGTGTGGAGGACGGTAAACTCGGAGTGGAGGACGTCTCAGTCGAGATTTCGCCATGTCAGACACTGTCACCGCGGAAATGAGCAAACTTAATTAATTTGGGTGGAACAGCCGAGACGTTTACAACTAGCAGGACGCGCCTTATTTATAATATATCTGTATCTATAAAATATCGCGGGAAAAACTTTAACCGAAACGCGTCTTTTCTGTAACAGAGACCGGCGAGTGTTCCGAGACCACGATCCGCAGTATGTGTTCTGTGTTTTTTGAAAATTTAGCTATGATACACTAGAGTGTCAAAGTGACAACATCGAAACGCACGATTTTAGCTGTGAAAATTCGGAAAATATCCCGTGCGCATTTTAAAAACAACGGGAATCGTACGGAAAACTATACTGTTATTCTCCTAACAGCCTGCGCGTTAGGTTAGGTCGTCCTTCCTGTATATTGTATATGTTGGTTAACAAACAGAGTTTCTGTGTGTGTTGGTTAATTTCGAATTCAAATCGAAAATTCTTCTAGTTCATGTTTGTTTTTTCTCTCTTTTACACCGAAAGATAAATTGAGCGTTGTTTTTTTTTTAAATTTAACGAGATAATGTGCTATTATAAAATCGAATATTATAACAAAATATGCATTGATGGTGGGAATATCCCATCATTTTTTTTTTTTTTTGCTCAAATGGTTCGGCCAAGTACACCTGTATCTAATACTAGGCTTACGCTGAAAAAATATTTTATTTATTTTTCAGTCAGTTTAAAAATCTCGCGTTTCAAGTTCTTTCCCACTAGTCAAGGTTTCAAAGTCCGCGACATTTAAATGTACATTTGTTGCATGGTGCACTGTTTTTGGCAAATTTTTAAAAATTAATTTTGTTTTTTCAAGTTTCAAGGGTTTGAAATCGACGTCGCAGTTGAAAATCAAATGTTATCGATATCTCTTTTTTTTCAACAATCGAAATTCCAAAAAATAAAACTCAACTTCAGTACCTACTAGGGGTATTACAATTCCGTATCGCAATCAAAACAGAAATTAGTTGATTGTTGTTTCGTTTGAACTAGGATTTCTCCCTACAAAGACGGCCTGCTATAGAAATCGGTATAGAACGCCGCGCTCCGGTAGCTGACTCTTTCGTGAAAAACGGCGAAAAGTGAAAAAATAAACACTGTTTAAAAACTCTACTAGTATGACGGAACAAATTTCTACGTTAAAAAAACCACTCAAACTCCTATGTACGTCCCCTATAGCTTTGGAACTAATCAATTTTTGAACAGCGCGTACTAGTTATGTTGAATAATAATTGATGATTAGTGGTCCCCGATCGCGATGCGCGTTCTCGTATTACGTGTTATTACCATTGAATATTGAAACTTTCACTTGTACAATAATTATCATGGTAGTAACTAAAAAATGTACGTCCAAACAATACGAGCTGGCGTATTGCTTTATAGCTTAGGCAACACGATTTGCCCACGTCGAGCCTCTCGCATTCGACGGGTGGTGCCGTGAATATGATTCGATTTGGTAATTTTATCGTTTCGTTCGATCCGCTGCGCCCTGAAACCAAATATCACATGGCGTGTAAACATTATCGAGTTGGCTGCGTGTACATAATACAATATTATACTTGTACGTGCGCGCCTAAAAAAAACACTGCTCGAAAAACCGTAACGATAATATTATTAATTTAACACCTATGTCGAGGCGGAAAAAAACCAGAATAATGCGATCTAAACGGTGCTGTGTGTGTGTAAAACCGTCGTCAACCTGTTGCTGCGCTGCGTTGTCGCCGCGTATTCGTTTTCAAGCTGATTTTTACGACCATTTTCCGTAACTGACCCTGCCGCGGCGGTGTACTAGGCGATGCCAACGTGCGTTATTAATAGAGAGATACGTTGGAGATCTTTAACGGCGGTGTGTTGAAAATGCCATAAAAAAAAGAGCTCAAGTGCGTGTGTTTATAACCACATAAAACCCGTACGAAACGCAGAGGAAAACTCGGAGGAAGGATTTATTTTAAATATCCCGGGCGTTCATTTTATAGTTTAACGTCGCGCATCACAAACGTTGAGATTAGGTACAATATTTTATTTTCGAGTTTACGCGTTCTCCCGGTTACGAGTTTACACACTACGACTTTTGAGATCGGTATTTCTTCGTAAACGTCGTCACTCTGTACTACTAAAACCGTGTATAATCTACGTTACAATGTTTTAAACGAACAAAAATGGTATTCCGCTTTCGTTATCTGCGGGATTTGTCCAGTCGACCGTAGAAACTCAACATGGCCCTGGATCGTCAGGTTCCTGCAGGGCCGGAACAAGTTTCGGGATAATCATCATAATATGACACAGCACCTCGGCGACGGAAAATGAAATGTTCAGTCGAGATTCGCAGAAGGAAGAAAAAAAAAGAAGATTTTATACCAAATAATACTCATTGTAATAATGTGGAGATCCGGCTGTTCATCGTGGGAGAGTTAAAAAATCACAACAGTATTGTAGTGTTTTAAACGTCATTTTGTGTCTCTTGCTGATTAAACTAAACAGATGATGTTCATTTGAAAACAAATAAATCGTGAAAAGGCTGTGTGAGGATATGACTCGATCGAATGCGAACTGTACGTCTATTGCTGACGAATATTTTCGGCACAGAGCGCAAACCAAGCGCAAGTTTGTAGAAGAGGAGAGCAATATCGATGTATTCCAAAACCTTATTTTTTTTCCATCTAAAATTACATGTGTTCGAGTACCCAAAAAAAAGTTGAAGGTAGTGACGACTGTCTTTTTTCGCCCTCGAGCGTGCCCTTGATCACCACAATATACGAGACACGATATTCATAAATCCTTATGTGTTTTTTTTAGATATTTTCAGATAATATTATCACAATCGCCATATGACCATGACACGCAGTGTCTGCGTTTACACGCTGGTAAATATTAGTAGTCGGTCGACTTCGTTTTTAGTTTTTAAACTACGTTTTCATCGTCTTATCGCGATACGAAAGCACGAAAAATGACTTGTATAATGTATTTTGCCGCCACCGGTGTTCAAAAAATAATACCGCGATTTTGAAAAGCCATATCATTATAATATATCGAACGAAAATAATATCCGGAAAAACTAATTGGTTCACCAATCAATTTGACGTGCGTGGAATATTAGAGGCCAGGCGCGCGTTTGGATAACAATCAATAGATAACCAAACGAACATTTTATGATTTTTTCCATAGAATCGTCGACATAGTTGCATACTCAAAACGCCTGAAAATCATTTTTCTCGGAATAATTTAATTTCGTAATATGCGAGTTCCATCGGTACGAAAACAGATTTCGTGGAAATAAAAAAAAAGTATACAGATTTGAATCGACGACGAAATATTTTTATTTTCTTCTTCTTCAAAATATGATCGTACATTTTCGAAAATCGAACGCACATTTTTTTTCTTCATAACTAACGAAAATTAAATTGAACACGCGCAGAAATTTAAATCACAAAAAAAACTTCGTTGTTATCGCAGTGCCAGTGGGTCGTTTTTTTAGGCCACGTGTGTAACATTTTTATTCCGTTACCAAAAATACTATATTATAGCGTCCGAAGTCGATGAGAGAATTGACGATTGAATTTTTAAAAAATACTTTCGAACAACAAGAAGACGCTTGTTTGGAATACAAACAAGCGCATTTGCACATTTTACGTGTTTTGTGGCCGTAATGTTGTGACGGAACGTGTGAACATCCGGAAATCAATGTGTTTTGGTACTTTTCGTCATCAGTGCCGGCGCTAGATTTTGCTGGGCAAATCGTATTGAAATGGCATTTTTATCAAAACCATACACGATTCGCACGCATTTAGGAGCAGTGTTTTACGAGCCGAGTTGTTTAAGTTGACTAGAAAGCAATGGCGGAGTTCAGTAGTTGTTACAATTTTTCAGTTTTCGCACATGCTGCACCACTCATAAGCGATATCAAGCGATACGAGTACCGTACATACGTAGTCTGAAAGCTGATTAGTGATTTTCAACTCAACAAAAGGGATGTTCGTTCGGTTTGAATAAAAATTGTCATGGCCGACCCCGCTTCGCGGTATTCTTTTAGAGATGTGTCTTGACGTGGTTCAGTCTTCAGAAAAATGTGAAAGTTTTGAAAAAAAAAAAAAACGTTTTCCGTATTCAATCGGTTCTCAATCCTTCTGTTGTTGTGGTCATTAAGAGTATAAATTTATACACTATATATTACCTATAAAAAAAAAAAAAAAATTGTTTGTTTGTACACCAGCCATTTACGAGATATGAGTCGTCGTCTAGATCCGCTCAGGGGCACGGCTGACACACGTATTATTATAATGTTGTTTTGTCCGTTATTATAATTCGTATGTTGTTTTTTTAGTCACCTTGTACATAAAAAAATCAATTTCGGTTTGCACGCGCGCGAATGACCCATTTTTCTGTTACAGTGTTTTCTGCAGCAAATAATAATAATTATCAATGTCCCTATGCTGCAGTTGCCCGCGATCGCTGTGAGGACCTAAAAAAAAATACGTTATGTATAGAACACGGAATTTCCAAAAAACGTTTCAATATCGTCTACAGAAAAATAACTTTGCCTATTTTTTAAATAAACACAAAATCCGCGGCGGTGAATTCGTAATGCGGTCTCTCTGATCGTTTACTTTCAAAACTCGGACACTTACCCGTGTTTGATGCTCGTTTTCTCGGGATATACGTTTATTTCAAATGGAAATCATTCCGTTTATTGTGAACTATGGAAGTGTCGCGGCGTGCATTTTAGATGAACTTCGTTACGTCGATCGCGGTTGGGGCAAGGGATTCCTGCGATTTGTGTGAAAAAAAAATATACAGTTTCCCCCGATATTTTTTTTAAACATATTTTTTTTTTATTTTGAAATCTCTCTTATTCGCGTACAATGGTTTTTAACGACACGCGTATAGTTTTATTTGTATTTGGTTTGTACGTCCGTATTTTTTTTACGTATTGTATTACGGTGACGCGTTGGGTTTTTGAAAAAATTAACTTTTAACGCGTATACTTTACGCGCATTTTTAAAAATCCGATCTGAACGTTGGAAAAAGCACGCGTGGTCTGCTGCTTAAGGGTTGTATTCGTTTTCGCAACACTCGTTCGGTGTGCAACACTCCGCCGAACCACGCGTAAATCCACTAAAATTTTCAGCCTCGTTGGAACCTTTTTATTATATCTCGTAAAACGCTTCTGTCCGTTTCGTCTCGATTCCATGCGTGTTTTACATCCCGTCGTTGGTGATTGGATGTGTAACAAAAGTCTTAAATACGGCAGGATGTACGTTAGAACCGCGAGTTTATGATTATTTTTTTTCAAGAATCTCCGTACAGAACGTGACCGTACTCAATTATCGTCAAAACGTGAGAAAACACGTTTTTTTGTTCACGCAGATGGAACGAAAACGTTAAACATACTGAAAAGTTATTCCACCCCGGTCGAGGCCGGATCTATCTTTCCCCGTCGTGCTTTTTTTTTCAACGATTTTGTAGACTTGTAACCGGTCGGTTATTATTGTTGTTTTCTATTAAAAATACGTCAATGCAAAATTTTGATTTTCAAACTCTCGTAGCTGACCAAAAAAATAAATGAAAAACTGTTTAAAATATTTTTTACGGTCATCGTATTTAACTACAGGTTAGGTTACTCGACCATAAGCAATAAAACCGATGGGATATTCCTCCTTAAAATTAAATATTTACTTGCCGTACCCTGCTCCATGTAAATTTCCGGCTTTTAGAACATCGTTTAAATCGCACAACGAACTGTTTTGTACATACATTTGAACTATAAGCTGCTGTTATGACGATCGTGACTTTGTCGGTTGACGCGCGCATAAAAAGGGGCTTTCTTTTTATTTTCATCGGTTTTGAATCGGTTTGTTTTTATCGTAGCGCGTTATAACGAGACGTTGGCGTGTGTTGCAATCATAATTACTATTCAAATCGATCGGACATGACGTTGGAAAGTGAACGAGTCCTGAATGCAAATATGCCTGTACGTACAGTTAACTGCAGGTAATGGGCTAATCCTAAATTGGTTACGCGAAGAAAACAGCGTGTGTGCTACATTATAATTTTATACCCGCAGTTTACCGATGCAGGATTACATTACGGTCGGCTGTTTGAATTATTTTACTATTTATGGTTCGTTAATATAAGAATCGCACAGTTCGGTTTTTTTACTCTGAGCGTCGGCGTAGAATGTATTGTTTGTTTTTTACACCGTCAAAAAAATCTCTACCAGAAAGAGTGCGCCGATTTCTCCACGTACGGTTCATTTTTTTTTTTTTTTTTTGCCGAACTGGACGGCGCTTTTTCAAGAGGTCATTTTGCGATTTTCTCAACAGTATTTTAACGCGACTAACGAAAAATTGCGAAAATCCGCCGAAAACGCGGCATTTGAGGACACTCGTTATTATTTTTTAAACACACCAAGGCTGAGGTGCAGCGTATTTTGTTTGAATTTCTCGTACCTGGTAACTTGGTAATCTCGCCAAAGATACTACGTAAATATAGTGTATTTTGTTCTGTGAAATTTTCGCATCTTCAGTTTTTGTGCGCTGTGGTGTTTATCCAAACGTAATTTTCAGTATGAACCGATTTCGAATCACGCCCGATCGAGAACGCCCCGATACATTTCTAATAGTTCAAACCCTTTGTCGCGATTAAATAAAACGATTTATAGTTTAATTCGTATGGAAGCGAATCTAGTCGTGACCTACACGTGTCGTCGTTATATTTGAGCGTAGGTAACCTGATTTTCGCGATCCGAATTGAACACGATCCTGTATTTTTGTTCTCGAGGTGTTAGAATTTCATAACTAGGTGTTGTTAAGTACGTGACGTGAACAAATAATTACATATAACCTGAACGCACAGAACTCGGATGCTGTCCTTGAACGGTATATATATAAAAATCGCGTAATCCGTTGATAAATCGGCATTATAATCATATCATAATCCGGCCTTCTTCGAATCTGAATTATTTTTTGATGTAACCAAAACCTACTTCTTTTTTTGTATTATTTTTTTAATCGTTACCGAAGCAGGAACATTTTGACGAAATGTGCGTTTTTTGCTCGCATAAATCACCTTCCCCGTTAATACCTACATCAATAAGACGTTTTGTTATAGAGTATGGCGCGAAGGACATGCCGATTTTACAACGTTTTTTTTTTTTTACTGTGATCAACCGTCTTCCTGAATGGTAGTAAAATTGCACGGATATTCACGTAAATAAAACGCAAACAAAAATATACCTATGGAGACGGTATCTACGTCGAGCATTTTTTTTTTAAGCATTTTGTTTATAATTTTTGCGAAAAATTCGAAATTTCCAAAAACTAGTCGCGTGAAATTTTCACCGATCGTTCAGATAGATTCAAATTGTCTTAACAAGCATTTGAATCGATTTGACGATCTTCAGCGTGTGTGAAGTATACGTTTTTAATACTTTCAAATTTACTAATTTTTACAGTTTCATAGGTATCGCGTATTTTTATTTCCAGTTCAAAAACACTAAACATAAATGTAACAACAACTTGTTTTCGAATGAATATATAGTTATTGTTATAGTAATTACTATAGTAATATAGTTATTGTTTCGTTATTTACGTTCTTATTTTTTATTTTTATTTTTTATTTTATGGTGGGAGGAGGGAATTAAGTGGGCAATCACTCCTCCGAAAACTGTAAAAACGAACTGACGTTTCTTAACTTTACATATGAATCGATGTAATAGTACAAAAACACGACACGAACTTAAAATTATTTTGATAATTTTTAAACTACACAGGTTCGTATGGGACTTTGAAATTAATTTTTTTTTTTTTTTTATTATTCACTATAATAGAGCTCGCGCAAAATCGCCATTTTGGTATAGATATATACAAGTAATTATTTACCATTGCTTTCGAATTTATTATAAACTGCACCTTCCAAAACAGTATAGCCGACCCGAAACCGTACCTATGAATTACTCCCTACTTTTTATGTGTTCCGTATGAAAATACGCGGGTCGTTGTCAGTTACGGCCGATTTTTTCGGTCTATTTGTCAGTTCGGTTTACTAAATTTATATACTACGTTTTGTACATTTCTGTTATTTATACTGAACACTTAACCTGTAACCGTACTGTAGCGTGCGTTTTACATGAGTCACAAAGTACGATACCAATAAAAATAAACCGACGCCTTTTTTTATTCACATTTTATTTTTGCGCGCAAACCAAAATGTACGGTTTTAGTCATCCAAACGGTAAACATGAGCTTTGTATAGCGAATTTTTTGCGAAGCGTCAAACCTAAAGTCGCCAAGTAATTATATAAATATTTTAAATTATAATACGTACGAATGTAATTTAAAGAAAATTATGAGTACACACAAATATCTACGCGAAAATACAGGCAGGCGTTTGAATTTCTTAAACTATAGCCGTTTCGGCGATAACTCGAATGAAATTTATTTTTTTTTTACTTCTGAGCAAGTCCTATCTCAAGCGACAATATCAAGATGACCGGTCTGTTTTTTTTATTTCTTTCCGTTTATCTTGATGCGTCGCCAGACGTATTTTATAGTTAGTAGATGATGACGATCGCTTTTGTTAATATTATGATAGAATCGAAGCAATATTATTTCTAGCTCCGAATAACGTCCGTTTTGGTTAGAAGTGTTTTGCTTTTGATGTAATGTGTCTTCTTTTTCCCGACTATTTGCGCGTGGCCCCCGTTGTGTCCGAGACCTCAATTTTTTTTTCGATTCTTCACATACACCAACGCCCTCGTATTGTTTATATTCTCTAATCGCCTCATTTTCGGTCTTGCTCTCTTTTTTTTTGTCTTCAACTCGGTCATTTTCATAGCCGCTCTTTATGCGCCGGATCCTCCGCTCGTCTTGTCCACTACCGATGCCACACCAATACCATACTTCTTACAAAGGGCTTGACTTCTGTAAGAAAGTTTTGACTTGAATTTCTATATTTATAGACGATGGTTATTTGAATGATCACGTTTAACGGACTTTCGTGTAATAGAAAGTTTTAAAACAAGCGTCAAGATAAAATTGGGTCATTTTTAACGCCACGCACGTCGCAGGAGTTAAATTAGCAGAATATGTTTTAACTAACTAAAACGAAAAGTCGTCATAGAGAAATAGCTTTTATTGATTGTCTTAAGACCGCGATTTTTTTTTTTTTTGTCCATCACACACAAGTCGTACGAGTTTCGATAATGTTTCCCTTGTACAGATATCTACTTAAAAACCGTTTTACAACAACTATGATTTCTTTTTTGAGTTTTCCAAAAATTAAAAATTGAATTTTTTTTCGTTGCAAATTAAGAAGTTAGTATCGATCAAGGGGATAAAATAAAAAATGTGAAAGAGTCATTATCCAAGTAGACTACGCGACGAATTAAATTCAGTTTTTAGTACCTTTAGAGGTACTAATCTAGGCAAATCTAAATTCCTATATAGGTACGTTTATACACGTGTGTGTTCGAAGAAGACAAAAATAGATGTCCTCGCAGTTCCCTTAAAACATTTTTTTTTGCAATCCAACAATTTTGTTTATTCAATTTTCTAGTATTGAAGTTTCTTTCATTTGCGTAAAATAATTTTTAGCTATACACATAGTTTTGTAGTTTATTTGTATCCATATATGTATACATCGTATGCGATGACCCATTATGTTTTTGTATTGAAAAATAATCATTTTATACATTAATACTTTACGCATTTATAGAAATCGTATCTGACAGACGATATAAGACCTCATTTTTATTCAAATTTATTTCACAGCAGGGGCAGTTTTGATTTCGATTTATACGTGTTGAGCTGTGAACACAGTTTCAAATTATTAGACTTTTGAAGCGAAAAGAAAAACTATAGTAAACTGGGTAGTTAATTTAAAAAAAAAAAAATGTTAGATATTAACAATATCGTATACGTATTATGTGTTCTCTGCGAAAATTAATATAAAAAAAAACCATCGATAAAAAATATAATTTTTCGTAAAATATTATACGTGGTTCAAATACAGTGTACTTGAATGGGTTTGAATGAAAAGTATTGAAAGAACAGTATAATCACAAGCCATTTTACACACTTTTTCATTTTGTATTACACATATTATTATTATCTTATAGTGTATTAACATTTTGTTCACACTATACCTATGATGTCGAACAAGCTCTGGAAATCGTATCGTCCACAAAAAGAAATAAAAAATAAAAAATAAAAACGTGTCGGCCTTCGGTTTAATATTTTAATTTTATAACCACATTATCGCGGTTTAGTTTTTTAATTTTAACCACCGTTCGCGAGCAGGCATCGCTATAAATAATTATACATTTATATATACACACAAAAACGTTTACGAGCTTCATTAATTTTCAAATATAATATTATAGATACTAATGAATTTATTGTTCATTTCGGTGTATCGGTTCACACTGTAATGCGTGTGTAATTTTATCGCAAACGATCAAACAATATACGAGTGTATAGAAATAAGTTTGGTTGTTTTCACAAAATAATTGTATGTATGTGCTACATGTACACGTTCAAAATTAAAATAAAACTAAATGTTTACACTCCGAATTCACGTTTTATATGTATATACACGGAGGTACCTTAAGTTTGTGGCGTTCGTGTTAAATATAGCAATTTTTCGTTCGTTTTGCTCGGTGTTTATTTCACGTTCCGCGTGTTTGTTCTGTATTTAGTGTTTTTTTAATTTTTTTTTTTTTTTATGAGTCCGATTCTAACCAGCTAGAGCTGTGCTCGGTTGTGTGTGTAATAATAAAAAAAACACTTCAAGACTCGATTACCGTTTGATGTCGCGCGTACGATAAAAAGATGTTTTCATCACTTTCGAGATTCGCTAATAAATTGAATATTTTTAAGTAAATATTGTTTTATGCCAATAATACGCTGCAGTACAATTTTGTAGTCGAATTGTGAATTCTCACGCTTAAAAATATACTCGCATCGTCTCTCTTTTTAAGAATTACACTTTTCGTATCTCGTTCGTATTATATAATATAGCTTTAGCTACAGAATAATGATTGTATATAATAACCACCACGCGTTCTTTGGATTCTCTTTGATCTTTGATTTTTTTTTTACAATGGAAGTATTCGTTTGCTTGGTTTTGATTAGTGTTTTGAATTAGTGCCGAATCGTTTTTACCGAGATAAACATTTTACGTGTATGAAAAATGTTAATGATGGCTGGTCACTGTGATACAAAAAGAACTCAACAACCTATATATTAGCAGTTATTAATTAAAAAAAAAAAATTAGTAAATATGTAAATAACAATGTACACTTTTGAACGTATTGTGATTCTGGATTTCGCAAATTCACACCGTTTGTTTCCCATCGTTCTTCGTACGTCCGATGCGTTTGACATGTCGATCGCACTCGTTTTTCTATACAACGTGTAAAATGGCGATTATTTTTTCAATATTGTAAGTCGATTTGTTGTATTGTTATTTTGGAGATAACTTTTTTAAGCGCACGTCACTTTGCAGCAATCAAAATAGTATAAACACGTATAAGTATTTTATGTTTTTCAAAATAATGGGTCGGTATTTGTTCACGATTCTTTTGTTTCCTTCAAAATAAAAAACGCTTTTTAAAATCTTAAAAAAAAAAAATCTAATGAAAAATAGCCTTGAAAATGGACGGCGGCGGCGGTTTAAACAAAATAGATGCCTTTGATAATTTTGTCACGAGTCAATTAAACGTCGTAACGAT
Source organism: Hormaphis cornu (assembly GCA_017140985.1). Classification (NCBI taxonomy): domain Eukaryota; kingdom Metazoa; phylum Arthropoda; class Insecta; order Hemiptera; family Hormaphididae; genus Hormaphis; species Hormaphis cornu. The sequence goes on from CM029357.1 coordinate 8,681,069, forward strand.
CTTTCGATTATTTTTTATTTTTTAATTAGTATACGAACCAGTTGTAATAATTGTTGCGAATTATTCGGATAAATTTTCAAATGAGAATTATCTGTGCTTCTAGGACATTTGAAATGTTATCGACTACTATAAAACGTTACTGAGATTGTATTGTTCTAAAATCTGTATTTAAAGCGTTTTGGCTATAATAAAAATTTGGTGAAGCCGCGAATTGTTGTTTGTACACAGTCAACATACAAATTGTGTTGTATTACAATATATGATAGTATATACCATTGAGTTTATAACGTTTATCGCGCGCGACTCTTTCAGGTTATTTTCTAAAACGGTTTTTTTTTGCTTCATTCGAAAACTCAAGATGTACAGTCTATAAATTCAAAAATTACAATAACTATTAGTTTTTATAATTTGAGAACAGTAGACTGTAGAGTATAACGCGACAAAAATAGGCTGCACGGGAGGATAAATTAGATTTTTTTCCGAATTTTCCTATGTTTCTATGTCATGCATAGTGTGAATGTTTTAAGTTTTAAAATTATTATTTTACGTTTAATATTTGCATTTAAAACAGGAAAAAAATTATAACCACACTTGATCGGGCGCATCTTACTCAAATTCTGACGTTGTAGTGTTTGATGAAATAGTCGATAGTATGGGAGATAACTGAGAAGTAAAAGTATGTTCAGCAGTGCGATGTAAACAAATATTATGATGGTTCGTCGTACGTTCAACACGATTTCTTAATGTATATTTTTATTTTTAGGTATTTTGTTAGCTGTAGCGTATCAGCTATTTAAAATTACTGATAACCGTTGAAAAGTTTGAAAACCGACCGGTCCAGTGGATGATTGAAGCAAAAAGGCTAGTTATACAAAATTTTTAGGTATTCCGTCAGCTATAGCGTATCTCGTAGCCCGTAGCTCGTATTTAAAATTACTGATTACTGTTGAATAGTGTGAAAACCGACTGATCCAGTCGACGGTTGAAGCAAAAAAAAAAAAGCCGTAGTTATACAAAACGTCGGTACGGTTAATTTAAATATTTCTCGCCCGGAATAGTACGCGGTATTGCAGGTGTCATCCAATTTGTGTCCATTTTAACGTGCCGTCAAATTCGTTTCTAAAAACAAATCCGTATACGACGTCGAGTACAATAAATTCAAAACGAAATTAATTAACATAAGAGTACCCAGTGTTATACCGAGTTAAAAAAACACTACACACAAGGTACCCGTGAACATGTCAAATTATAAACGCGTTTTAAGTTTATTATTAAAATACGTTTCGACCACAACGAGAAATCCGAATGTATTTGTCCGAAAATACCGCAAACAAACCGGATTTGTTTTCTAAACTGCTACACTAGAGTGTATCTGTATATTACAGTAAGTAAACGAATGTCCGTATTGTTTTCAGGTGTTTGGTATCAAGCGATACACTCGTACGGTGTAAAAATTGATTTTTTTTTTTTGTCGCTCCAACTTATACGAAGATCGTAAAAATATCGTTATAAATTGAAATCTCTTTTTTTTTTTTCAGGTCTAGAGAATTAATCAAAAGTGCCATTCTGGACAACGACTTCATGAAAAACTTGGAACTGACGCAGATCAGAGAGATTGTCGACTGCATGTACCCGGTGGAATATGCCGCCGACAGCATCATCATCAAGGAAGGAGACGTGGGTAGCATCGTGTACGTCATGGAAGGTAAGAGGTTGGGTGAAAGAAAAAAGAAAGAATATTACAAAGAATATTTTCTCGTGCGCACGACTTGTGGACGTATTTGATGCGTTATTTTTCGCGGTTAACGCGTTTAGGCGGCGGGAGTTGACACCTCGCAGATGTGCCGACGGCAGAACGAACGCCAGCCGCTCAAATTTAGCGATGCGACTCGTATTAACATGTAAATAAAACGAACGTAGAAACGCAATTTATTTTATTTGGTTGGTGAATATTTTTCACGTATCAATATATATATATGTCTGAAGGTGTGGAGGCAGATGCGTACTGATAGGTACGTTAACCATCAGCAGCCGATCCGCTGGTAAATCTCTTTTGGACGCGGCGTTTGACCGAATGTACACACACGTAGAATCTAAATCTCCGCTTCTGTACGATTGTTTTTAATCGATTTTCTTTATATTTCGTAGAATATTTCACTCGCAGAATGACTATAGTACGGCCAGCGAAACTAGGCGGGTGACCGTCGCGCGGCCAGTGGCTAAACTCCAGCAGTGCTTCCAAGCAGACTACATTCCCGCGTAAAATAATTTTAAAAGTGCCGGAGTTGTAATAAAGACATTTAATATTTTTGTACGTAAAACTCATTAATTATCACGTACGCTAACCAGTCATAATATTATTATTATTTTTATAAATTATTTTCACCGACGATTTTGATCCACGGTAATTTAATTTTTCACGCGATTCCGCTAATATTTTTGCGCTGGTTTTGCTGCACCCTTGTCATAAAAGCTACGGACAACTCTTCTTCTGACCACCTCACTGTCAAAATCATCGAGTTCAGTGACAGATTTTTCGCAATTTTTTCGCGGTGATCGAAATTTAAGGTTTCAATAGAATAACAAACAATAACGGAATGCGGTCCCATATGGCCAGTCAGCCAGTTTGAATACAACGTCCTATCGCGCTCTATGGAGCACTCGCAGCAGTTTGTTGTACGCATAATTACATTATACATATGTACCTTATGGTTTATACAGTAATAAAATATATTTGATATGTAAGGATGATACGCAACATTTTTCATATAACAGCTGAAACTTCATTTAATAAATAATACTTTTAGAACCCCTGGCTTTCATGAAAACGGCCGCCCGGATAGCGACGGTCACCCACCCGCCTATAAAATTATAGTTTCGTTATTATAGTTTTATAGTTTCGCTGGCCGTACTATATAAGTCGCCTACACAACGGTTTCTGCGTTTCTCGAAAAATTTATACGTTTTTCTACGCGTTATACGCACGTTCCTGTTGATAATATCGTTCGGTTAGAACGCGCGTTTCAGGACACACGTACTATCGATAGTTGCAAGCTGCAGCGAATAGGTCGTATCATCATTATAATCCGATGAAGTATCTCACAGTTTTTGCTAATCGTATGTTCATAATTTACACGTAGTACGCCTCACGTGTAACTCGATTTGTTGTGTACAAACGTCGATTTCAGTTGATAATAACGATCGCGATTTATGCTGCGTCCGGCTTGTGCGAGTATCGTCTACAATATTACTCTATGCGTTATATTAAACGTTTATTGATCGTACACGACCTACCGTGTATGAGGTTCAGTAAAAAAAAAAAAAGAGTAAATTCGTCATAAATACACGAGTGTGTATCGTTTTTTTCCTTACGCGCGATATTCCAAGACAAGACAAGACATAGATAACAGCGATTAGCGTCGGCGTTACCGTTTTTTTTGTGCGGGATCCATCGTATTTCACACGTCATGTTTTTTTTTTTTGAATTGTACGCGTGAAACGCCGCACGTTGTCGATTCTAAAACATCGTTCGATGGTGGAAAAAAAAAAGTAATAACGTTACCGCGCCTAATTACTGTTTATTTTCGTACGCGCATAAATAATTATACAATTGTTATTGTTTATAGAAAAATTGTTGTTTGTCGACGGTAATTATTAAACGTGTTTTTCCCTCCGAACATCGTCACAACGATTGTCGACAACTATTGTTTTTAAAAACTCTTCCGCGCGAGTGCAACTCAACATACACGCGCGTGTCGCTGCGACTGTCGCGGCGCAGGGCCTTATAATATACAGTGGATTCCGCTTGATGGCACCAGCTCTGTTTGCCCACATCAAGCGGTTGCCCATAAAAATTACTATCGTGTAATTGAAAAAAAGTGAAATAATTACCATATAAATTAAATTAAACGTAATATATACAATAAATAAAATTAATATTCGGACGTGGAAGGTTGTAATTGTTCGTTGTGTGTTTGGCTGTTTAGCTATTTTACGTTGTAAAGTGCCTGGAGATTTGTCTAAAATCGCGATTTTTTCCTTTAGATCTTTTCGAGACGTACGTCACGTTGAAATATTCACGTTAAAACTGAAACGCGGTTATTGACGCGTTACAGAACGCACGCCGTCTATCGCTTTGTTTTTATCGCATCTAATAAAACATTTACACACATCCAATCATAAATGGTATAACGATTTTTATTACTTTCGATAAACACAATCTCACAGATATGACGAAATCTGATTAAACTAGTCGTTTTTAAAATACAAATGTGTATATTCTGAATAAAATAAAAAAATTGCCCTCGATAAACCGAGTGCCCATATTACGCGGTTAGATTTAACATTGTTAATACACATTTGTTTTGGGACCGGACCTGTTTGCCCACAATAACGCCCATTAATATGGGTTAATACCGGTGCCCACAATAAGCGAATTCCACTGTATTATAATAATTATTGTTATTCCGTAGAACACGTAAATTTTTGTACGCTTTTTTGACGTTTTTGAGTGAAAATTTCTTTTTGATACATTGTCGATCGTTCGATCATAATAACTTATATCTTCTTATTCATCTTCTTTGGGGTTTGTCGGCCATTAAGACCTAACCTAACCATCCCGTCACACATCCAATTCTCCAGCCTTCTCCATCCAAAGCTCGTGCTTTCCAATCCGGTCCTCCGTTCAGTGCCAACGCGTCTTTTTTTATCATGTCTTCACACCTTAATCGAGGTCACTGGTCCAAACATTTTCCTTAGAATTTTCCTTTCAAAAATCATTAGTTTTCTTTCCTCATTCTTTCTTAACGTCCAGGTCTCCGCCCCATAAGTGACCACTGGGCGTATTAAGGTTGTACATAACTGTTTTTTAATTTCTAACGACAAGGATCCTAGTATTTTCGAGAGTCCGTAAAAGCACTTATTTCCTAATACAATTCTTGCCGCAACTTTTTTGTCAGTTTCATTTTTTTCCTGTTATACTATTGAACCTAGGTACTTGATTTGTTTGGCTCTACTGTGCTCATACCTACCAACTTTCATGTGCGGGAATATGGCACTCTTCTTCCCATGACAATGTATTCGGTTTTACCTTCATTTACCCGTAGTCCTACTTTCTTAGCCATTTCTTCTAATCGGGTAAACAGTGATTTCAGATTGTTATGTGAATCGCTCATTAATACCACATCTTCCGCATACGCCAACAGAGCTACATCCTACTCCTGTAATTTAAAACCATCTTGTGGTTGTATGTTCATTTCTCTCACTACTTTCTCTAGAATTAGGTTAAACAGAATTGGTGATGTGGAGTCTCCCTGTCTTAGACCATATTTTACTTGTATCGGTTCTGTTTATGTGGTAAATTAAATCCTTTCAAAGAGTTGATCATCCTGTGGATACTGTCATACGCTTTTTTGAAGTCGATGAAAAGGACGTGTATCTCTTTGTCAAACTCCCATGCTTTTTGGAATAACCTATATAGTCGTTGGTAAAATATTAATGGAGTCGAACAGTTTGTACCTGTTTTTATCTCTGTAGCTAAAATTTAGACAAATAAACAGTTTTTTTTTTTTCACCGAAACGTTAGAAATCAATCCTGTTTCAAAAACGTTGTCGGATTTTTGTATAGTTTTACAGTTTTACTACAGTTGTACAAAAGTAGCACACTCATGTATTTTTTCTCTTTACTGTGTAATCGTTATTAGTAATAGCTGGTTATAAATCTACGAGTTTGCTAAAAAAAAAAAAATGATTACAATAGGGGAACAACAACACCCCCAACCTCTTTCCCCTGCGCACGCCACTGATTGTCGTTGTTTTCAAATTCAAAATTTTATTTTGCATGTATCGTCATATTGTTTTCGCTTCGGTGAGATACGCATTTTTTAAAATCATATTATTACTAAACGGTATAAAGTATAAATAATATACTGAATATCATACTGATATACCTAATTATAATTTTTTTTTTGTTTATCTTTTTTGAATACATGAGTGAGCATAATTTTTGTTTTCGTTTTTTCTTTCCCTTAAACCCCTCTGTAGTATTAAGCTAAAACGCGACTGCATTGCCCGTAATATGTTTGTCTGCATTTTTTCATTATACATACAAAACTGATATTGTAATTATTGCTTTGCCGCAGACACGTCTATTCAGGGCACGTAAAATTAATCAAATTTTATTTTACTTTTTTCTTGTGACTGAACGTAAAGCATATTATTATACTGTGATCGAAAGCGAAACGCGCGAGTACAGAACTCGCTCGTATTTCGAGGCGAGTCTGGCCGACGTACGTTTTTAAATTGTTTTTTCTTTTGAAATTTAATATTCGGTGACGACGAGTTTACGCCGCGTGAAACGAGTACTTGAAAGTTGCACTAACGCGTCCAATCAAGCGGTGTAGACAACGAGAGACTTGCGGTAATTTTCTGTAAAGTGTTGCCTTGTATTACAGGTATATTCGAAAAACCAAAAATAAAATTATAATTCTTTTTACTGTAATTCAGATATAACGGATTAAGTATTTTATAAATATGTCTACATTTTTTTACTGTAGGTATGTTGTTTTGTACACCGGCGGCCTATAATATGCAAAACGTTATAACATTCGTATATTTTTTAGAACCGCATAATATAATATATACCAAAAACGTCTGAAAATTATTCGTTCGTGCTTATAATTTTATTTTTGCACTTTTTTCAGTACGTAAGTACAGGTAATACCGATTTCGAGAACCAAAAAAAATTTTTGGAAACCTAGTCTTATAAATTTTCAAATGTAATAAATTACGATATTTTTTTTTTAATGGAATTCTTTTTATCTTTTAATTTTCTTTAGTTACTAAAATATATGGGAAAATTGAAAATGTGAAATGCAGGATACAAAAAATACCTCATCGTAAAATTAAATTTCTATTCGTAAGTTTCATTCGTATAGTATATAGTATGATACCGTATTTTATGAGGAAATTTTGAGTACAGAAACAAAAATCTGAGAGTCAAAGACGTCTTTTGTAGAAATCATACATCGATTTCGTTTTGAAGTATGCATAATATTATAAAACACATAACTCCTTATATGGACGCTGTTATTATAAATTAACTGTTTTCTAGGTTTATAATAACTTTTGAATAGTCGCGATGATGCATAGAAAAACATAATATACCGTATAAAATCTAGATTGTCTAGTGCGGTATTTACGAGCAGCAGTTCGAATAATAAATTGTAAGGTCATAATTTTCATTATTATCGTTTTCGTGGGTATAGCAATACGATGTGTGATTGATGCGGTGTAGTAACCTTATCAGCAGAACCGCGTACGATTAAACGTTTTTTTATCGATAAACAGCCGTATGATTTTTACCGAAGATCGACGTTATCTAAAACTTCGTATAGACAACCATGGCTCTAAACGTTTTATTGAAAACTCATTTATGATATACATGTAGAGACAGTAACGAGTCATGAGAAAAAATAAACAACTGTACAAAATAGTACAACCGTAATGGCCGTCGACATCTCGCTCGTGCTCAATATACAATCAACTACCACTTATTGCCCGTCGTAGTTTCGTATAAAAAGTAGTGTTATCGAATGGATTCTGAAAAGCGTGCAAAGCGGCAGCTATATTTTCGGTCTTGGCAGAAAACGTTCGGTCGTAAGTTATTTTTTTTTATTAAATTATTTACCCTTTTTTTTTTTTGAGGAAATAATATGACGCTGTGACACAACCTAGGATAATTGGATTACAGACGCTACTGACTGTTGGCATACAAAGTTACTCAATCGAAACTGTTTTCTTGTTACAAGTATACAAGTATTTCATGAACACGAAATGGTCGATGTTAATTTTTTAATTTCTGTCGTTTTCCTTTCGCAATAATTGTTGTTTACGTCTACAATATTGTATGTTAATTATTATCCCTGTGTTGCGTAGGCACGTGCGATTGCAGCTTACTTTGATCGTCGATTAAAATCTCTAGTAGATACTCTTTTGTTTTTGCTGTTTCGAACAGAATTCGGTCTTGTTAATTGTTTGTTAATTTCGGTTAACTCATCCTGCTTATTAGTTATTAGTCTCATCCTTAGCTCTCTGTTGTATGTTAGTCGTGTTGATGTTATGTATTTATATCGAGCCAATTTTACTCGTTGCTTACAAATTATAACACATACGTATAACGGGTGTATATTAGAAAAAAAAATACACATTTTAAGTACAAAAAAATTGAAACATTTTTTTTTTAAATATTTATTGCAAACGCCAATTATTATCTATTCGTTATTATTGCTGCAAGAGCCGATTGAACATTGCACAGGAACGACGTATTCTTTTAGATATAACAATTATTCGTGTAATGAAATTTTAGTACACTGAATTGCAATATCAACCGATGCAATACTGTGTGTTATTATCTTAACTAATTAATTTACGCTTGGGATAAATGGAAAAAATGACGAACCGATTATAATTTCGTGTTTAAACGAACGCGTCGTTTTATTTGCACGCTCTATTTAAACAGTGAGTAGCATGCACTCGTATAATAATACTCTTTTTTTTTTTAATCGTTTCGAAATAGACGTATTCGGTATAACGAAATTAGGATAAGTCGAATTCGGACGAAATTCAGTATATCGTTTTCGACAAACACCACCATAGTTATTGTAAAACGCGAACGCGCATAATGTGCATGGAAATGAATACTGCCGTCGTTTACTTTATTCGCCGTAAACGCGAAAGCAAGAATATTAATTTTACTTGACGATTGCGTAGTGAAAAGAATTATTTGTTTGAACAACGATATTATGATATGTCATAACTAATGAGTAACGAGAATGTAAATTGTTTCACATGCATTATGTAAAATATTCTAGTAGCCGGATACAGACGGAAGTGACGTGCACATTTGTGTGTATAAAATAACGAAAGCGTTAGTTTATTTCTAGTTGTTATTAGTTTCGTCGTCTACCCGTGTTGATCGGCTTTCCCACATTTTCTCTTTCAAATGTTTTTATATTTTTACAAAAGACAAACTTTTACGTCCCGTGCGGCGTTCGTCCGACTGTTTTCCGTAATTTTGCACGCGTCCCTCGCGGTGTACACGGGGGGAAACAAAAACCGTCTAAATCCCTATGCTGGCTAGCGTGCGATGGACGGAGAAAAAACGTTCGTCAATGTGTAAAAATGTTGAAAGCGAGGAACGACCTACGAAAAGCCTCGCCTTTCGGAGCGTGGCGACGCCGAACGGAAGTGAGACCAAAACGGAAATTAAGAAAAAAAAAAAGCGTTCGAGACGTGGTTGTTACAGAAGGACACAAAAAAAATGTAGAAGTGTACGCCGGAGGAACAAAAGAAACCCTAAAAACGAGAAGAGTCGGTTGGTAACGGCCGTGTCTACTCGGCAGTACGATATATAGAAGGGCAACGTAACAGCAGAGGGCGTCCACACGAATTCGAAAGTACGTTTTGGGGGTGTTTTAACTCTTAAAACCACCCCCCTGTGTTCGTCGTGTTCAAACCAGTACACTCGGTATGGAAAAATGAAAAGTCCAGGTTGTTGCGCCAGGGTAACGACGACGACGGAGTGCCGCCGACTGCGGTTTGGTCGCCGGATCGCAGCGGTGTCGCTCTTCTAGAAACCGATTCTGAGCGAGCCGTCCGGTACAAAAAAAAATAAATTTAATTCAACGGACGTTATTTCAACGCGGTGTCGTTAAAAGATCGTAAAAACCAACACCAGACTACTGGACGAACCACGAAGAAACGACTCTGCACACGCGTCGTTGACGACGAAATTCCCTGGTTTTTTTCGGCGATTTTTCCTGGTCCGAAAGGAACGGTCACGTGGAAACGCGCGCACACTGTCCGGCGCAAATTTTGATGACGGTGTGTTGTAAAAAAAGTAACAAGTAAAAACCGCCAGCCGACGCTCAGAATTCAAAAAAAAACCGGCGGCGCGTGACGACCGTATAATAACAATCGCGCTTATCAGCCGCGTCGCGCTCCGTAAACGAGAGCAGCTGCTCGGCGAACGACGGTGTCTTTTTTTTTTTTTTTTCCCGGTGGGGGAACGAGCGCGCGCGCGCGCAGTCGGGGACACAAAAGAACGTCTACTCCGTCCGCGGTCGCGTCAGTTCGTTCGCGTCCGTCGTCGATTGTTCGCGTGCGCTCGTTCCGTTCGGTTGTGCGCGTTTTCGATTTTTTTTTTTAAATATATTTTTTTTTTTTGTCACGTCCACGTGTGTGGCGCGAAACGCTCGCCCCATCGACGGTAAGAAAACCGTCTTTATTTCCTCATCACCCGCCGCCCGTCCGGAGGAACTCGGTACCGTCCATTTTTTTTGGTTTTTACGATACTAAAAAAAAAAAAATTGCGTTCGTCCGCGATACCGGCGGCTTTTTTTTCCGTCGAAATCGTTTTTCAACTTTTTATACCGCAGCTGTTAACTTTTGGTAAAAAAAACCAACCGTTGCGGACGGTATCGAATTTCGCCGTCGGGTTTTAACTCGCGAGTCTCGCACGTTTCGTCGTCGCCAAGCCTTCCTCCCCGCGCGCGCGATTCGTCGGTTCTCTGCCCGGTCGGTCGCACGAGTTTAACCGTCGTGTTCGGGCGGCGATAAAGAGCAACTCATTTGAAACGGTTTTTTTTTTATCGACTCTGCGAAAATGATAAGAAGCAGTACGGCGGTGTTGGCGAGAGGTCTTCGAAAGGTGTCTCTGGTAACTAACTAGTGGTCATGTCGCGGAGGACAGTTTTATTATCAATGAAAAGAGACGACGTTCGCGGAGAAGTGGATAGGACGTGTCTCGTGTGTAACACGAGAGATGGACCGACGGCTTTGTAATAGAGTGAAAACCCGAAGGGAAGCCAGAAAGAGGAATACAAGGCGGCCGTATTTATAAATTACGTACGGGAAAAGAGTGGTAATTGGAATAGAAGCGTATTTTCATCGATCTTCGGGTTGAAAAACAAAAAGACGCACATAATACGGATCGTAAAGAGGTATTAAATAAGCGTCTCGGTAAATTTTCTCCGTTGAAGACATTTCGTTACTACGATGTTACGTAATTGCCCTTTACACCCGCTATCTATCCACAGTCGCTTTAATCGGTCCCGCAAACGAGTCTACTTCAAATCTAATTAAACTTGAACAAGTCAGGTACTTTCCGTAGATGTCCGTTTTCTTTTTTTTTACATTCCGAGTGAAGTTTTAGTTAAAATAGTCGTTATCGCGATGACTCCGTCGAAAACGCTACGATTTTAAAGTCGGTGCTACACAGATCAGCGTAAAAACGTTAAAAAGTTTTTAAACGTTTACCCACGTGTTTTTGACGTAATCGATTTAGATTTTCCGTGCACAAGTACGATCGGAATAAGCCGAAACTTTCACATGATATTGGTAATAGATATACAGATCTGGTACGGCAAGTCTTGGGAGATTTCGAAAATTTTATAAACCGAGTACGGTAATTTTTGGTCGATAAAAATTTAATATTCCACAGTGTTGAAAATACAAGATTTCCAACGTGTAACTGAGTGACACAGAGAATGTATTTTTTTTAATTTTTTTGTAGTCCCGTCGAGTGTTCTCCCCGGTTAGTTCGTCGCGCGCCATGTGTGCAACAGCAGCTTGTCCGGGGAACAGCCATCCGCGCGACCGTTGATGTTTTATCTCTATCGTCACCTGCTCCTCGTCGTCGTGCTCAGTCCTAAAATTAATATTACGATATTGTACAGTTGAACGGGTGAAAAAAACACCGTGTTTTCGTCGACAACTTTCGCATATTATTACACGTACGTTTTTCGGAGTTTTCGGACCATTTTTCTCGTCAAATTTGTTTAACCCATACTATAAAACCGAGCTGGCCCGCAATCGCATTTTCAAAGGCCAATCCAGGCGTGTTTCGGATGCAACGCGTTTTCGAACCACAACTCTTCGACCAAAGCGCCCAAAGTCGCTAATCCGTGTCAAAAACTGCCCACGCGACCTATAAACGACTTATAGTCGGAGCGATCCCGGCTTTTTATTATTTGTCCACACGTCACTTGAAAAAAATGTACACGTATTTTTGGTTCGTCTGATGTAATCAATGCAGGAAATTAGCTCGAAAATTGAAACGCTCCTATACTGATTCGAAACGGGGTTCGTTCATTCGCACAATAATTACAAAATACGCGCACGACTCGTGTAGTACGCACGATTTCACCGTAAACCGTGTGTGTTTTACCGCAAACGACTGTAATATTGTCCGTTTCGTTTAAAAAAAAACGCGCATTTTTTTTTGTCTTTTCTTACGCTCGATCGCGTGGATGTCGTCGTCACCGCGGCGCCCCACGTAATATTCAATTTTTCCGATGAAATGTTAAAAAAAAATTTTAATAAAAACAAATTAACCTGTTTTTCGATAAAATGACAAGGTTTCCTGTACGTCGTCGCGTGTTGTGTTCGCAGATATACACGCGTCTTGTGGTGTAATCGTAATTTTTTTAACGTATTATCGTTGTTTCAATTCTGTTGCGACATTCCAAATCCGTTCTTTTCACGTTAGAGCGATCGCGTTGAACGTGTAGAACGCAATAATAACTCTCGTTCGAATGGCGCGGTCGATTACCACACACACGTCTTGTTTTGTCGTTTCGCGTTAATCGCGAGAACGGTCTTTGCCAAACAAATAAGTATCAAAAACGACGAACGTATATTACATACATTAGACAGCCGGTACTTGCCCGATTTTATCACAATATTTTCTGCTCTGCGAAATAATCACTATACGTTTTGTTTTCGATTTATGAAAATGAGAGGCTGTACTACAGACAAAGACTTGATACTGTGAATTCGTTTTGGTTTGGCGCCAATCGGTATAACCGATATGACTTGCACGAGACAGATTTTCCGTACGTGAGACAGCAAAGTCCCTGAAATCTTTTTACAATATTATTATTCGGTATCACAATCGGTCCAAGGTCTCGTGAAAAAATAACCGTAGGAATTCGGACCTCGTCTGTGTCTCAGTGTAATATTATCTATAACAGTATTAACAGTTATCTTGCTGTGCGCCGGTATAGATGAGAATGATTTTTGATCATCGCCGCAGTAATGGTTTAACAGGAAGAAAAATCGAGTTTTTAAAAAATTAAAGAGTAATTTTCTTTTTTTCTTGTGTCATTCTTTAGATTTTTCTTTTTTTAAGTGTCCGAAAAATCCGATTTTTGCTTCTCTTTTTTTCAGGCGATCTTACACATTATTGTCGTCGACCGTGGTAGTGTAGGGAGAGTGGGGTGGGGGAATTGACGATAGTTACTAACTGCTTATAACTCGCCTGAAGTGTTTGATTAAAAATTATTGAAATTGTTTACGGGCGCTTTTTTTAGTAGTCATTAGTTTTTTATGTTAATTGAAACGTTTATAGTTCTTTGACCGTAAAAATAATTGTTTTTCAAGAAATTAGTCGACTTACCCGGAGCAATTTGACTATTGTCAGCTGTAAGTTGACAACTATGATTTAAATTTTTAAACTAACAATTGTAAAACGTTTCGAATGACTTCAGAGAACGGTCCGTACAGAATTTTAGTGATTTCGGTCGAATACTCGCCGTTTTGTACATCTATTAAATAATTTAAAAAATGGTTCGTTTGGTGGACTCTGCGTGGACGGAGTGGCCTGAACGCGGTTTAAACCTTTTTTTTTTCGTTTTTAAACACTGGCAGAAGAGTATAAAATGTTTACCCGAGAATTCGATTTGTCGCTTTCCGTTGATTGTATTATTAAAATAATAAACCGTATAGTTATAATAATAATAATTCAGTAACAATCCGTATCGCTGTCGTCATTGGCCAGTAGTAAAACGTCGAGTTTTCGTGTTTCCTCCACAAAATCTTTTTCGTTTTTTCACGGCCGTCGTCTCCTAAACTTATTAATTTTTCCCCGTGACAAAAATCCGATGATTTTCATTATCCGAGCAGTTCTGTATACGAATTTCATGACGGTCGTTCCTAGGAAATTTACCGAACCGCAGTTAACTCTCCGTTCGATAACATGACGCGTCACCCGTGATTATGATAATTTACTCTGCAGTAATCGGCGGTAGCTTATCCGTGTAGCAAGGCGCAGTTTTGATATTTTAAACGATTCTTTTTTTCCACTCTTGCCCCTACAAAGAGTATAATTATAATTATGAATTAGGTTTTATCAAAATGTTTCGTCGTCACGCGTCGTTTTTATCGCACCGTAACAGTTTGTGCGAATACTAAATTTTTTCTCGTATACGTTTATGAAGTAAACAAAATATATGTGTCACCAGCTATAGATTCTGCTGTAAAAACGCAAACTTTTAGTAAAGTACTTCGGGGCAGTTGTCCCCTGGCCTTGAATCCTTTGCAAATCTTGTTGTGCCTAAAAATAGTTTGTGGTACACATTTCAGAAGAACGGGAACGAACGGAAATAATTTGTTTGAATATATAATATACGCGCGTACATTTTACAAAAGCGTTCGGATCATCTTTTTTCACTATACCGTTGTTAAAATCGAATTACCCCGCATTAGCTGTTTTCCGTTGCCCGTGATTTATATACTTTGTTTTAATTAAATTCGTAACTGTTCGTTTTTACTCACTTTATCCCGTTCAATTCGACCAAGCGTTCTATATTTTTACTGCGTAGAGTATGCCATGTTTCAAACTATTTTTTCACCGTTTTGAAAACCCCCCAGGGAATTTTGGGAAATACTTTCTCGAGGGTCTTTTTATACGTGTAACGAAACTACGTGAGCGTTATTTCACAGCGTTAGATTTTGTGATGTGTACCGTATATTGTTTGTAAATATTAATTGATGATCGGTCGAGTAACATTACTATCTCGTTGATTCTCGTAAATTTTTAAACGTTGACACCGATTAACATTACTGTAATTTTGCGTTTTGTCTATTCCAATAACAATCTTTAAACTGTTGTTTTCGAAGACGTTCTGTACAGAGCTCTGTCTACGACCGCGTTCACGATGGAATGATTACGTTTTTTTTTTTTCTTTTGTGGTTTTATGACCTATATTATATTCATATGGACTGCAATTGTAGAGAAAAAGAGAGCCAAGATCTGTGCGAGAGAGAAACGATCGAGGAAATTATATTTCGATCGATGATATTCGCAAGAGAGCTAGGAAAAAATACCAAAAGATCCGGTGAAAATCCTCCGGTATTTTTTCGTTCTGGTTCCGTTGTTTTCTCCGGCGTATTATAATTTCTCTCTCGGTCCTCTCCGCGTTTAAGCAAAAATTTTTTTTCTTCGATATGCATATAAGTGTTTGAAGCGCGCTAGAGGCGACCGAAATTCAAACTTTTAAGACGCCATCTGGTTCGAAGGTGATCGGTTATTTTCATACAAATTTTTCTCCAAAATAACAATTTAAAACGCCTACATTTTTAAACTATACCGTATTCTCATAGGTGTGTAGAATGTATTGTTTGATAGGTGGCGACCATTTCCTTTTAAAAGTGAGCCCTTGTATAAAAAAATGTCAAGTGTCTCGTACGGTGTGTGCGAACCGCCGTCTGCAAATGGACGGACAACACCTGCGCAGAGTCGGCTCGTTTCGCGGCGCCGACGTAATCGCCGCCACCTTCCGTGTTTTGCCATGGTTTGCTTGCAGGACGACCGAGAAAGGCGTAGTATTTTCATAATGCCAGGCGAAATGCCCGTGAAAAGTTGCCGGAGGTTAGGTTTGAGGGGTAGGATCACGAGAGACCATTCTAGGATTCTATTGAGACATTCGTAGGGGGCCGCATGCAGGGTTTTGGAACGAGGGCGGTGTGTCCAATGTTGCGATTGATGTGTTTGTAATTACTTGAAATGTCGTTTTTTCTAAAACACCGTGACAGTTTTTCAATTGCGGTCGCGTCGAGGGGGGTCTCAGTTGGGGGACGTAACTGTAGACGGGTTTTTAGTTGCACGACGCGGACGTGTTTTGGGTGGTTTCATCAAAAGTCTTGCCCAGTTGCATTTCTCAGAGAGTAGAGTAGTACGTCGCAGCGATTTAACCCCCCGACGTGCGTATAATAACAATAGCATCGTGCAAAGAGGAGACGTCGTTTGGTGAGGATGGTGGTCGATGCCCAGTGGCCAGAGCGCACCTCGGAATTTGTGTGTAGGGAAAATGACGAAAGTCGGCGACGACTCCGAGATATTTGGCCGATGTTTCGGTTTACGTCGTAGACGGCTATCGGAGAGAACGGCTACCGCTTTTTGCGGTGTACCCCCCAGGCGTGGCGTGTAGTTTATCAGCTTAATGTTCCCCCCGAGAACACTTGTTATCGCAAAATCGACGACGAAACGGCGCGAGTTCTCGAAACGACGACCGGCCGATTGTACAAAACGCATTACAGGCGAATTATTGTGTTTAAATAGTTGGATTTTTGTTTACGAACCGCGTGTGTAGCGATCGGAACGCGACCGCGATGGGCGTAAAATGAGAATCCGCCTCGTCAGGTACCCGGGAAAAGCCACACCAGTTGGACCTTTGGCGGCGGACGACAAAGACGAAGAAGACGGCGACGACGACGACGACGACGACAAAAACGGCGGCGGCGGCGGCGCCAAGATCGACGTCAACAACAACGACGGCGACGACGACGACATGAACTCGTACGAGGCCAGTTGGCAAGAGTGCCGGGTAAAGTGGTGTCTGCGATCGCGGAGCACGGACGACGCGGGTTGGGCGTCCGGAGACGACGGAGACGGCGACGACGACGACGACGACAACAGCAGCAGCAGGGGTCGGACGGCGAGCCGCGGCGTCGGCCGGAACCCGCCGGAGAAACGGCACGCGTGCTGCAGCAGTGACAGCAGCCAGGAGGATCAGCAGACGCTGCTGGCGGCCGCGGCCGCGTCGTCCCGCCGTCCCAAGGCGAAACCGCTGAGCCGGGTGCAGAGCGTCCGGCACGACACGACGGCGGCGCACCGGTACCGGACGCGACAGCGCGTGGCCGCCGAGATGCTGCAGCGGGACGACGAGCGACGGGCCGAAGTGACGGCGGCGGCGGCTGCTCGCGAACCCCCCGCGGCTTACCGGTCGTCGTCCGGCGCGGCAAAGGTCAAGAAGAGCCTGTCGTTCCGGAACCCGGCGCCCAAGAAGGTGGCCATCCGCGGCGGCGGCGGCGGCGGTCCGTTTTGCTGCGGCGACGACGACGACGACGACGATCGTCTCAACAACAACAACAACAACAACAACAACGGTCTGCACGCCGAGCACCGACAACAGCGGACGACGGTGCGCCGAGCCGCCGGTGGACCACCGGCGGCGATGACCGCCGACACCCCGGCCGGACAGCACGACAGCAATTTCGCCATTCCTAGGCCGAAACTCATAGTTCCTGTACACACGTATGGTCTCAGAAAACGCAGGACCGGCAACACGATCTCATCGAACCGCACGGCCAGCGACGCGAACGCGTGCGGCGGCTCTTCCGCGCCCGTCGCCACCTCCTCCTCCGCCGCCGCCTCCACCACCGCCGCCTCCGCCACGTCCTCATCATCGAGCGGCTGTTCGTCCGTCGCCGACACGAAAAAACACCATAACTCGTGTCCAGGTATAATTTCATACTATTAACTCTATTTTGATTTTTTTTTAGAGAAATAAAAAAAGCCCTGGATCGTTAGGTCGCGCGCGGATACGGGGTAGCGACCCCGCTTTGGAGGGTGAGTTAGGTAGGTTTGTGCGGTTTAAACGCACCGTTTTTTCACGTCCGAAAGCGCAACTGGATAATAAATCGTTGCCTTCGATGCTGAGCGGGCTACTGTATACGTCCTGGTAAAAGCATTCGTTTATAACGATTTAAACGGATCTTTCCTATTTCAGCGCTGTGTAAAAGTTTCAGCTCGGTCCGATGTCGTTTATTTCGGATGATCAAATAAATCTGAATCGATGCGTGAAGAACGCGGCCGCCCGGAATGTCGACAGTCTTACGACAAAATAACGACTTAAAATCATAATCGCGTGAACCAATTTTCTAAATTTTTCAGCCACGAATGTCTGTATACTGTTACACTTTTGTGTTAACTAAAACACGAATAGAAAGTGCTAAAGCGCTCGAAATCAAATCAAATATGCACTAATACTTTTGGTCATTAGTGTGTGTGTGAGGAGCTACTGTTTCGTCGTCTCCGCCGCGCGCCAAAACGACTATGTCAACTGCTGCAACGCGCGATGAACCGTTGTTGCTTAAATCGTTCGGATCCGTTTTTTTTTTCCATCTCTGTAAAAACATTTTATTGGGCTAACGATTAAACTACGATGTTTCTTGTAAAACGACTTTGTAAAATCGACCGCCCTGTTTTTCTGTATAATATTCACGAATAATTTAACGGTATATATACCTAAAGAAAAGTCCGATCTTCTGTATTGTAGGTATATACCGTATCGCAGCTTTGGATAATATGCTATAAGTATTCTGTTCTTATACCTTTTCAATTATTTACGGTTTTATTTGTTTATACTTATTTCGTTAGGCAATATTTTTATTTTTTTTTAAAACCCTTTAACAATACGCGTGAACCCGTTTTTTACGCGCGTTCGCCGTAGTACAGCCAGCGGTCCGTAACGCGCTGCTCGACACGCCATCATTATCGGATTATTTTTTAAATTTTTATCCGAACATACAACATATTGATATAAAAGGTGCAAACGAATACGAAATGGCCGAACAACCGATGGTTGGTTGTTCGTTACGAGTTTTCTATATCTAACCGTTTCGCAATGATCGTTGTATTGTATTTAAGTTAAAAATCATAATATATATGTAGATATATTATGGGTTATATAAATTAAGTGGAAATGGAACAGTCATTGTATTATACGTAGTTCGGCGGTGATGGAAAATATTTCAGATCGAAAAACGTCATAGGTTTATAGTCGTTTTGCTGCAGAATTAATTTTCGGCGATTGAAAATAATCGGTCGAACGCATTGATGAGTGTGAACGCATTTCAAATACGATTCTTTTTTTAGTTGATTTCAACTATTTTTTTAGGCGCATTATATTATAACGCGTTTGTGTGATATTTTGTTTTCCACCTTGAAAGTTGAACTGCTATTCGTGTAATTTCAACTAAGCCGCGTTAAAAAAGGCCGTCATAGCAGCCACAAACAAAACTATCTGGCGGCACGTTTAATCACGCATACGTCATTTTAAATCGTATAAATAATCAGTTTAAACATGGACGTCCACTAATGTCTTATGATATAAATTGTGTTTCGTTAAAAATTTAATGTATACCTTATTCAGCTCAGTTATCTGGCGTACGTCCTGGTAAAAAAAATTATACATTTAACAACGAAACGGACGTTATGTCGACCGTACGCGATTTTAATGATCTCAGCTAATACGTTATAAATCTTAAAACCAGTGCGATTTTCGAAATTTTCGGTATTTGGTTAACGCACGACTGAAACCCGAAATTAACCGGCCATATTTATGAACGAAAAACGTCAAAATCTAAAACTGGCTAGCCTAAAATTTTAATGAAACATTTTCTCGAAGCTGTATATAGTACAAAGATACATTATTGTCTAAAATGTCAACGACGATTATTTTCGAAATCATAGAGAAATAACCGTACGCGTTATTGACGAAATGCCGTTTTTAGCGGTTTTTCACCATTTTTCCCCGTCGCATTAGAAATCTATTGAGAAAATGGTGAAAAGTATACCACTCTAGAGTACCATCTTGATCGAATTTGCTAAAAATAGATATCGGTGCGCTCTTTCTGGTAGAAATTTTGTTAACGGTATGGAAAAAAATAAGCATCACTGTAAAACCACCAGCTTCCTCGCTCCGCCCAGAATCTAAAACTAAAATTAATTAATTAATTAATAACACCCTCGTACAGAATTATACCGATAATATACCTTTTTAACACGGATGTGATATGTAATGGTCATTTAGCATTTTGTTCGTGTGTATTTTTTATCATAATTATTTATCCGAAAAATTCTCACGAAAATAATACGTAGCGACAAACTGTATGACTAAAATATTTGCATTATGTACCGCTGCCGACTTTCCGTAACATTTGCATTATTCGCACACCGTGTAAATTTATATAAAACAAAATGTAATGCATGATTTTATATTGTATCTATAATGGATAAAATATACAACCTAACCTTCGTCGAAAACAAATTTCCACTTAATTTTACATTCTTTTTACTTTGTGAATAGTTTGCTCGCCCGCGTTTGAATTACTGTTTTGCAATCATATGTATATTTTAATGTTGTCAATTTGCGCGTTGTGTTCTTTGTATAGTTTATATTATCGCCGCGAGTAGCGAATCCATTTTTCGTGTACACAGTTTTGCGCGTTTAAACGTTTAAATGTTTGCAGAAAGTATAGTAATATTACGTTAATAATTATACTTTACCTATGTATACTTCAAGCGGTGAGATTACAATTAACCACCACGATCGTGTCAACGGGATTTTAAAAATTTCGAAGAACGATATATGAACCCCCGACGATTTCGGTGCAGTTTTAACCTGACCGCATCAACTGTGTGTACACTTTCGCGATCTCCGGTCGTGATAGTTTTGATTCGCAACGGAAATCTTAGAGATCAATAAAAATTAACATTGGAACTTGAGGGGAGCGTCGATTTTTCGCTCACACGCAAATTTAATAGGAATTTTGTCCGCGTATTGTTTGATCGAAATTGTTTTTTTTACCATTTTTCTCGGTCGATTATATCGAAACGTAAACTAAAAATATTCTCCGTTCGGTCTGTATCGTGCATTATTATATCGGCGCGGAACAGGCCTGCACCGTCAAACTCTCGAGCCTACTCGGGCGCCTTTTAAACGACAAACTCGAAATTATATTTTAACGTCGTTGTTGTTTTTGTTCAAGACGGATTCGTTTTTCGAATTGTTCTAAATTGTTGGAAAATAGAATTTTGTACGTACAGACCATGAAAAGTGTTGTTGTGCGTGTTGTTTACGAAATTATATCGTACCCGCGTCTAACACACGCTTATAGTCATTATTAAAAAAAAATAATATTTCGTTGATTTTTTTTTCCAACACACTTCAGCGCAGTGGTGATTTCGAGGTGAATTTCGTTTACTTTCACTCGACGAGTGTTCTGCAAAAAAAAAAAAATATATAAAATAACCGATGCGCTCGCGTGTATAATATAATTGGGTTATCTCGTATACGTCTGTTTGCTCCGTAAACGGTTATTTTTTTTTTAATAGGAACGTGAAAACTTCTTCGCGCGTTCAGACGCCTCACTTGTCCCAGAAATATTTATAGTTTTTAACTTTCGCACGTATTGGTAGTATAATATTCGCAGGGCTTTATAACCCAGGTGATACCGTGAAACGTGTAAACGTCTTATACTAACACAAAATTAGAAGAACAACCGTATATAAGTTATGATATATGATGTACACCTAGCGTTTTTTAACCTAACGAGTCTAAAATTCGTATGAAAAACGCGAACTGGCTTTTCAAAGGCCGATTTTTTTTCTTTTTCGAATGAGTAAAACCTCCTTTAGCTCGTTTTCTCGATTTTGCAACTCTGATTTCTACTAAATTAAAATCATACATTTTATCGGCGGCGGTTTTGACAAAGTCGTAGAAATACACCGCTGGATTACTCGACACTGTAGTTGTTTCGCCAGCCAGTCAAGCCGACTTGACCCGAAATAAATAAATTTTTGATGACGTTGTGCGTTAAAAAGCCAATAGTTTACGAACACAGTTTTTGTCTAAAGACTTTAGACAAATTCAGATCGACATCAGCGTGGTGGTGCCCGACACGGAAACCACCGAGCGTAGTAACTTTTCGCGCGCACGTTCGAATCGTATATGGGGATTATTTTTACGTTATAATACGTCTATATTACCGTACACGACAAAAACACCATAATATTTCTGTCGGGAAAAAGCGTAAATATCTGTTACGTTTGGCCTCGTGTTTTGTTGGCGGCCCAACGTACGATTTTTAACGATTACAAGTCTTTTTTATACCGTGTGTATAACGTGACCCGATGTTTGAAATTTATCAATTTTAACGACACCGTAGCCGACGCTCTGGGATGAATCGCGTTTGACCCGCGTGTTTTTTTACATCCGAAATATTCATAATATACGAAAAAATCATCACTTTATATATATATGTGTATTGCAGTACGTTAAAAATAAGCCTGGCTTGCGTCCATTTGACGGCCGATCGCAACGGCGCGTTCGTTATCCGTTGTCGAAATGATGCACTCGCTCGCAACTATCAGTCGTTTGACTCTCCGATCGATCTTCGAAAAAGATGTCTAACGTTATAACGTAGCAACGAGTAATTTATAACCGACTAACGATATCGCCGTACGATATTCAATCTTTCGATTGTGTACAAATATAACGAAATCGTAATGAACGCAACACGTGTACGCACAAACAGTGTTTCAACCAGCCATATGTCTACCATTTTAAACCGGCATTATTATATTCATAATTTTCCTCGCGACAAGAATTAAAAAGTAACACGACCTATAGTGTGTAAAGATTTACACTACACGTGTTCTCGGGGTGGTCTGTTTATGTAGGTATTTTTTATATCGTTGTACGATAATATATTTTACCTACGTACGTTAATTCACACCGAAATGCCGAGTTTCATTATTTAAACGCAGTTCGAGATGCGCCCGTAAACATCTTTTATATTTTGACGCAATGCGATTAGGAACCCTTCTTCGCGTGTACTCCTTTCTAACAACTGCTGCTGCAATCTTCCGACGACCCGTGGGAAAAATTGCGACTTTTTTTTGTTTCGATAGAGTGTATCTCGAGAAGCAAACTGGTTCGTTTTGTATGTAATACGTACGAAAATGTGTGTTTTTTTACTCTTCGTTTTCATCCGCAATGCTGTGGGGTCGTACGCCGTGTGTGTACAAAGTTTTTCCCGGTCAAACGGTTCGCGAGGATTTTCCTCTGCGGAAAACTCCTACCGGGATTATTTCGCTCGGCGTGTTCTGTTGTGACATCTTCGGGTTTACGTCGATATTTTGCAATTGAAAACCTCGGTGGCCTTATATGTGCTGTAGGGATCTAGATACGGAGATATGTGAGTCGTAGTACGTTTGTAGTTTGTACAAAAGAAAAAAACTGCCTAACACGTATCAAGAAAATAGTAATCCGCGTTTTAGAATCGCATGATAATATCGTATAACAGTACGAGATTAGCAGCGATTCGATTCGAGTGTATACGAAACGGACCGCGAACGTGACGGACACCATTGAACGCACAGAAAACGCATTTCCAAATGTGTATCATGTTCGAAACGTACACTGCAAATTCCTGAGCAATTATCTCTGGTCGTATACGCCGCGTGTGTCCGTAAAGAAATGATTTCTGCGAATTGTTTTAGTTTAATGTAAAAACATTTTTCTTTCCAAATACCCGTGTATCCATACATATATATTTAGTAAAACGTATACAATAGATGCTGTACCCACTATTATAATAATCGTTACAAACATCGCAGGCGTTTTGAAAAGATATCAGTTTTGAGAGATGATTTTTTCTCTCTATGCTAAACTGTCTCTATACTTGTGTGTTTCGTTCAAACGCGCGTTTAGTGTAAATTTCGTTTTAGGTTTGTCACGGACGTATCGAGCGGCGGTGTGTCCTACGCTCGATGAAAGTGCGTTTTTCGAATGACTCATATTTTTACGCGCGTGTATACAGCGTGTTCAAAATGTAACGTAATGCGTACATTTATAGTTCTGTTGACGTGTTGGTATATACACAACGACTTGTTCTCAGACTTGAGTATAAAAGTATAGACTTAACCTCTCGATAATATCCATAAAATTTCTATCAAAATGTTCGTATACATGGGCCCCGTTCAGAGTGGCGCAAATTTAAAAAACGTATAATAAAAAAGAAGAAAAAAAAATCGGATAAAAAGAAATATCCTGCGCTAAATTTCTGTCCACGACTTTTCGTATCGCTCCGATTACACCAATGTCAGTATACCTCTAAAGAAAGGTCTGTGAACTCCGGTGGTACTTTGGTAGCAGATTGATTTTTTTTAAATTTTGCCTGAGTAAACCAAAAAAAAAATTTCGGAGAGCTATACGGCGATATAAATTTGTGTAGAAGTTTTCGTTTGGAAGCGACGCTCTGATTTTGGAAATCAGAGTAAATTTTCCGATAGGTTTATCGACTGCGGCGATATTTTGGTCCTAGAATTTCGCTCACTTTTCGACTAATACCGCCCGAAGACGATTCGTCTGCGAAACATTGAAATTACCTGCGTGATGGCGTTTTCGCGTAGTGCTCTCCGATCTTAACTACGAATACCAAAAAAAAAAAAAAATTTGGCTTTATACCTAAAGAGATTTTTCAGTTTTACACGAATTCCGAGAACACACAAATGTATAGTAAAAAGCCCATTGGAGTGGCTAGTATTGGTCCGATCGAAACCGCCAATACCATTATAATCGGGGTACGCGTTGTTTAAATTGATATATTTTTTTAACGTCTTTTTCGGAGTTGATTTACCATTGCTTTCAGACGTTAAATATCGCGTTTGAACCACAATAATTTGAACCGAACCTGCGGTGACCCGTCCAAAGCGCGTAGTAGTTGCGTCAAACTCTACCCACTAGACCGCCAGTCTTTTTTTTAATTTCCATTTGAAGTCGTCTACGTGTGTGTCATATTCGTCGACCCGTCGATATATATATATATTTTTTTATTGTTTAATTAAAGTTTGATTCGGGTCTCTCGAACGCCACGCTGTATGCGTCGTTTACTACGATTTTTTTATTTTTTTTTACACCGCGGTTCGGTTTTTACACTACTGCCTGCCCGTATTGTGCGCACAGACCTGTACAAATTGTATACTATTGTCACTTGTCGGCTTAAGATAATAAATATTTAGCTTTCACCGACGCGCGTATAACGAGTAGATCTAGTAATCGGGAGTTTTATTATATGATTTTTTTTATTCTATTCCTCGCGAATGAAAACGCCGCGAACAGCACAAATTGCGCAGGAAAAACAAAACGTGCAGTTCTAAAACGCCGTTTGTTCAGTAGTGTACCTGCTGCAGTTTCATTAAATTAATTATTTTTTTTTACTCATTATGTGGGTTGTCTAACCTTTAAACCACACACATATAGGCAAAGTTATTTAAGGAATTCATTGTTGAGTTAATTTGTTTAACTCTATTTAATTTGTTTTTTGCTCAAATGGTTTGATTCGGTATACCTGTATGTCAGCCACACAATGTATAGTTTAAAAGTAGAAATTTTTGCGTAGTTAAAAGTCTATAACTTAAAATGTACAACATTTTTTCTTCTTCTATAGTGTGTTTGGGTTTAAATCGATCTCGTTGTTGAAAATGTGATTTCTCGTATGCTTTTTTTTTTCTATCGAAATAACCTCAACGTCAGTATTATATATCGGCCGGTATTACTATTTGATTTTTCGAATAAAATAGGAACTCGGATGGCTGCATATATGTAGAAATTAAGTATGGAACGCGCTCTGGCCTGATTCAATAACAATCTGATGTCCCCCCTTGATCTATTGCAAGAATTATTCTCAGTTAAATTTATTTTGAAAAACCTGGGGAACAATAATTATTATTACCTACCCTTCGAGTTTCACCCGTTTTGTACGGTGTCTTCGTCTTTCTCCCAACTGTTTGGGCTCGGCCATCCTGGTCGTCCACTTATCACGATCATTCACGTTCCCGACACACACATAATCTTAATTGTTTCCCTTCAACGTTAATTTCGATAACCGCTCTTATAAGTACATGCTTCGATTTCTTCTCTCCTCGTCCGCACATATCATCTCGGTCCATATTTTCCCTCATCGATGCAAACACCAATAGGCACTTGTACGTATTTCATCTTCTCTTGTTACTCCACTCGTCACACACACTTTCAGCCTCATTGGCTTTCTGAAAACACTAATTTAATCCTGCTCACCGCCATTACTCTTCTCGTATCGTCATTTCCTCCAAAGTTATCCACACGCTGTTTTACTCGTCTTCAATCGAACGTCTTTTCGGACGGATTCAGTCCGCAGTATCGCGTGGTGTGTATTTTTATTGAAAATACCGTTTTCCACACGGTACAGAACCGTATAAAATCAAAATTCGTCAACATTGAAGAATGGGCTGTATGCTTATTGTTACTAAGGCCCAACGCACACCAAAAGAGCAAAACTGCTAACTCTGCGGCGGTTGACGCGATACTTTGTCCGCGCCGACGTTCGTAAGGTTCGTTATAGAAAGCGTTTTTGTTGATCTCTCGGCCAGCGTGTGCAGCACGAGAAACTGGCGAAATATCCGGCGATCAGCATCGAATCGAGATTCTCGGTGTATTTTGTGTCTCTGACAATATTTTTTTATTCGTTCTTTTTTCCCCCCGTGTCGCTTACGGTACGATTTTGTTTTCCGGTTTTGAAAAAACGCGTGTTTAGGCGAGACCTGACCTCGAGAACAACGGGCTCGGAAACAACCGGCGTTCGATTGCCGTATTTTTCTTTCATGAAAATTATTGTTTAAAATCGGTTTTTTTTCGGCATCTGCTGCAGCGTGTCGGCGTTTCATTAAACCGCGCGAATCGTGTCGAGATTTACACCCGCGACAACAGCTACAGTACATACACATTTCTGCGTATATTCGTTACAAATCGTAACAACGACCGCGTCGACGGAAACGTAGTAGTATCGTGTTAATAATTTAGCAGGTATATAGCACGAAAAATCGGATACAGATTACAAGACCGTAAACGGCGTCGATCGGAATACAAATATATTGTTGTTGATTCGCGTTTACGGCACGTTTTTCTTTTGTCTCGTCGCGGAAATCGCAACAGAGTTTTGTTATAACTATTATTGTTACCGACTCGGTGTCGTTAAAAATGGGTACCTACCTTTTTATTAGAAGAGTCCTTGAGATGTGCTTTTTGTATACTTTTCGTTTAAAAAAGTTTGAGGGTCGCGTTTAAGATGGCGTATGACGACGGTCCTCCAAAACGGGTGATCGAAGCAGCATCCGACCTCGGGTGATCATACGAAAAGTGAGCCTATACGAAAAGCCGATTTGTGTTCACGCGTATTGCAATTACACGCACCGTATTATGATTACTTGTGATTATTGATTTTGATTCGCGTAAAATCAACGGTAAAACTAACCGCGCTCTGTCGCCACAATCGTTGTTTTCGGTGACGAACGTTTTTAAGATAATATTATTACGACCGAGCGTCCTTGGGACTGTAAAAAAAATATCTTCGTTCCTCGACCAAGGGCTTTTCCTGCTCCGTCTTCGCACGATTATACTAATTGTATATATTGTATCGTAACGACAAAGTGTTTGCAGCAGCCGACGCCCTTGTGCCAGTGACATCATCAGCGCAAACCCAACTTTCTCGCATAATTATCGTAATTAATATCGCTGATCATTATTATTTAACGACCCGCAGTCCGATGTGGCCGGTAAATCCTCGGATACGCGAACAAAATTGTAGAGATATTGATATCCCGGATACTGGGGGACGTGTGATCTCACCGCGGGGAATCGCCGACGTAAACGCAAGTTATTGGCTTAGTAATATACGATATTCCAGTAAAAACTGAAGTAAATTTTAGTTGGCAGTTTGCGCTAACCAAGTTTTCGATTGTTCGAAATACTTTTATCTTACAAGTATAAAAGTCCCTTTTTGTTTTACTATAACGTCAACGTTAAAATACGGGGACAACTCGAAAGGTTAAAACGCGTGCGCAGACGTTCTTTTTGTGCGAACACGTTGACACTGGAGTCTGTAGGGTTTTCGGGGATTTTTCATTAGGCAAGAAAAACTCGAAGGGATCGATTGATTCTTACCAATTTGTGTGTTATCATCGCGGACTTTTTTCTGTGCTGAACTTTTCGGATAGGTACCAGTAGAACCGGTATTAAGAGTACAATCTTTCGTATCGTTCTATAAAGTCACCCCGAGATGGTGTCTTTCAAGCATTTCTTGAAGCACAAGACGGCATGATACAAAAACGAGAATGTCAAAATTTTGATTTCAATCGCTAGGTGATATGACACGCAAACAAAATAGGAATCGATTTTGGTCGATTTCGAGCGATGTACAAAACGTAGATATTTTGGAATTTTTTGCTGCAGCTATTTTCTCATAACCTTCAATTTTCAGTCTCGATACAATTCAAACAACACAATTCTGTAAGACGTCGTGAAAACAATTCTAATATCGGTTGAAAATTATTAAGTTTATAAACGTGTTCACACCGTTATTTTTACGTTTTAATTTTTTTTAATTTTTAGCTTAAACGATATTCAATCGATTTCGACCATTTCCGAGATAAATACCGAACTTATAATATGTTTTATTGTTATTAATATTTTATTGGGGATATTAAACGCGGTCATCGCGAAATCATTTTCACTGTTATTGTGTACCTGCTCTTCTATAATTATTTCAAAATAAAAAACAATGTAGTCTTTTTTGTTTACTGTTTTCTTAAATCACTCATTGTCTGTGTATACTTATGGACCCTTTGGTGTCCCGAATGTAACGTTACTATTAATTTTTCAATATCGTATTGGCAAAATTTAGAAAGTTTCCGGCATTTTTCGAGCAGGAGGCATGAAATCGATACAACCATATATCATGTTTTTGAGCCGGATGTGAATAATGATCGTGGTGATTCTGCCGTGTTCTCTCTTTGAAAAATCCTACGCAATTTAATTTTATTCGTTTTAACTGGATTTTAGACGATTTATCACGGGCAAATGTAGATTGTTGAGCTAAAATTTTCGAACCGGTATACAACACGATCCGGCCGGTTTTCTGCGGTCCGTTGGAATCGATCGCGTAACATTTAATAGAAAATTATGTATTACGATATATTTATTCGTATAATATATTTCAATTTTAAGTTATAAAACAAACTGTTCTGATACAAAATAAGTTAACGAGTAAAATAAAGATAGTAATATACACTTTTAATCCACACGGTTTATTATAGGTATCGTTTTCGCTCTTTCTATAATTCTTTTCTCCCGTTTACCGAGATTAAGTAGTATTTGTGTTGTACGCACGAGGAGAGATTTATTTAACGCTATCGTCAAAACTGTCCGCGTGTTTCCGGGTTCGTATATATGAAGAACGACTGCGTATAATACGATTTCAAAATCGTCTCCGTTCGTCCGCGAGATCATTAATTATTACGATGTCGTCTTGTCTCCTCTACTCGTCTGTTTTCACTTTTCGGTCTCGTGGAATTTTACCGTAAAACATAATAATATGCATTTTAGTTTGTTTGTTTATGTCGCGTACCACCGTTTCAAGCACTCGAGTGAAATCTTTGAGATTATGTAAACGAGAAAACACCGAAAAAATGTATAAATGACTGTGGCACCCTCTTTTTATCATGTTATTTTTTTTTGATAACGCGTTCTAAACCGATTCCTGTGGAGGCGTTTATAACAATTTGTAAATTGCGTTTTTCGCACTTCGTTTCCACACTTTGTTCTCCTCCGCAGGATATACGCTCAAAAATCGAAATACGATTATCGCGTACCGTAGTTAAGCAAATACCGGTTCGAAAAATTATTTTTGAAAAATGTACAGGTCGCAGCACAAAATACAACGCGTGTGTACAAACAAATGGTAGTACTTTTTGGAGTAAGATAAGAATTCATCGTACGTTTAATACACTTATCGCGCGCGTGAACGGCGTGTGTAATTTACGTAAAAAAAAGTACTGCTCTCGTTCGACAAGTGTCTCGCGGCCTCTGCTGCAGGTCACAGAAGAAAACTCCTGTTGGATTTGGCCTCAAAATTGTGCAGTCCCGGATAAAACGGATAAAAATTCTGAGCGTACGAAAAAATAACGTTTTCCAGGCTCTGCAAAAGTACTGTATACTACTGTAGTGGTGTTTTCGCTGTCTACTAGAATAACCACCGAAAAGAAATTTTCGCTCGATAAACTTGCTCGGTGTCTTGTCGCGCAGTCGGAAGTGTGCGGGAGAACACCGTCCAAACGATTTACTAGGTATTATACCGGTATTTATAGTGTTTCACTGCAGAAGTCAGATAGGTAGGTCGGTCATTATGTGGCGTGTAAGTATTTATAAGGGTTTGTTTTTGTTTTTTTCCACCCCGAAACGACTTTGTGAGGGCGCAGTAGACGTTTTCTCCCCCCGCAGTCGTGTACGTCTACTCTCCGAGCGCGGTGCGTGTGTATAAGACAAAAACGTCGTCGCCAAAAAAAAAATGATCGAAATTTCCGTAAAAAGGCTCCACGTTTCGTCCCGCGATAACCATCGTACACGCTGCGATATGTTGTTATTATGTGGTAACGTCGACCCGTTTTTTTTCGTCGATTTATATAGACCGTACGAATAACGCGCTCTTGTAAAAATATATATACAATTGGTTATA
Source organism: Hormaphis cornu (assembly GCA_017140985.1). Classification (NCBI taxonomy): domain Eukaryota; kingdom Metazoa; phylum Arthropoda; class Insecta; order Hemiptera; family Hormaphididae; genus Hormaphis; species Hormaphis cornu. The sequence goes on from CM029357.1 coordinate 8,711,525, forward strand.
TATTCAAAACGGCGGATTGTGCAATATCATTGTGTACAACACACCGTATTGTGCGACGTATAAATAATTTCCTCCGATGTATATTTTTTTACTGCGCACGGGCAGCGGTGTGAATAGTTTTTGTATTACGGTTGCTCTATTCGGTTCAGAGCGTCGATTTTTTTTCGAAACCGTCGCAGTTGGCGAAACGCGTCGGGAAAAAAATTGCGCGATATTGTTATAATCGTATGCGCCGACTCTGCAGTAACGGGAATATACATATATATCTCGTGCGTGTATTTAATTGGTATTATGTAGGTATTTTTTATTTCGCTTAAACGGTCGAAAATGTTTTTTTTAAAAACTTTTTACCCGTTATTTCATTAGTGAGCTGCGACGGTTTAGAAATTTTGTGCACTCCCTACCGTAAAGTATCTACTACTTGTACGTGTCTGTACTAACTTTTAAACGTACGATCTATACGCGCTTTTCATGTACAACACCGTCGTCGGCAAGTTTTGTAATGTTTTTCTAAGTTATTTTGCGTTTAAAATTGTTATAATACGAAGTCTACAACACTTGAAAATAATCACGCGACTAACGTTTTAATAAAATAATTGTGACTCTCGAAAACACGTTATTGGTCGTGGAGTAGGTAGATGACTTACTGCTTATCATTTGTTACGCGTCTATAACGAGATACGTCCGTCAAAAGTAGTTCCGTTTGAAACGAACAAAGTCGTTTGATCGATATCGTCAAAAAAAGAAAAGGGGTCCGTCTAAAAAGAAACGCGTTTCACGAAAAAAAACCCTCGTAGAATGGTCCGAAATCGATGACCTTTTTTTTTAAACCGATAAGACCTTCTACAGTTCGCATCGGGCTATATTTTGAAAATCACGAATCAAACGTGCACCGTCTTCTCATTTAAGGTAAAAAAAAAATTATTGAAATCAGTCGTAAGAAGCGTGAGAGGGTTTTTTTTTTTTGCTCGGTCGGTTTTGTCCGTTCATCGAAAACGATAGATACTAGCCGAATTTCGTCCCTCGTGAAAACAATAGGGAGACTCGCATTGACATTTTATACTGCATACGTGTACAATCCGAATTTCATATTTGTCTCGTTTCTGTCGTTCGGTGTATTGGATTTCAACACACTGTACTTTTTTCAGTAACACAGTAAACATTGAGGTGTATTAATTGAACGCTAGAAGCATATGTCTGCGAATTGTTACGATCATACATGACGTACGTTTCGGTTTTGCGGCGATCCTATCGCACTGTGCGATTGACCTAAATTAAAAAAAATATTATCGTTCTAAAACAAAATTTGAATTTTGCTCTTATTTATATTCTGTTGTTGTATGTACGTTGATGGACAATTGTGACGAAATATGTACGAACCACGACTTTTCCGTTCCAACGAATCTAAGGCGATTTTTTTCCCCGTTTGTCCAACCTCGCTCGATTTCGTATAAAAATATCCGTTTGACACGCGCGATTCGACCGACTGCACGATTGATAACAGATTGAACCGGTTCGTTTGCCCTCGTACCAGTTCTTGTACACGCGGATCTTTGTACAACACTCTTGTACATATTTTTTCTTCGAAGATTTCATCATTTTTTTTCCAGGCAAATCGCACAAAAAACTGACGGTTGTTATTGCAGAGCTGTAATTGTAACTATAACGACTATACGATTACAGGGTATAATTCTCAAGCGGCGGGTATAAATATAAAACTGACAATGCGCTGTAAACAGTTTGGCCCCTCGAATCCGAGAATAAAAAACTGTTTTTTTTTTTTAGAAGATAACGGAAGAGTGCTTTTTCATATTTCAGTAAGTTCAATTGAATATATGGACAAAAGTCTGAATCGATTGTGTCAAAAACACCGCGATCGCCGTAATTTTTAACGTTTTTCCTCCCTAGGTTTTTCGATTGTAAATTTTGAACCCTCGAATTTGAGACCCGCGTCAAAATACCGTCTGTGTGTATACCTAGAGGTACTGAATTTAATAAAATCGGAGCATTGTCGAAGAACAGTAGAAAAAAAAAACGTCTTACACTTTATAAAAACCATTATGCATTCTTCGCCGTACTCGGAATCTCAAAACGGGAATCGCGCAACAAGAGGGTAAACAAAACAAATTCTGTACGCGGGTAGAAAAATTGGAATCGATTGTGTCAAAAACACCGCGATCGCCGTAATTTTTAACGTTTTAACCTAGGTTTTTCGATTGTAAATTTTGAACCCTCGAATTCGAGACCCGCGTCAAAATACCGTCTGTGTGTATACCTAGAGGTACTGAATTCGATAAAATCGGAGCATCGTCGAAGAACAGTAGTTATCGTGGTTTTGTAGTGAAAAAAAAAAAATATGTTTAAAAATTGTGGTACACACACACCACGCCTAATGTCAACGCGTCTGTGTTCTCCAGTGTCGACGACGACGGCGCGGCGACCTATCGTATAAACGGTGAGAGTTTTTCGTGAAAGTCGTTCGACCGGATAATATAATAACGATATTGTTAAAAACCGCTTCGACCGGCGTCTGGTAATGTCAAAAAGAAAATAAATAAATACGACAAAAGGAAACGAATAACCACGATGTACAATATAATATTTTGAGTGTGCACTCAAAATATATAGTTGACCTCGGGTATCGACATCACAACAACAACAACAATGTGATTTGTGACGACATGATATTTATACAGAGTGCGGTGCGGTGTTTTTGAACGGTAAATACATGAGATAAAATTGTTAGTTTTGTTAAAAAAATTTTTTTTTACAAATAACATTCGTAAGAGCGTAGAGTTGAGCGAGAGCCACTTGTGTGGATGGTAGTATCCAAATTTTTTTTTTTTTCTGCTTAAATGGCTAAAAAAGACTAAAAATCGATTTTTAAAAATATAATAATAATAGTAGCTGCGTCGTTGTACCGCAGCGTTTTTGCTCGTTTGATCAACAGCCACTGTTCTTCTATTCGTTCTTCCTTCTGACAATTATTGATCGCGTTAAAATTCACAATACCTATTACTATCATCGTACTATGCGGTGTTCTCCTCTATAGTTGTTATTCTGCAGTTAAAATAAAATATACAACACGTTTAACACCTACACCGATGATTTCGACTCGATCGCGTCACCATTTTAAATTATGAATTTTGTTAATACATTAGGTATAATAGAAGCGTGTCTCGTAAGATAATAATACACAGAGATAATTATTGTTCTACGGAGACGTACCGGAGAAAAATCGTCCCAATTTGTTTTTTCTAATTTTTCGCACCGCTTTTTGCTTGACGCGTATTATGTTATGTTGTTTGTCTGTACCCACCTCAACCGCGTTATAGTGCTCTCGCAAGGTCTTTTCAAAACGTTTTTTTTTTATGTTTTAAGTAGGTATATACATAACACGCTTTGCCACATAAACTGTGTGACCTTATCGATATTACTTTATATGCTACACGCAATAGGTATTTACACCATAACGTATTTCCTTCTCTTCCAGCGATTCCCCCGTTTAAATGTTGTTATCAATCAAACTTTTTGCCGTCATCGTCGTTAATTACCCGTTTATTATTATTGCTAAAATCGTATGCACAATAATAATACGTTTTGTATTTCAATTCTGTTATTTGCACTCGCCAAGACGTTTGTTACACCACCGGCCGTTATATAGTTTTCCTCTTCTCCTCCGATTCTTGACGCGCGCTTGTAAATCCAATGGTCTTGTCAAACGAGTAAAATATTATAGTATATTGGTTAGGTTCACGTCTTTTATGATCTACCAGTTGCAAAAAAAAAAGTGCGTCCAAACAATTAATAAACACACTTTTTAGAAAATCTTTTACCACCGCTCCTTTGAGAAACTTTAAACAGGTGCCTACGTGCGATTTCCGAACAAAAAATCGAATAGGATTTACAAAATGTTGAAGTTTTTACAAGTACACGTGTTTTAAGTAATGAAAAATCAAAAGTATTGCGCGAATTTGGCCTCGTACCTTTTGTTGGTGTACTCTGCAATAATTGCAACAATTCAAACGGTTTCTGTTCGCGACCCTTGTCGTGTTTTAACTGTTGTTGTATCTTTATCGGTTTGTGTATTTTGTTTTTAGACGTTGATAATAATTATTAAATATCTTTTTTTTTTTCTATTCATAAAAATGCAAAGCACTTAGTAGGTATGAATAGTTTGTTGAATGGTTTCTGAGTTTGACGATGAAATATTCCCCGCAAAAAAACAACTAACTTTTCAAATTTTTTTCAATTATACATATAATACGCGTCAGTTATGTGGCCTGCAACGAATAATGGACAAAAACGTTCTCTCGTATACTTCAAGATTGTGTATAATCTACACCAGTTTTGTACGTTTTATTTTCTTAGAACACCTTGATGGTGACCGTGTTTTTGTGCTGTTGACAACTCATTATTTATTCGATGTAGCGATGAATAATTTGCTGTATAAATATTTTTTTCGTAATTTCTTTCTTCACCTAATTGGTTGTTACGTACAATTCTTTAGTAAAAAAAAAAAAAAAAGTGGCGTTGCTACGTTATCGACTCGGTTCTATAACCGATCTGTTCTCCGGGTAATTTGTTTTAAAAGCCTTTTAAATGTTTACTTTCGTTTTTGTTCGTTCAAAATCAATAGGCTTAAAAAAACCTTTTTACACGTTATATACTGCATCAGTAATTATTATACACAGGTATATTTAGCGAGTATGGTAATTCAAACAGTGGTGTTTATTTCTAATACGTGAGAAGACGAAAAAAGACGTTTCGCGCCTTTAATCCGCTATGATCGTCTTAAAATACATTATTTTATACATTCGATCGTGTGAAACGAACGTCGAAAACGTAAAATATTACGTGGGTACACATAAATTTATTCGAGTATATTATGTTTACTCAGTAAATCGGTTTTTTTTTTTTCTTACGTTCCGTTATTGGGACACGCGTAAGTAATCGCAGTACCGTTAAACGTAAATTATAATTACCTGTGCGAGAGCGACTCGTTTTGAATTTCGAGCAATGCAAATCGTATTTTAAAAACTCGTATTTTTCGATGACACGATTTTTCGAGTACAAGTTTATCAGCCGAACGATGTTATAATTAAAATTAGGTATAAAATTCACTGCGGTTTAAGCGGCTGGCACGTACAATGCGTATAACATAGGCGTTATTTTCGGGTTCACGCCTCTATCACCGACCTACCAGGATTAACAATGTATCCGAATATTAAATAATTAAAAACGGCGATTAGTGTGTACAGTACTATACTAAGTTTGCATGATTTAAAGACGATGCGCATAAAATATGTATACCGAATGAAACACTGCTCTGGACGCTGTCGTTCGCATAATAAACTTTTGTACACAGTATTGTACACTGCATAATACGATATTTATTATACAGTGTGTTGTAAGACGATACGATTTTTACTTTGATTATATATATATATATATTTACTTGATTACCACAAAGTCTACAACTGGAAATATTTGAAAATAACGGACGTTTGAATAAATTTAAAAAATGATATAATCCATGGCTATTATTATAAATCGACCCAATGGCGGCGGATACGACGGGATAGGAGAAACGATTACAGAAAAAAAATAAAAAGTTTTCGCGTTTTGTTTTCGGCTATTGCTTTTTCGGTGTTGAAAATTTTGCAAAAAAAATAAAGTGGCGGTATATAACGAATAGTACACTAGTATAAATCGAACCATTTTGCGAGGCGTGACAGTTTTTCAATTAGATAATACGTTTTTGTCGAAAAAACTGTACCAAATATGTTATTATGTCAGCTCAGTAAAAGAAAAAAAAACACTTTTAAAACTAAAAATGTGTTTTTTTTTTATTTCCTCAGAATTATACGTTTTGTACGGTCCTTTGTTTTTTTTTTTTTTTTTCGCAAAAGCTAACAACGGCCCTGTTATTTTTGAAAAATCAACCTCCCCCACGTTCACGACATCTTGATACAATCGACCAAACGTTTCGATAAAAAGTCGGAATGTGAAAAAAATTTTGTGTTATTATAAAGATTTGTCTATAAAATACAGCTGCGTGACGTCATAATAACGACATGTCGGCTATATTTTGTAGACCCAAAAGCGGGATAAAAGTTGTGAGACTGTTGTGTGTCCAATTGGTCCGATGACAAATCTGAAAACCGGCTCAAAGTTTTGGGGAATCGATCGAGAGAACTGTTGTTTGTGATTATTTGAAAACTCGAAAAATAATAAAATATTGTTTTCTTCGAAATCCGACTTTTTACCGATTGAACGGCGGGGCCAGTTGTCGATTTGCCTCGTGAGAACATATTCAGGTGCGGTTTATTCAAAATTATCGATTAGAAAGAAGCTATTTGATCGAGGCAGACGACTATAATATTTATCGCTGTATAAAATATTCTCGCGTCACGACATGATTAAAACTAGCTGTGCAAATATAAATACCGTTCGAATTTGTTTTCGGATTCAAACGGTCGAAAACGTGACCACTATTATAACATTACTTACATTATGTTGCGCATCATTATTGTACACCGTTTCGTGTTTGGAAACCATTGCGAATACACAGTTATGTTTCGTTCGTATTGTGTTCGTCGACCGTATATATTATAATAGCGTAGGTGCGTTTTGTGCCTTCAAATGGTTCTAAGAATATTTTTATTTTTTATATACAGCGTACAATCGAAGTACAAAAACATCCACAAGCATGACCTTTTTAATTTGATAATAAATAACTCGTAAAAATTTCAATTCTAAAAAAAATCGCACAAACTTGACGATACCACCGGCAGACTTGTGATTTTTTCAGTGACGGAGCGTGCGTTCACACTTCCTGTAAAAAAATACCTCGTGAAATACCCAATCAGATGTTTCGGATTTAAAGGCGATTCTAGCCACAAATGATTGGTTTTTACCGGACTTAAATGTGCTCCAAATCTATTCCGATATCCCCGATTTCGAAAAAACGTTCTATTCTCCGGTATTTTTGACCGTCTACGCCAAACCCTTACAAAGTTTTGCCAGCACTAGAATTCATGATACCTATAGGCACACGATATAACAAAGGTTCGATTGTTATTTGTTGTGTGTTGTACACTGCAGGAAAATATGGTGAATTTATCGTGATCGGTGTGGTCGATATCCAGTAGTCGGGCCAATATTTAAGTACGCGAAAAAATATAGGGTTCCCAAAAAAAACATTGTGCATCCACCCTCAAACGGCCTCAATACGTACATTATACTTGGCGTGTACGACTTCCGTCGTTTATTCGTGTATACTCCAATGGTTTTTAACGGGTTCAAAAACTGGTCTTATGGAAAATTATTGGCCTCGGCGACTTGTTTGCGAACCATAAATAATGTCGAATACTGTATAATATTCAGGTTTCTATCGATATTTAGTTTTCTGTCGGAACAAGCGGTAAAATAGTAAACGAGTATAGTTGTTATTGCAATATTCGCCACAGTACAGTTTAAAACCCGTAAACCGTCCAATTCCATCAGAAGTATACCCCACATATATCAGCCACTTTTTCCGGTGTTGTATTTACGCCGATTTTACGTACATTGTTGCACGTAATTAAATATTTCTCTTCGGTGCGTGGAAAGAAAAAAAAAAAATTATAATATTTTTATAAGATTATTTTTTTTTTTTTTTTTTTTTGGTTTATTCAGAGCTCGCTATTATTGTAATAATAATAACATTAATACAGTATTATTATGACATTATAAAAATATATGGTTACACAACCGTTTGCTGCCTTAAAAAATAAAAACCTTAAACCAAAACGACCAAGGACACAAACGACACAAGTAGAGCAAAACACGCGCGTGTGTATAAATATGTAATAATACGTTCGGCTGCATTTCTATCGATTTACTCGCGCACAAATACGATCTATCGCGACATTTTTATGTTTTAAAATTTAGTCAACGTCGTTTTCACGTGTCATATAGGTACGAAAATATTATGCGAAAACGACACAAGTGGTATTTGAAAAGAAGTTCGAAAGCCCCGCGAACGTAGAAATCGTGCTGCATACAAAATAAACTTTAATAAATTAAAAGTAATCCCAGGAAAATCGGAAATCGATTTAAATATAATTAATAAAAAGAAGTCGGGATCCACTCTCACAGTCGCGTGGGTAGTTTGACGGAGTTTTGGGCGGGTCGCCGTTTTGGAAGTCGTGGTTCGCATCGTTTAATCGTTGCTTTCGAAAAAACGGTTCTGAGCCAGCTCAGTTATCGAGTAAACGTTAAACCCAAATTTAAAATTTTTGAAAAATAGTTCTACAGTACAAAGATACATTTTTTTGTTAAAAATTTCGAGACAATCGAAACTAAACCAACGATCGAAAAATTGTGCGATTTTCAACATTTTTGGTGTATGAGCGACGTACGACTGATGTCGTGTTCAAATTTCAAGTGTGAAACTTATCAATGAAAAACCGCAAAATCTAAAAATGGCTATAAACGGCCTAAAATGAAACGAAACTTTTTGAACTTTTTTTTAAAGTTGTATAGTACAAAGAAACTGTCTAAAATTTCAACGTTCCTCGACGATTATCTTCGAGATTATGGAGAAATAACTACACGCGTGAAATGCCGTTTTTAGCGGTTTTCAGCATTTTTTTTTTTGGTCGTTTTTTCCGTCGCGTTAAAAAACTATTGAGAAAATCGAAAAATGACCTCTCTAAAATCTTGACCCGAAAACCAAAGGTAATCGGTGCACGCTTCATAATTTTGTTAACAGTATAAAAAAGTAAATAGATCTTTGCGAAACCCGCCCACTAGCTTCCTCGCTGGCGTTCAAAAACTCGCTAGTCTTCTTTTGATCTAACGTTTCTCGGCTCGTTTTTTTCGCAATTCTCTCCGTTCACATATACGTCGTGTAAGCGGCGTCTCGACGTTCGCCCGCCCCAGTTTAGGCACATTTTTAGTTGAAATATGTCACACTTACTTAATTTTAGTCTTCGATAACGCCGGCGGCAACGAGTGTTTTCAAATTTCGGCAAATTCGTTGAGAAGTGTACCACCACCGAAATGACGCCACCGTCGTATTGTTTTTGGTTTTTTTCAGCGACGGGCGCATTTTTTTTTTTTTTGACAAACGTATGTGTGTTACGTATGATGATCTCATCGACGAATTTGCATATATCCGAGTGCGCAAAACAATAACGAAAAGTGCCGCCGCCGCCGCCACGCCACCGCTGCACGACCGCCGCCGTCGTCGTCGTCTTTCGCGCGCGCTTGTGAAATCGTCGTCGTGGCCCCGATACGATATAATATTATTATTACAACAACAATAATCGTTGTTATTATTAATAGTGGGTTTAGTGAAAGTCGAAAAACGGTTAAAAATCGTACCCTTTTGCTCTAGAATCTTTCACGTTTTCACGTAGGTAATTTGCAATTAAAATATTTTATTAGTCGTACGATTTTAAAAACGAAATATAGTTTTAAATAATATATATATATAGTGACTATACGTATTATATTATCTTTTGCATATCGTTGGTTTTATCGTTAGTGTAGGTAACGTACGAGTAAACTGTTGGCGTTAGAACAATAGTTCAGATAGTTTCAGATCGTATACGACAATTTTCTGATTTCTTTTCTTTTTAAAATTATCCGTCAGTAACTCTCGGTACTCCTTTAAAATGCGCCCGAGTGTCAAACGTTTAGAACGGAAGCAAAACAGTTTTACGACTATTTTCGAGAAGAACGTACAACGAAACGTTGGTGGCCGTCAATGGTTTTGTAGCGGATTAAGTCGTCTAATATATATGTAATATAATTGTGTAACAGCCGATCGGTGCCCATTATTATATTAGAAAAAGGAGGAAAATCGTCGTTTTTATTATTTATTTTCAATCGTTTTCCGAAAAATCGAATATTTTGTTTTCATCACGACCACAATTGGTGAAGAAACGTAACGTACAAGTGTGGTTAGTACTATAGTTATTAGTATTTTCGGTCTTCCTATATTCTTTTACTCTTTGGGCGTTTCTCATGCTACTTACCGTCGTTGTATGCGTTTTAGAAGAAAAAAACCTCTACGTGGGTACTATAACAATAACAATGTCAATATTGTGTATTTGCTTATAAAGTCAATTCGACGTAACACACGTCAAATTTACGGATGTTTTAACACGAGCGACGTTCGTCTCTTTTTTTTTATACTTTTACAGTATAACATTATTATGAATTCAGTCTCCGTTGTTTATTGTTGTTTCTTCGGCCCCCGGTGTCATTCGTGTTGCGACAATAATAATATTTATATTTATGTCGCTTTGGCCACATTCCTTCTGCACTGTCGAACCGTCTGTTGTTGGGCGCGATTTATAAATTTTTCACGTTATTTTACACCGCCACGCACTGTGTATGGTTTAAATTGTAATTAAAATACGATAAACCTGGAACTATGTGCCCGTGTGATATTATAATATTTTGCGTTGTTGTAACGTGCGCAATCGTAGTATTTGCGGTACACAAATGCGATTACGCGTCTCCGAGCAGCCGTTAAATTGTTGATTGTTACATCGTGTCACAGTGTTGACGTGTGTACACGTCATATTTGTCGGTTGTAAACACTGCAACGTAACACAAGTTTTTTTAGGGAACATACCAGTTCACCCTGTTTGAGTTTGGACATAACCTAAAATAAAATTGAATACCAACTATTCAAAATTCAAAATACTCTTTGTAGACATTTAAAGTCAATAAATTGACCACCCTGTTCAAGATGAAAATAAATTATGTATTTAAACCCACTCCAGTCCTTGCTTACCTAACCTTCATACCACCAATCAGATTTGAGCTTCCTCCGAAATGAAAACGATAATAGCCTAAAACCTATTGCATCCAAACCTAGACACACGGACTGGTGATGACGTATGCGTGACGTATGCAAGGACTAGATGGGAATGATTTTTAGGATTTTTATATTTCAAGGTTGGCATGAATGAATCTGAATTGTTAGGTTATGTTATTTACTGAACGGGGTGAACTGGATCACGGCCGTTTTTTTAACCGTTTTTTATTCGTCAGTTGCTTCCGCACGCCGACAAAATCGAAGCTGTAATAATGTCGACTGCACTGTTCTACTTTCAGTTTGTATTATTTTTAGAAGAATATGGTTATAGGTGTATTGTTTTAGAAAATAAAATTCCGTTCAATGTGCGAAACCGTTTTAGGAAATACCGCGTATCATCACACAGCAGTCGTACGAAACTCGGTGACTGTACTCTAGCTCTCTAATTTGTGTAACTCCAAACCGTCAAATGGCATTTCCGTTTCGAGAAACGGCCGGTAAGTGCGCACACACGATAAAAACCGTACGACGTATGTTTTGTGTTACCCGCCGAGCTAATTTTTAACGTGTACAAACGGAATGGAAATCGAGTTGGACGTTTAAAATATAATAAATAGTGGATAGTACATCGAATCGACGGGGATGCGTCGATATTGTTTTTGAACGTTTGTGTGCACGGTTGTTATTAAATCCTGTGGAAAAAAAGAAACCGTCGATACTGCAGAATCGAAAAAATCCGAGTGTTAAATTGAATAGTCGATATTATTCAAATTCTTATGACCGTTGTCGGCGGGTTTCCGACGTACGTTTTCTTTATAACGCAGACGTGAATAAAAAATTGCGGACATTGAACATCTGTTTTTTGGAAGTAGTCGTCGTCCTACCTGAACGTTCTGTGAAACGCGCACAAACGTTGCAAAAGTGTGTGTCTAGTTTGGAACATAAAATGGCGTTGTTGTTTTGTAAGCGCTTTCGTGTTTATTGCACTTTCCTCTATTGAAGAACAAATTGTGTTTTTAACGACACCACCACCGCTGCTGTAATGCGATTTTTCTCATCTTACCCCGCCCGAACATCATCGATCGGGTGGCCTATATAAAACCCGTATATATTTGCTAGGTGGTACTGCGAATAAAACTCTCGAGGTGTTTACAGTTATTTGTTTTTTATTAAAACGTTAGGACTGTATATTGTTGTTTAATATATTCCCCGAAATCAACTTGAAAAAATTAAAAACAAAACGCGAAAATAGAACCGTTAAATACAATGCTACCCCAAAAAAAAAAAAAACCCCATAAAATGCTCTCACTAAATTGTCAACTTTTGTCATTTTCTTCTACCAATTTCACTTTTTTTTTCTATGTCTTTGCGCGCCCGTGTCCAACGTAGTAACCATAGTATTTTTACGATTCACATTATCAATGTAAAATAAGCTAAGCTTTACGAAAATAAATAAATTCACGGCACTGAAAATCGTTTCGTTTCGTTTAATTTTTCGGTATAGTGCAACACATTTTGTACGGTCGATATTAGCGTGGTTTCCTGCCGGTTTGACGATTTCCTCCACGGTGGCGGCGCGCGAGGTCAACAAACGCCGCACAAACAGTATGATATATTTGTGTATCGTGTCTGTGCAGTTGTGGTGTAATTAAATCGAAAAAAGAAAAAAATTAAAAATACGTTTGTGACTTTTAATTGTTCATCACCTAACCGCCGCACAGCAGGTGTATGATGCCTCTCCGTTTCGCGTGTAAGATGTTAGGTTTTTAACGCAATTTTTTTTTTTTACTTTTTGACTAGTCAATTTGTTTTTAACTTATTGTATATTCGGTCGCGTTAATTCGACTCGAGTTACGTATGTACAACTCTGTGTCGTTGTTGCACATTTTTTATATCGTTATCGCCGGAACCGACAACCAAAACATTACGTAATAATACTCGTTGACTCTTTTTTTTATTTCGATAGTTTATTTTACGTGTCCGTTGAAAACACCATAGTGGCTGTTTTTTGCATAAAAAACTTATCTACAGTTTCGACGTTTTTTTTACCAAGATTTCGGACAACATAATATAGGCTTTCGGTTTTTTCGCAAAACCGCGGGATAAACGTGCGCATATCATTTTATTCTTCTCTGCGGCGACTAGTCCTATTTTAGACTCTGAGCTAGCGGTTTTAAAACGATTTTTTTAATTTTTTTTTTTTTTATATATATATACCGTCAACAAAAACCTAACCGAAAAACGGAATTTCGTCGATAACGCGTGTAGTTATTTCTCCGTGATTTCGTAAATAATCATCGAGGAGTTTTAGAAATTTTAGACAATCTGTGCGTTAGCCTATACAACTTCAAAAAGTCTTATTTGATTTGAGGCTGTTCATAGCAATCTTTAGATTTCAAAGTAATTCGTAAAAAGGGTTAGTTTTTTCTGTACTCGACATTCGAACAGCATCAGTCACTCTCTAAATACGTTCCGAAAATTTTGAAAATCGCGCAGTTTTTCATGTTCTGCCGATATCGGTTTTAACGGCGTATCATTAAAATCACACGGTTATTTCTCCGCTTCTCTCGTTCTATCGTCTCGAAACGCATCTTTGTGTACAGAACCGCAGACGAATCTTCAAAAAGTTTCGTTCAGTTTTTATCGTTGAACTTTCGCCGGGACTTGACGAGTTCGGTCAGAATCCGTTTTTTTCCGACCGTTGCCATCCGCACGTATAGTATTGAATACGCGTTTGAATTTCCTGCAAAACGTCGACCTATTTTTCGCGTCGTCGTCGCGAGACGACCGAAAATCGTGTCCTTTTGTTCGTGACACTTTGATATATATTTTTTCTCGATTTTTTTTCGTTCGCGAAAACACCGTTATAAATACATCGCCGTTTTACTTCTTCACGCCTCCCGAATCCGCGCGGACGGTCTTTTATTATTTATACACAGCTGTGCAGTGTTATACCGCGACGCGCGCGCGACAATAGAATCCGAAAACAATAATTGTGTATAAAATGCCGTCGAGATCGATGACCTCACCCGGCTGTACACGACGTTGTAACGTTATTTTACGCCGGCGACGCGATTATTCGATGTACGACAATCTGATAATACCGTGGTGTTGATTATTCGAAATGGTTTCCGAAAACCGCTCGGACCGAAGCTGAGTGTGTTCGTTTTCTGTGGTTTTCAATCCGTATAATATAATACGAACGTGCAAAAAAGTACGTCGCCCATTAGCTCTTAAATTGGCATTGTTTTCAACCGATAGATTCTCGCGTTTCGAATTCGCGCGGTTTTTGGTGTGCGCGTCAACGATATTTTTTACGTTTTACCGCGTTTGTATTATAATTTTCGACCTGAGCAAAACTAACTTTTTGCTAATTTTAATAATAATTTTTTTTGCCTAATCTTTGCGTATTTGTCTGCCGAGATTTTGTTTTACCCCGGGCCTGTACAATGACGGAAAAATATAAACAAAATCACCATTTTTCCTATAAAGCAGCGTTCGAATGTCATATTACCCGTACGACGAGCCGGCATATAACCGCGCCACGCCCGCGGAGGGAAATTGTTGTTTTTTTGTGCACAATATGGCTTCTTGCTCGTGCGGACGACCGCGATAAGTCTGTGCGAATAATAGGTAAGTCGTATCTGTACGATTTTCGTTTTTTTCGCGATGTTGAAACAATACGATAACACGACTATAAAATATTTTCGTACAGCTTCGGGCCGGTATCGTGTGTTTTAGGCGCGCCCAACGGCTTTTTAGATTCTAAAAGCAGCCAGCCGGGATCACTCCACGTCGCGGTAGATGACGGAGATGTGTATCTGTGAAAGCGATCATTGCCAATGTGAAAATACGATTCCGAGCGAGCTCTCACGGTTGTATAAGCGGGTAAAACTTGACGATAAAAATCGAATGAAACTTTTTGTTTTGTAGTACTTACTGCATTCTTGTTGAAACGATAGAACGGTTATTTTCGAAATTACGGAGAAATAACTGCAGTACGCGATTTTAACGAGGTCTAATACGACGTTAAAAATCTTAAAACCAACGGAATCGTGCGATTTTCAAAATTTTTCGTGTATATACAGTCAGAGTAACGTACGACTGATGCTGCGTTCAAAAATAAAAAAACGGCTATAAATGGCCTAAAATGAAATGAAACTTTTTGAAGTTGTATATAGTACAAAGATACATCATTGTCCAAAGTTTCAACACTCCTCGACGATTATTTTCGAAATTATGGAGAGATAACTAACGTTTTTAACGGGTTTTCACCATTTTTTTCGGTTGTTTTTCCCGTCGCGTTAGAAAACTATTGAGACGATCGAAAAATTACCACTTTTAAGTACCATCTTGATGAAATTTGCTAAAAGAAAAGGTGTACCGTACGCAGAAATTGGTGCACCGTTTCTGGTAGAAATTTTGTAAACAGTATAGAAAAAAAAAAAAACAAACATCATTGTTATACCTGCTCTAGTCTCCTCGCTGAATCTAAAATCAGATACCCACGAAAGTATACAATAGGCGTTTTGAATGATTTGAAATTTTCAGGGTTAGTCAAAACACAAATCAATAACTTTAGTTAGTTTAAAAAAAAAACAAACTGGTGAATAATTCTAAAACGTCAAATTTCGGTTTGACTCGACGTTTTTGACAGCTGCTGTCGGTGTCCAAAAATCGTTCCGATCCCCGATCGACTCTGTATAAATAATACTCAATATAAACACGTATACTACGACGCGAATTGTATGTATCATAAAAATTTTTACGTTTTTAGATTCCGAGCGTCGGCCAATGATGTTTTTTTCTTGTTTTTCTGTGATCATTAGTAGAAAGAATGCTCCGACTTTAACGTACGATGCCTGAAAAGATAAGCAACCGATCCGAGATGGTACTTAATCGTAAGCGTTTTTTGGAAATTTTCATTATTTTTGAGCCAAAAACGAAAACGTCGAAATTTTTTAAATAGTTATTTTACGGTGGTTATTATTATTATTCCGTAAAACCACCTCTAGTTTTTACGTTTAAGTCTCGAAACTTTAATACAATCTAAATAGTATAGTTTTACGCATGTGGTTAAAAAATTTAGGAAATTGGTTCACACAATTTCGGTTTGTAGCCGATTTCACGTTGTTATTTTGTCGTCATGCCGGGCGGCCGTGTAACGTTATTACGAACGGGAGGGACAAATAATTACGGGGAACGTGTTTTTTACACATCGATTAAGATTTTTTTTTTTATAATTACATCCAAAATAAAGATCGGACCAAGCTTTTGCCAAAATAGGAATTAGATATACGGATTTGATACGCGTTTTTATTGTTAAATTGTTGTTTTTTTTATCGACGCATACTAGACAAATAAGAATCGTATTTTCGAAGGCATTCGTTGCTTTCAGATGTTAAACAACAACTTCTAAACTAGTGACCCGCAATAGTCGCTAGCTACTCCGTCAAACTAACTACCTACCCACGCTACCTAGAGTGATCCCGGTTTTTTTTTTTATACGTACTTAGGTACATTTGCCTGTACGTTTGTTTTGCGTACACGTAGTAATATACGATCGAAAAAAAAAAAATAACGACAAAAAAACGGCAGTCTTTGTGTGTAGAAAAAGTTACAGTATCGTTTGGATGTATAATTGAATATAATATATTTTACACTTGCGGTTCGTCACAATACGTGCTTAACGACGTTCGTATTTATACTGCCGCAGTACGGTGGATATTTCAATGAATTTTCGCTGGACGACGTTAAAAAAATTTACCCGCGTCGTACTCAAAATCAATATTGTACGATACGCCTAGATGAAATGTGTAAAAAACAGTACACTGCAAACAATGGAAAAAAAAATGTACGAAAAATGCACGAACGTCGAAATATGTAGCCTTTTGTTTATTTACTTAACTTAATAATTGTTAATTATATCGTATAATACGTACGTAATTATGTGTAAATATAAAAAACAACGCTATAGCATAGAATACGTGTAAGAAATAAAATTCAAACTTTTACAGAGAATTTCTCGTTCCGCTGTTATCATTTAAATACGGCTATTAACGTATAACTTTTTAGCTGAGGGGGAATATCTCATCGATGTTTTTTTTGGTCTATAGTCGACGACGATGACCGGATGAGCCAGTTAGTATACCAGTTTAAAAATCAAAATTTCGCACTCTTTCCCACTAGCCAAAAGTGTTTTGTAGTTAGAAGTCTGTATAACTTTGTACGATCCATACATGTTACATTTCTTGATATACTGTCGTTTACGAATTTTTAAAAATGACATTTTTTTTTTTTAATTTATTAGGGTTTACGCGACTTTGCTGTGATCTCACAAAACATTTTCGTAATAATTCGTAAATGCTCGTTTCAAAGCCCTCGCGACACAACTCCGAGCGGCTAGTACCTATGAGTATCTACAGACTGTAAAGTGTAGTACTGCATAAAGTATTAATTGTAAATTAAAATAAAAAAATGTTTTACGCGTGCGCGGCGGATCGACTGAACTCGTCGTGTTGCAACGTAAAGTTATAACGAAAGAGAGAGCGAAAAAATTCAGTACTGAACAACAACAAAACGAGGAAAAAAGTGCAGAAACCGTAATAATGATCGAATTAAACGGTTTTTCTGTACCATTCACGGTTGTGACCCGGAATTTTTTCCCCGTAGACGGGGCGTGAATAGTCTTAAAAATATTTCCGCGGTGTTACGGCAGTTCGTATTGTGTACGTTTTTCGAACTTTCGGAAAAAAACGGGTTTGCGCGGTCGAAATTTGTACGGAAAAATACCGAGACGCGAACTCGTGTTTCAGAGTAGGTTTCAGGATTCTGAAAACCGCCGGGACTTGATTTAAATGTCGGAGAGAACAAAAAAATGTACTCAAATAAGTTCAGCGGTCAACTCGGGAAATGTTACTCTACCGAGTTACATTTTATCGGCGGTTTCGACAAAGTTGTAGAAATACGCCGCTCGGATTACTCTCTGGTTTTGCCAGCTAAACGGCCGCGCTTAGCCGGCCGAAAACGACGTATCCATTCCTTACCTGCTAAAAAGCGAAAACCCTACGCGTTTTAAATGTAATCCGAGAACGGGGTGTCGTTTACCGACTCCTATTTTCACACATTAATTTCAAATTTACCCGACCCTGTTACGTACGGGCGAAACACTGTGTTACTATGATATCGTACATCCGCCGCAGCCATCTCAGTCGTTTTGACGATTCGGCGAGAGATGATTAGAACGCGGCAGCAGCAGCAGCAATAAAAAAACTGTCGGACACATTCGCGCGCGAAAAACTGTGCAATGCGATCGCGTGGGCATATTGCAATAAAAACCGCAGTAAAACGCAGTAAGATGTAATAATAATAATGTTCACCTGAAATATACACGCGCAATGTAATGATGCAAATCCCTCGTGAGATTATTAACATTTTATGTACGCTGTATACAGGCCATCGTTTTTTTTCTTTCATTTTATCGTTGTTATCTTCGGTGTATTCTCGTAATAATTATTTTTGTACACGATAATTGTTACGAAACCCGCGCCGGTTGTATAACTCTATAACAACGTGTTGTTAATAACATGTAATATCGTATGTGGTGTTACGTACGGGAGTAAGTAAGTAAAAAAGGTTAACGCGAAAGGTCAGCGCGATTTTCTCGTTCGCCGCCGACGTGTTCGAAAGTATGTAAAATACGCTGTGTAGAACCAACCACTGGCCGCGGCCCTGGACGAACGGATTCTGCTGTGCTTTACTGATCGCAGACTGCAGCAATGTCGTACGTTTTTGTACGTTTTTCGTTTTGAATATACGCGTCACAGTCTAAATAACTAAGATAACTAAGATAACAGTCTGTCGGTTATCGCCTCGAACTTTACCGATGATTTCAAAAAATTTACCGGAAAGAAATCGCCAGCCGGTATTACGCTTGAAACACGCAAAAGTAAAAAAACAAAAGAGGCGATTTAAACGATTTTTATTTTGTCCGTTAAGACGTTTATTACCGTCGAGGAGTTAGTTAGGTACCGCCGCCAGAAAACGCTTTTAACATGTATATCGTGTATTATATAGTAGCTGCTAGCTGTCTTAGTGAGGAACCCTAGTTCAGTCACGTGAAACGACAAATAACCGATTTTCGTTTAAGAAAATCAAGATTCAGAACAACCCCCCTGTAAATTATCTTTATTTATTTTGTAAAATCCTCACTTCGACATCATGAAAATCTGTCCTCGAAATATCAACTCGAACGGCGTTCTCGGCTCTGCGTTGGTAAAGTACACTTTCCTTTATGTATATATATTTAATAATCGCAGCCGTATAAATGTGTAAAAGACTAAAAGTACATATTTTACAGTACTTTTAGTGCGACTGACGACGTTGTTGACAAATGCCTATACACAGGCATCGTGTGAACCGTACCCCGGCGTATTGTGTTGTCGACAATCGCCATTTTCCACAACTGCGTAACTACAGTCGTACGCAGCACTACAGGTATAAATTGTACCGTGAAATTCGTTTTGTCGCATTTATTGCGGTTCGAAATCCTCTCCGATCGTCAAAACGTGCAGAATTCGCATACACGTATTTATTGCTATAATAGGCCGTCTCAGAAATCGCATCAATTATATAAAACAGTGCTTGAATCCGTACGTGGGCGGATAAAGTTATGTTTTTTTTAAACATTTCGGCGTACCCGTTCTTATTTGGTCCATAGTGCGTGGACACATCAATACGAATTTCGTTTGTTATTCATCTACACTATTTTTCTATCGAAATCCAGCAAATATATATGTAATATCTTTGCGCAGAGATCGTTTTCGAAATATTTATAGCCATGTACAACATTGATGAAGAATGTACGTATTACATAAGCTCAAATAAAAATATGTCGATTTGCAGAAAAAAAAAAAATGGTGTATATAACACGTTTGGTTTTAGGAATTTTTTTGCTATTCCTCGTAATAACAACGTGTAGTACGTTCGAGGAGTGGTCGGCCACAATGGCCGATGGATTTACGCAAAAGTGAACGAAAATAATACGTACGGTTCGATTTTTCCGAATTTTTTACTGAACTAGCGCGTTCGTATTACTTACTACTATTCACTTTTGGCGGAACCATCTCTTTTACATGTTGAATTCATAACAACCATCGTCGTTTTGTGTAACTCCACGATTGCGATTTTTCGGGTACGTTTTAGTGACTCTAAACGCGGCGGACGAGTTGAATCAAAATCACGTAAACGGTTTTTCAAAATAAATAAGTTTTCGTTTATTGTATGGCCGCTTTCGTCGAACACGCGTAAAAGACATTTTCGGAAGTTGATAGTGTGTGTGTGTGACCCGGCCGGCGTGTTTTATTGAATATTACTGAGGCCATATTTACATCGAGAGCGACGAAGACCCGCACGCGCTTGGCAATAGTATTTATTTATTTTTTATACCTATAACAACTCGTCTGTATGATATACTGTTGATTACGGTCATTACAAATCGCTTTATGACGGCCGCGTTTTATACGTGTGTAATCAACAAATCAAATAAGGTTTTTTCGGTGTTTCAATTATGAATCGATGTCCTCTCAAAAATAACGAGTTGTCTGGAAAACCCTTGCTACGAATTTCTTTGTGGGTACTACCGATTTTTCGCTGCACACCACTGGGAAGAAGTGTTTCTATATACTTGTATATATACTCGTTTTGTATTTTAATTTGAAACCCATCGCGCGCATAACGTGAAACGTTCCCTGCTGTCGCCTGGCCGCCACGCAACCTATACGCGTTTCTTCTACAGCCCGCATCCTATTAAAAAATAATAGAAAATTACTACGATTGTATCGTACAGACGTGGACTCGTGTGTTTATTACTTCGTATGAGACTACTCTGTATAAAGCACACGACATTTTCCTCGACCGCCGATGTTTTATCGCGTGACATATACATACTGACAAATTACGAGTAGTTCTAACAACGGAAAACGTTCTTCGTTACACTCGGAATCTATCTCGCGGTCGTATCATACTACTACTACTATATTAGTACGATCATTTCTCCCGGTCGCAGCTAAAGTGCCGAAGAGGTATTTTCTACCGATTCAATGCGTTGATTGATTTCGACGAAAATCGATGATACGCGAGAGATGACGCGGCGGTGATATCCTCGTAAATTATTACTCATTTTACTGTCGCGCGTGTGGAAAGTTTTTAGTCGTTGAGCGTTTTCGGAGGACATTTGTGAAAAAAAAAGTTTTGTACTTTTAAAGCCCTCGTTTTCAATCTTTTCGCTCTTGTAACGGCTTTTTACCCGCTACCACCGTTCCGCTAGTTGTTGTTGTATACGACGTCGCAATTCAGTGGTCGTCGTCGCACAATTGACGTCTATTGGGAAAAAAACCTCGTTCTTTTTTTGTGTTTTTTTTTTTTAACTATCTACGCGTTTTTCGCATTTCAACAAACGTTTTCAAATCTGTCGTATTCTTCTCATCGACTCGCCCTGAATCATACATGTGTACTACACAGACGGCGCGAGACTGTATAAGTTTCTCTCGTACACGCCTCTTCTCCACCGCACAATGGTTTTCGCTCGTTAAACCAATTATTACCGAACGCAAAACCGTGTGTTGATATTACGTTATATGTATACTTAGGTACAATATATATTAAATTATCATTATTCAGCAGAGTGTTATAGAGACGCGCAACGACGGCAACAATGAGGCCATGACCGACGCGCGTGTTGCGAGAAGCTGTTCCGTTTTACGCAATTTCAAAGTAGAAAAAAACAGAAGAAGAAAACCAATTACGCCTAATACGCGTAGAAACGGGCGGTGTTTGCCCAACTTTTGAACGTGTGTCTGCGGTGCGGGGAAAAATAAGGTCAGGCGATGAGGTGTTTTTTTTCCACGCGCTTTATTACTTCTTGGTATACACACTTGTTTATGGAGAATTTGACTTTTCAAAGTCGGATTCTCAAACTACCCGCGTGGTTGGTTTTGATTATTTTCTGCGCCTTTGGCTATGAGAAAACCGTACAGAACGGTTGCAGCGAAGAGGGCCGCGCGATTAGGAGTTATGAGAATGAAAGGAATTCGATTTGAAGACGTTTGGCCGAATGATTGGAAACGAAAAGCGGCGCCAAATGGAATCGACGGACACAAAAAGGACGATAGCTTTTTTTAGTTTTTGTGACGTTTTGTCAAACTCGACGTAAAACGACGACGCCTCGGTGGTTGACATCGGCGAAAAAGATTTGATACGGGTGTCTAAAAATCTGTAACAGATCGGGGGGGATTTCTATTGATATGATGACTAATTAACAAATAATCGTCACGCGTCTGCCTGCGCCGCGTTGTGCAACGAATTTAGCTCGGTGTCGCCACAAATCTTTTTCGTCGGGGTACTCGAACTCTTTTTTGTTTTATGTTGCGAATTCGGTTTAGGAAAAAAAAAGCAAGATTTCTTCTCGTGATACTTTTCAATTCGAAAAAAAAAGGTTTGGCCCCATTTGTGTTTTCTGCGCCTGTCTTATAACGATTATTGGAAACGAATAGCTCTCAGATCGCGGTACGTACGGTCAACGGTATACTAAGATAAACTTTAAAATTAAATTTATATGAAATTCGGGAGGCCCCTGAATACGCCACTGAACTCTGCAGTATACTGCAGTTGTGTGTATCCGTCCGCGTGGTGTTCGATACCCGTATCAAAGTTAATTTTACAAAACGTCGTACGGTTTTGTTGTCGATTTAATTGTTAAAAACCGTGTACCGCACAAAATCGAAATTATCCACGAAACATTTTTTTTTTCCCGTCACCCAGTTAACGGGATATCGTATACCGCACGAAGAAGAGACGACCACCACGTGTCCGTTAGAGTCGTTCTCGGACTCACGACGGAGACGATAGATTAAAATGATTTTTTTTTTAACAGCTAAATATCGAAAGTTATTCGATACCTAATCATAAACGGTAGCGTGTCGTCCGAGTTGTGCGCGCAAGTCTTATCGTATTTAACAGTATTCTACATTTGTATTATCGCTTAATTTGTCCCAAGTATAATTTTTTTTATATTTTTACTTTTATTGATTGTTTTCGATGTACTTACGTGTCTTGTGTTTACAGAGGGGCGAGTGGAGGTGAGCAGAGAAAACAAATACCTAAGCACCATGACCTCCGGAAAAGTGTTCGGAGAGTTGGCTATTCTATACAACTGCAAGCGCACTGCCACCATCAAAGGTACGGTACACACGTTATATTATTAATATTTTGAAAACAACAGATCTTAAACAGTTCGCAACGTCGGATTTTTTACATTTGTACTGCGCGATCGGGTATGTTCGAAGTATAAACGTAATAAAATAATGAAACGAGAATATTTCAGTTTTTTAGACAAAGCGTAGCACATACTTTTATCGGAGAGGTAATATTACGTATCGTGTAACGCAACTGTGACACTGTATACATTTAAAACAAACACTCTGGTTATTTATCTTTTCTTCCACTTAAATTGCCTTTACCCAGATTATTTCTGATCTATATTGTACCATATACATATATTATAATCTTAATTTACAATAATACATATGTATAAAAACACGATCCGTTTTGTCAACAGAGAGTTAAACTGTTTATCGAGTTGATATAATATAATACCAGATAGCTTCTTTATACATTATCCACGACCTACGTACGATTTCGCTAAAACGTAAAACTACAAGAAACTACCAATCAATAAATCACTAATACGGAAATTTTTGTATTGGTACAAAACAATTGATCTGATTTACTTGTTTGTATCTATAAAACATCCCAGTTTATGAACTACGGTGTGGTCGAAAAGTTGGTCTTTTTTGAAAACTGAAATATAACTCGTGTGAATGAATGACACGTATAGTAGGTGTAGAAACTCTAATGATTTGTCTGTATTTAATTTTTTTACGGTAATATACCTAACGGTCTGATAAAAAAATTCAATATTTTTAAAAATGTATACTAAATTAAAAAAAAAAAACATTATTAAACTAATATTCTCCTTGAGCATGAACCAATTATTTTCCTCGTGCACACCAAGTTTTATCTGAATATAATTTATAATAAATACAATAATTCAATGAAAGCGTTTTTAAAATTAACGTTGTCCATCAACGGTAACTGATTAAATTACCATCGTAGAAACCCGATCTAGCACACGTTTTATATTTCAAAAATTTTTTAAAACCATTTAACGATGTACGTCGAACGAATTAAAAAAACATCGCGCGTCTGAGCACATAAAAGTATAATTATTTGCTGTGCAGATTAAACATAAATAATGAGGTAGGTAATAGATATAAATTTTTTTTTTTTTTTAATTGTATTGTGCAAATGCCAACTATCTCTAATTATATATAGGTATGTTTTACGTACAGTCATGGAATACGAATGTATTATATGATTGGAATACTATTAATGTTTATTTGTAAATAATTTAAATCGGAATAGTTACTAGATTATTCATTCTCTTCAAAATTATAACCTACTCACCAATTATAAACTTAGATCAATACGTATCTAATCTATAGAGTATTATAGTTAAAATTAAAAAAAAACTAAATTAAATATAGTTGCCACGTAGAAATACAGAATAATATTAAAAAAAACCTAACCGATGTAGGTACTTGTATGATTTGACATTTGTAATTTTAATATTCTTAAGAATTCGTCGATTAAGGAGAACGGCCAAAATGTGTATGGAAAAATACTAAGCTCGCTTTTCAAAGTATGTAAGAGGCCGATTTTTTAAGAAAAGAAAAAAAATGTTGTTTCGTTTAAAAGAATAAAAACCTCGTCTAGAGCGCGTGTTTGTCCGATTTGGCGATTTTGTGTAACGGTACGTTTTGTACGATTTCAAAATTGAAGTTGTGAAAAATTACGATATTTTCAGATAAAGTCGTACGCCAGGACATAATTTAAAAATCGGCGAAACGAGCGACCTTTTAGGGATATTTTTATCAATTCTACAAAAAAAAAAAAATTACCCACTCAGTGGTAAATGAATTCTGCTGTATAAATTACATTTTATCCGCGGTGTTTTGACGAAGAAACACACCGCTAGATTACACTAGTTTTGTCGGCCCAATAATAATTAATTAATCTATTTTCTACGATCAAAATTTTTCTAAAAACAACATTTCGGAAGAAGTCAGATCGACAGCAGCGCCGTCCGTCTATCACAACACAAAACCACCGCGAAGAACTATAGATAGAATCGCTGAAAACTTTTCCCCTCAATAAATAGCCGCCGCACACGTTTTAACCGAATTATACGTTTTTTATTACGGTTTCTAAGATGTAAGCTTACATATTATACTGTAGGCATTGTACGCGTAAATACTGCGGAACTAGAGCATGATCTCTGCGAGTGTATAATATAAAACAAAAAAAAACTTTTCACAATAATTATTGGCTTTGTAAATACTTGGCTACTACGGTCCGTGTACGGCACCATTATCAATTGTCGCGATTCGTGAGATTTTTCCCATAACGCGCAGTTCAATAAATTAAGCGCAAACAAACCGCTATTGTCAATTTAAGCGAATCCTCGGTATAAAACTACCAAATTTAAACGGTAATTTAAACTATACATGTGTTATATTATTTTCTTTATTGTAGCTGCACCGCAGTGGTTCCCAACCCGGGGGGGAATAACGTGAAATAACGTGAATTTTTACAGTATTTGTTTCTGTATTATTTGTATTTTATGTTTCTGTATAAATGAATGAACGCCAAACGTCGTGCGAGCTGTGTCAAGCGCAACATTCGAGAATAACGCAGCAGCTAATAATATTATAGCTATTGCTATGAAATTGATTTTATTTTGATGATGAAAAGAATAGCTAGTCGGTATTATAGTTGTTTAGAGGGGGCGAGAGATTTTTGAAAATTTCTCCAAGAACAAAAAAATGTTGGCAACCACAGCATATGTTATGTCTTTAACGGGTCATTAACGGTTAAAAACAAGTTTGCCAACAATACAATATAGGTAATAAAAGTAATTTTTGCCATACCGAAATTTTCTTCCATATAGGTTACGTGAAATCGGCTAACTAAATCGCATCATAAAAATGATTAAATTTTAAATGCGTAACGGAAAAATGAACACGACCCGATTCTTACAGGGAGACGAGTTGTTTGTACAATTGTTATTGTGCGATTGACACATCAGCCAGTTTCGGGACATTATGTCGTTTTCTGTCGACTTGATTCTTATTTTCTCTCAACAATAATCCCGCGTACGAAACGTATCGCCGAAATTTCGGCACCGAGCAAACTATAGTATTTTATTACAATATTGTACGCTTGCAGTTGATTAATTGTCCTATACGTAGCACGACGGATATATCGGATAGAACGTGACGACTATAAGTTTTGCTCCGTACAAATCGTTTTAGTGTTCGCAATGTTCGATTTTGTTCCTATGATTTCAATCTCACGCAAATTTGTGTTCGTAAAGCGGCTTCGATCGGTAGGTGAACGCGGCGCGAAACGTGTTTTTTGTTTCGATTACAAATATTTGTTGCCGCGTCGTTTGAAATTATTTATGGCGCGTAGTATTCGTCTTCGTCGTCGGCCTACAGGGTGCAAAACAGAAACGGTTTTGTCTTTTAGCATTTGAGTTAACGAGAGTCGCGTTGCCTGAAAAGATTACAATATGCAGTATTGTACAATGCCGTTTTTGTTCAACCAAGCTGTTGCTGTGCGTCACAGAATGAGACGGTAAATTTCAGTGTCGATCGAATTAATTATACCAGCTTATTACGGGGAATATATGTAATACTCGTATGCATTCTGCGAGGATTACGGGTGTTTATTGTTTTCACGATTGCTAACGAGGGTATGAGAAATTATAAAACAGTTACAAACAATAGAAACATTTACTTACGGCGAACGCGTTTTTGACGCATCTGGTTTTTTTTCGGCGTGTCGTCCAGCACGGCGGTGTTAATCGCTTTTACGTGTGACGTACGGAGGACACGGATTTGACAGAAATTTTCGAGCGATTTCGAAAACGTTTGAGCTAACATTGGTGTAGAACTTTGAAATCCCCGAAAATTTCACCAGGACGCGACCGGTGAGAATCGTACTTTCGAAAACGCGCATAACAACGCGCAATGTTTGAACCACTGCCAGAGAACGACGACGACGACATACCTTATCCTCGTTAACGATAAAAGTTCTACGAAATCGTCCACCAAATTTCTAAAACCGATCGCCACAAAAAACACGACACACCCTGTAGTAACACCGGCCGGGTTTTCGATAACAACTATTACTGTTGTTTGTCGCTGAAGCGTTCTGAAACGGTTTGTTTCCTACCAAAAGTTGTGGTGTTGTCTACACGCTTCTTTCGCGACCACACACTGTAACGCCGCGGCGTCGCTAAACGGTTTCAATTGGCAATATCGTTATTTCACGACGACGACGTTCGCTTGTCAACAACAACAATAATTTACGTTTTCGTACGTTTCTCGATCGACGCGTGTTTTTTTTTTTTATTGACGACGGCGATGCTTTATCGTTAAGAGACAATAATATCCATCGATGTGCGATGTCGTCGTGTAGTATCGAGGAGAACAGTGCGACGGCGTTTCCGAACGATATGACGACGACCCGACCGCGTCGTCGCCGGTTCGGTCCGGTGTCACAGCTGGTCGCGGTCGCGTATTGCGCCTACGCGTTTTTCTACTGGCTGTTGGTGGCGGTCGACCGCGGCAGGCGAACGTTTCCGTTTTTGCGTAAATAAAATGTGAAAAAATGTCTCTTTCTAAACATAATTCGTCGTCGTCGTGTACAACAAACGCGACGGTTTCGTTATCACACGAGTTCGTCGTCGTTAATTCGTTTCGTTTTTTCAGCCGCCACCGACTGCAAGCTGTGGGCCATCGAACGACAATGTTTCCAGACCATCATGATGAGGACCGGTCTGATAAGACAAACGGAGTACACGGATTTCCTCAAGAGGTAATAATAAACGTGTAAAATATTCCGAGAACGATCGGTTTTTTTTGAAAATTTAGCGTCGTGTAAAAACTTTGACGACGTTGACGGACAATAATGCCGTCCGTTATGTTTTATTGCACTGTAATAGGAGGTAGTTTTTAAAACGTTTTCCATAACGGTGTTGCGTGTATGTTTTCAGCGTTCCGATATTCAAAGACTTGCCCGAGGAAACCCTCATAAAGATTTCGGACGTTTTGGAAGAGGTAAAAAAAAAAATACGAACAAATTTCCATTTTTTTTTCTTTACCCGTTATACGATATATGTATGTTGACTCTTGTTTTCCGCAGACTTTCTACAACGCGGGCGATTATATTATCAGACAAGGAGC
This sequence comes from Hormaphis cornu, assembly GCA_017140985.1. NCBI lineage: Eukaryota > Metazoa > Arthropoda > Insecta > Hemiptera > Hormaphididae > Hormaphis > Hormaphis cornu. The sequence continues at coordinate 8,739,713 of CM029357.1, forward strand.
CCGCGGTGATACGTTCTTCATAATAAACAAAGGAAAGGTAAGCTATACGTTTATTATTATCCGCAGACTTTTTAGAGGGAACATCTTTTTTCCCTTGGCTACACAAGGAAAACGTCCTGTTGAAACGCGCATTTTAACAACGGAAATCGTACAAAACTCCTCGTACGCGGTAATCGTTATTTTTCCGTGTGAGGAGCCTGCGCGTCGTCCTTCCTACGTTGGTGGTTAACATAAACAGAGTTTGTGTGTGTGTTAATTATTGCATTCGAATCGTCAGACGCGGAGAATACTCCTGTTTTTTCAAGGTGTTTTTTTTTCTCTTTTACGCGAATTTCCAGAGATAAACTGAGTGTTGTTTGTTTTTTACGATATGCTATTTATAAAATTTTGAAACATAACAAAACGCGCATTAATATCCCATAATTTTTTTTGCTTAAATAGTTTCGTGTCGAGTGTAACCTGTTAACGCTAGGCTTACGACGACCCTAAAAATATTTTAAAAAATTTTCTATTTGTTTCTTAGTCAACGGTTTGAAATTTTTTCTCAATTTTTGTAATTTTGAAGTCTGTAAACGTGCAATCTCTACGTACGTGCTTTGTCGTCGGCCAACTTTTAAAAAATAATTTTAGACCTCGTTGTCGAAAATTATTAAATTTCATGAATATTTTTTTTAAATAATCGAAAAACTCGACGTCAGTGTATACAGGTGTCATTCCGAAACGTAATCATTTTTCAAAACAAAAATTAGTCAACTATCGTTTCAACTGTGAAAGAAACCAAGTATGTATACTTTGTTTTGAGAGTTTTTTTTTTTTTTTATAGTTTGGCTAATTTTTTACTTCAAAAGTTAAAAAAGTCGAAATCATAGTATTAACTTTACATAAACCAATTTGTTCAGACTTCATCTCTAAAAAAAAAAATCAAAGTATCATCACCCCCAAGTCGCGTGGACAAATTATATTTTACCTAAATACATCGTAAGAGTAATGTCCAAGCTATTTTATAATAATAGTGAAATTGTCGGAATTCATCCGAAGAGAAGATATTATGTGTATAACGTTCTTTGTGCACACCGAATCGTGTAGTATTCTCAATGTGGCGCTTTAGATCGTTTTCTGCGCAAACTATTCTTAACAGAACATTCTTCCCGTAACGAACTTGAGGTCGGCGAGGGTTTATTGAATAAAAGTAACAGCAGTTTGTATTATTACCGCGTAGTTCTCCTCCACGCCGCGGGTCCACCAATCGACGCGTAATCATAAAATAATCAATTCTTGACACTTTTGCGTTTTTCCAGGTAAAAGTTACCATAAAACAAACGGACAGTACCGAAGAGAAGTACATTCGGACGTTGCAGAAGGGCGACTTTTTCGGTGAAAAAGCGTTACAGGGGTACGCATTTTACGTCTCCCGGTAGAGACGTCTCTAAAGCTAACCGTTTTTTTTGTTTGTTTTTGTCCTTGTAACAATGGTTTTTGAATTTCACAGCCACGATTTACGAACCGCCAACATCATAGCGTGCGACCCAGAAGGAGTGTCGTGTTTGGTCATAGACCGAGAGACGTTCAATCAGCTTATATCCGGGTTGGACGAGATACGCGCCAAGTACAAGGACGACGACCTTTTGGAACGAATGAGGTAACGTAATAAAAAAAGGCCGGTGTTTTTCGCAATCAGTGGCGGCGCGAGGTGACATTTTTATACGTGGGCGAAAGAGGCCCTTTTATATCTTTCTATATTATAAGTCCCTTTGGAACGCGAGGGCCTTTGAGGCAACGGCCCACTTTGCCCCCACGCCTAGCGCCGCCACTGTTCGGAACCAGTGTATTATCCAGGTCGTTATTATCCATAACAGTATTCGTTAACAATGGCATATTGTACATGTTGTGTACACGATGATAACGATCGTTTGAGAGGTATTGTGTTTCATGACAACGGGTAGAGGATGTCATCAATAAATCATTATTTTTTTTCAAAAACCAACCTAATATTCGTCATTTTCACTTACATGCATTTGTCCTAGGCTCTTGGTAAGCTCAAGTACGATTACGTGTAGTTGATGTTGTTGTTCTTCTTCACCACCTCACTTATTTGATGTTATAAAATCTCGAGTGAAATTGTTTTTTTTTTTTGCGAAACAATGTAGAATTACTACTACGCATGTTGCATGACATTAAAATATTTCATTAAAACGTATACAATTACATATTTGTACGATCTTTATTTTTACAACTCGTAGATAGACTCGTAGTAGTACGGCTCTGATGCTGCGTGAGTGTACTTAAGTGTTGTGTTATCGTGGCAATTTTTAAAATTATTTTTAGCTCTACACACAAAGAGTTCCAGAGTCTGAAGCTTTCGGATCTTCAAATCTTGGCCACGTTGGGTGTCGGTGGTTTTGGTCGCGTAGAGCTCGTTCAGGTCAACAACGATTCGACCAGATCGTTCGCTTTAAAACAAATGAAAAAGAGTCAAGTAAGCAAATTCGTTGTGGGACTTGTTTGTTTTACGTGTAAAACGGTATTAATTGTTTTCTGCGTGTCTTTGGCGTTATTTACAGATTGTGGAAACGAGACAGCAACAGCACATCATGTCCGAAAAGGAGATAATGGGAGAAGCCAATTGCGATTTCATCGTTAAACTGTACAAAACCTTTAAAGACCAGAAATACTTGTACATGCTCATGGAATCTTGTCTTGGCGGAGAACTATGGACTATATTACGGTACTTAAATGTTCAATCAACATTTCAATACTACTCTTTTTTTGAAATGAACGACAAGAAGAAGACGTCTTCTTAACTAAAATGTTTTAACTCTCGGAAATTTTTTATAGTTTAATAATTTTTTAAAACTCATTATCAGTAGCAGCGCGTACATAAATGGGAGCCATCTGGGCGCCATGTTTGAAAAAATGTCAAATTCGCCAAAAAAAAAATTAAGAATTTAAACACCTACCTATTTTTTTAGTTTAAAATTTTAGAATTTCGATAGTGTAGTAAAAATATAAAAATTTCTCACTACATGCACCAAAAAATCTGCAAAAGTGCTATTTCACCATTGGCTATGGTGAAGAAATCGGCCTGTAGCAAAAACAGTAGTTTCTTTACACGCCACCGCTTGATTGTAAAATGTTTAAATAATTGGGTTCGTTCTTAAGAAGTAAACAATATCTTGTTGTGCATTTGTCTTTGTGTGCAAAGTAAAAGAACACATAAATGTGATACTACTTCATTCTTGCAAATTATTAAAAAAGGTATAAACAGAAATTTACGATTGAAATTGTACAATAATGATATGCTGTTGAACTAGTTACAACTAATTTTACTTTTATCTGTGTTGAAGCTGCGAGACTTCTAAAAATTGACAGTTTCAATTCAACATGAAATCTTTAAATTTTTAAATATTTTTCAATAGTTGTTCAAAATAAATTCACAAAATTCACTTCATGAGTTCTCCTAAGTATAATCTGCTACAATAATTTACTGATCGATCTAAAATACTACGATGAAATACCTTATATTTAACCGGATTATTGATTGAAGGGACCAAACGATTTGTTTATTTTCCTAGATTAGAATTAAAATTTGGCGTTACTTACGCTTCTTTAAATTTAAATTTGTAAAAAGTCTGACAAATCAGTATTTCTGATACGTTTTGTGTTTAATCTACAGTTTAACATCTCGTCTGTTTTACAGGGACAAAGGGCATTTTGATGATTCCACCACACGTTTCTACACCGGCTGTGTCGTCGAAGCGTTTGACTACTTACATTCTCGCAACATAATCTATCGAGATCTGAAACCTGAAAATCTACTATTGGACAATAGTGGTTATGTGAAATTGGTGGATTTTGGTTTCGCTAAAAAGCTGCTCGTTAGTATTAACACATTTTAAACTTACCCAGTGCAATGTTTTAACCAACTCTCGTTACCAACAGAATGGAAGAAAAACTTGGACTTTCTGTGGAACGCCTGAATATGTTGCTCCAGAAGTGATTCTCAACAGAGGTCATGATATTAGTGCCGATTATTGGTCTTTGGGAGTACTTATGTTCGAACTACTTACCGGTAACACGAATAATGTTTGAATTATGGGATACATTCGAGAAACGTTTCTTGTTGTTATCGGTTTTTTTTTTTTTTTTAGGCACGCCACCATTCACTGGAGCAGATCCAATGAAAACTTATAATATTATTCTTAAAGGCATAGATGCAATAGAATTCCCAAGAAACATTACAAGAAATGCTAGAGTTTTAATCAAGAAACTGTGCAGGTAAGCATTTTTTGGAACTATTAATTGTTTATGAAAGTTAAAATATTATATGATTTCACTTTTGATTTGAAATTTTTTTCTAAATTTAAACAATGTTACATTGTCCTGCCGCTCGCCCTATTATTCTCTTTTATAAGATATAGGAATTTGATATAAAAAAAATATTAAAAATTGAAGTCTGGAATTTTTCCGCACAACAATGTTATTTAGGTAGTATTTTAATGGCGTGTACCCATCAATTTTTGTAAAACAGTGTTATGCCAAAACAAAATATGATTTCAAAATTTACAGTTTTTTTAGTAATATTTTTATCTTTTTCTAATTTAAAGAAGAGTAAGTACCATGTTTGTGATGTAGTTTTTTTTTGCCGATAGCTGAACCCAATCTAGTCTTATATTATTGAACAAGAAACATTTTACAAACTTTAAAAGTTATTTGTTTTGAATCTGTTCCTACCAACTAAATCATAATGGAAACGCTATATATTTAAAAATTAAAAATGATAGATCCTTATTATTAATAAAACAGTTCTGTTTAACAATCATTGGGTTTTTATGCTTAAATTACCGGTGTATCACATCCACCACAACTTGAAACACATCATGAATGTTTATGCATTGATTGTATAGGCTAGAAAAATAAGTTGAAATATTAACAAACATTGTTTTTAAATTATTGTTTTCAAACATTAATTTTGTTATTGTTGTTTGTATTCATACTTGTGTTCATAATTTTTCAGAGATAACCCTGCCGAACGACTCACTGAAGTACAAAAGCACAAGTAAGATACAGATTCATATTTTATACTCTTGAAATGTCATCGGATGACAGAAAAATACAATGTGAAACAATGTGTTTCAAATTTAATATTAACATTATTCGTAATTCAGGTGGTTTGATGGTTTTAACTGGGAAGGACTGCGAAACCGAACACTCACACCTCCTATCTTGCCAAAGGTGCGTAGTGCCGTAGATACGAGTAATTTTGACAACTATCCGCCAGACTCGGAAAACCCTCCACCAGATGACAATTCAGGCTGGGACGTAAACTTCTAAACAACAGTTATCTGTCCTCGACAACATTTTTACTCAAATGTCGTAACGTTTCAAACTATCCATAGTGTTTTAGATTCATCGTAAAAACTCATTTTTTTTTTTTTTTTTTATTATTATTATTCAGTGTAGTAGTGTCTCATTACCATTTTACAATAGAAACAAATATCTTACGTACTCTGTCAGTGCGTGTCGATGGTACTTTTTTTTTTATATAAAATAATCCTTCCACCAAGTAGATATTACTGGATATCTATTGATACGAATTTAATGTATAATGTTAATAAGTGCCTTTAGTCGTTATTGTGAACACATTATCTGGCAAAATATACGTTTGTCATTTATTAATTTATTTTAGTTACGATTGATTGTGCAAGTTATATACTTTTTCAAAAAAGATAACAATGATAATTACTTTTTTTTTTCTTTTTTTTTTCTTTTTGTATAGTTTAAGTATTGATTTTAATCGTTTTAGTATATAGTTAGTTTTCTATGGAAATGTTTTCCAGATTTAATTATACATGTGCCTATGTTATAAGATCACAATAACTATGAATTATTTTTAAACGGTTGTTGTTGTTGCTCTCTAAATAGTCCTTACCCTGTTAATCCTTTTCTTTACGATTAAATACATATTATGTATGTCTATTTTAAATGATTATAAAAATTGTTTTGACATGAATTTAATGTTAATAAAATAGTTGTAATTACCGAAATATCGCTGTATATCGTGAAGTTTTTATTTAAATGATATGTACACTTGTTCTGTTATTCCCAGTGACACACAGTTAATGCAAACTCGAGTTTGTACGATGTTCTACTTTGTGGACAGTATCTTTGTAATTATATTTCAATAGTCTTGAGCAATAATTGTAAAAGTAAACAAAACATAACTTTAATTGTTTTTAACTAACTATAAAATAGTTTAATTTTGGTGTAGGTAAAAAGTTGTGCTTGGAGTAAATTTTTATTGTTTTTATGTGACTGACAGATTCATCATGGCCTAGCCAAAATCGCTGAATCTACGAGTATCAAATTCAAACGGTAGTTTCGCCTTATCATGTAAAAACACAATATGAAAAAGTTTTCTAAAATTCAACCCATAAAGAAATAAACTGAAAAAAAATTTTCAAAACTTAACATTCATAATCTGTAAACAAAATATATGGATATCTCTCACCATAGTTTTCAAAATTGAATCCATTCAATACAGATAAAAGACCAAATAAGCAATTTTTTATTTGGTTGGATCATCTTGAATCACTTCCAAGCGATTAACACTGAAGCTATAAATATGAGAGTTGGTCAGCAGTTTTGTTTTATCATGAAAAAGATTCACTAAGAACGGGCTTACCAAAGTTATAAACGTGTTCTCCTCAGATAGAGAATCATTTTGTTTGGAAAAATTCTGTTTTACAAATAGTGAAATGTGTTTTATTGCATTTTACAAAAGTGAAAAAAAAACCAGAAATTTCTAGGTTTCATTGTTTTGGAAGGTTTAATTAGAAGTTGTATGTTCGTAAGAATTTTTGAAAATTGAAATCTTAAGTAATTTAGAAGAGGGGGTATAAACATGAAACGTTATTTCTTGGATTGATTTTTTTTTTTTTTGATACTGCATACACAAATAGAATTAGTAACACATCTATTACTGCATTTATAAAAGTTAAATTCCTAAAGATTTATAAGAGGGGTGGTAAAAATGTGGTAAAGGAAGTAAAATGAAAAGTGGCTTATAATAAACTCAATTGAACAAAAATAAAAGTGTTAAAATTTAAATCACAAACGGGCGACAAAAATTATTATATTATGTACAGTACTGGGCTGGCGCTTTTCAGCAATGCTGTTTGAATTGCCTGCAAACTTTTTTGTTCACATTTTTAATTTTCAACTATTAATGAAATACAAACAAAGAAATTCAGAAAATATTTCCTGATAAACTGTTACGATATGTAATAGTTGCAAAAAATTCGGTTTAACATTTTTAGAATAGTATTCTACCTCATTACTAAATTTAAATATTTTTATACTTCCCATTATTATATTTTGATTTACGTTAGATTTTCTCTGAATACTACAAAGAATAGTTCAGATTGGTTTGAACATAAGAGTATTACTAATATTGTTTTTATGTAAAATATATTACAAATATTCAGCATTAGAACAATGCAATAGTAATTTATAAAATGTGAAGGTATTACGTACAATATTTTAGCTTTTTTTTTTAATGTTTATAACACAAAAACGATAATCTTCGAGTTTAGTGCGATGAAATGGAAAGAAATGTCATAATTGTATGATTTCTCAACATTTTTTATGATCATAGGTTTCTATAGTAAAAATTTGGTCTTGACATTCTCAAGTTGAAAATTACAATACTTTTATTTTGCATTTTTTGAACTTTTTTTTTTTCGTGCCTTTCGGTAGGCAATTAGGAATTAATTTTGTATTTTTTAAGATCAATTTCATATACCTATATACTATAATTTTAGTTTACTTGTACGCTAGGGCCGAGGATTATTTTTCTGATTTGTTTCTATACGAAACTCTGGGCCTATTTTTTGTAACATTTCTCTTATTACTCAGAGTACTTAGTTTGGACCGTAAAAATGTGGGCCGCGAGGGATTTGCCATACCTTTCACACACAGTTATTTCATTAGGCTACATACGCACTATGCGGTTGCCCGCAATGCGGCCAGCCGTCCGGTTGACCGCAAGTGATAAACTATAAGCAAATACCAAGGAGGCTAGAAGAGCCTTCTAGCCTCCTTGGCAAATACTGTACATCCGAAAAATTGTATTCGCACTACGTTGCGTACGTTACCCGCAAACCGTTCCGGTCGCTTGAATCGTTGCGGCCGCTTCGACGGCTGACCGAACGTTCTGCGTGCGCACTGTGCACTGGTTAGTCTGCGGTAAACCGTCATCGGCGGCGTAGGTAAACTCGATTTTCAACTATGGATTTTGATACTGAAAAGTTCATCATGGAAATCCAGAACCGGCAATCTCTTTGGAACACGAAATGCCCAGATTATTCTGACAGAAATAAAAAACAAAGAGATTGGGAAGAGGTGGTGAATATTTACGGCGTTGAATTATCAGTGGACGAAAAGAAAAAACTCGGTTAGTATTTAATTAATTTATTGTAGAATATAGTACATTAGATAATTGTGTTGTATTAGTTTATTTATATTATTTAGATACAAATTTAAATGTAATTGTTGTCTTGCAAGTCCAATCTTCCCTCGGTCATAAAGTATTCTGCGAATAATTCCCGGTATCTCAATGCAGTTCTGTCATTTCTTCGAACACTATCTGATGCAATGGTTTCGGTTAATGGGTTATTTAAAGTGTCTTCAATAGAAAAACTATCTCTATCTCTCACAAAATTATGCAAAAGACAAGCAGATTATATCATTAACTAAATCAATATTTACATCGATAGGTCTATGAAATATTCGCCATTTATTAGCAAGTATGCCAAATGTGCATTCTACATAACGCCTAGCTCTGCAATGCCTATAATTATAGGTTTTTTTTTGTAACATTTAAATTGTTTCTTGCATATGGACGCATCATAGTTGTACTTAAAGCGAACGCTTCATCGCCAACAAAAACGAACGGCAAACAAGTGGTACTATCTGGCGAAATCGGTGATGGATCGGGAATGTTCAGACGTTTCTCCTGAATTTTTTTATAAAAATTAGAATTTTGAAAAATTGCCGAGTCTCCAAATCTCCCATACGCTCCAACGTCGTCTATTAGTACAAATTTATAGTCACTGTCACAAATTGCCATTAAAACTAGAGAGAAAAATCCTTTGTAATCATAGCACATTGATCATAGCACTATTGGCAGGTGCTATAATTCTAATATGTTTGCCGTCACATGCACCTAAAATAATAATATACTATCACTGTAAAATCATGTAAAATTCCCAATAGTTTTCTTTAAATATCAATTAAATTTTATCTATTTGGGTAAAAACTCTTAACAATTTAAGAGAAGGCTCCTAATATATTTTTACAATAGCAATTGGCACTGTAATAGTACTCACCTATGCAGTGAGGAAAATTTGCTCTCTTAAAAAAAACATTTGCAATTTGATACCACATTTCTTTTGTTGGTTCAGGGTAGACATATTTCTTTTAAACAATACCATATTGCAGCACATACTTCTCGGACGATTTCTGCGACAGTACCAATCCGAAACACATAATGTAGTTCTGCAAATGAGCAACCTGTTGCCAAATATCTGAAACAATTATTTTTTTCAGGCGTGAATCTTCAGAAAAAATGGCGAAATATACGTGATTCTTTTGTAAAGGCCCACAAAGCAAAGGAGAATATAAGTGGTTCTGGAGCAAAAAAAAAATGCCCCTACGTTTTCTACGACAACCTTTTATTTTTAAAAGACACGGTGTCGGTGAATTCAACGAGTTCAAATATTACTTCCAATACGGAAATAAATAATGAAGATGAAATTGTAGAAGGTCAACATACAACTGCTCATCCTTCAGATTCCTCGTGGGTACCAAAACGTAATAAAAAAAATAAAAATGATGACATTGGTAGAGAGTTAATAGG
>CM029357.1:8895556-8987168 GCA_017140985.1 Hormaphis cornu
ACTATAATATCGTGATTATTTTTAAATACAACTCAAAGCAATTAAGTGGATAATACATTATAATATTGTGTAGTGTTTTGAAGATTGATTGTGGATTTAAATATAAAACTACCAGTGGCCGCGATGTGCGAGTCACCGTTTCACAGTTGTACACGAGATAATTTATTATAATTAATAATTTTGTCTGCTCGAAATCGTAATAGCGATTACTGACATCCTATATCCTAAACTGTTTGCTTTAAATTATTTGCCCAGGAATGTATACGATTTTACAAAAAAAAAAAAAAAAAACCACCTAAAAACACTTATAAATATAAAAGCTCCGATAACTCCGTTGCAAAAACTACCTCATAGGTTTCGATAGATTTTTGGCCTTACACGAGATACTTTTGTTGAAGTTCATACTATTAAAATAGTTTCGATCATTTTTTGTGTTATGATCTAAAAACAAAAAGAGACCAAAAGTCTTTTGGTCATCGTTAAAACGGTTTTAACGAATTCGAGTGGACAATCATCCTATACTTTAAAGTTTAAACGACCATAAAAAAATTTTGACTTACAACTTTTCGATTTGTTTCAACCATATTTATGTCTACGCCCGTCGGCAATTTTACAAGTAAAATATAAAAGTATAACTAATAAATTAAGGATAATAATAAAATACATAATTGACAATATATATACGCTTTTAAGTATGCATTAAATTTTCGGGCCATAATGCGTAATATATTTTACTCTCTTTTTTTCCTCACATTCGTTCTTTTTTAAATTAATTATTTTTTTATTTTTGAACACACATAGTCGTGTTAAATATTAAACAAGCATACACATATTTTCATCATGACGCAGGTACAAATATACAAACATGTTTAGTATGTGATATTTGACGACTTTTAGTGTTAGGCACTCATATTTTGATATTTAATACATATTATACCAGTAAAAGAAAATTTAAGGTATAAAAATTAACAATGATTTTTTGGCACTCTGCGATCGCAGCTGTAAAATCAAAATGAATAAAAAATACAACTATTCTTTAAAAAAAAAAACCATGTACCTAAGTAGTAAAATTCACGTATTATTGGTATATGTGTAAAATTCTGCATTTAAAATATTAAAATATACTAAGTAGTTGTTTCAACAAAACAAACATTTTAACGGCCAACGATGAAAAAGAAGATTGTTTTGGGCCTGGCCTACCCAAATTTTTCATAAATACGATCATAGTATAGTTTCAGGTGCTATTGCCAAAATTATAAAAATCGAGTTAGACATCGATTTTTACGGTGAAACGCAAGAGGAGTTCAAATCTGTTATCAAATTAGCATTAGTAGGTAGTCGATTATTTGTTTGAATTATATCTACCTATTTAAAAACTAGTTTCGTAAAAAAAGCCCTATTTTCTATTTTCCGGTGTACGTAAAGAGACCTATCGCCATATTTATGTCGAGCAGAACTTCTTCCAGTGTTAAAAACGTATACCTATAGGAAATAGTGAGTGTCACATCATAATATTATTTGGAGATTATTCATATTTTTTGAGAGATATTAATATTATAATATGATAATAATTATTTGAGTTTTAAATTAAAATTTTCATATTTTAAGTGATGTTATAACTTTAGTATTACTACATTTGTTTTGACGAAAAATTATACTTGGGAAAAAACTGGTTTTGGAACTTTAGAGACCACGACTTCATTAAAAAATTCACTATTTGCTGGAGAACACAGATCAAAAACTTTTACGGGCTATCGTTTTGGTCAAAATGTTTTGTTGTTGTCGTAAGTAGATTTTTTTGTCCTGTTTCAAAAACTTAAAGAATCCAAAACAGTGAGAATGTTTAATTTATTTTAACGTTTTTTCAATAATAGATTACATTAAAAAACTAGTACTTTCACTTGTGCTCACGCCTATTTCACCTATGCATAGTATTTTTCTAGATTTTTGAAAAATTTAAATTTGTATTGCTTCTTTTGTTTTTTCGCCGTTCGTGTATGAAACCGCGACTCCAAATATTCGTGCTTATAATAAGCCAACCCAAAAAAAATGTCCCTTTAATAATTTTCTTTTTTTGTTTTCAATCTCAGTGGTAGAGATAATTCGGTGGACACGGTAATTGTGCGTGTTATATTATCGACCACACAAATGGCATGAGAAATGATCAGATCGATTTTTTTTTTTTAATACACTTTCGTAGTGTAAAAAGTTGAATATTAATTTCAGTTAGAGAAATGAAGAGCGTGGAAAAAAAAAAAACACGAAAATTTACTAAAAACTAAGATGATATAATAATAATAATAATGAATTAAAATAATAACACAAAAATACTTTTTAGTGATTTATAAGCGCTTATGCGTTACTTAATACCTATATAATAATAATAATAATAATTTTAACCTACTACTTTTTTGTATAAAAAAAAACACTGTGCGAAACTAAATATCGTGTTAAAAAACACAATATTGCGGTGACGACGTATCGTAGCGTTGATAAAAAAAAAAAAAGAAAAAAATGCGTAGTTTAAAAAAAAAAAAATGATGATGAAAAATCAAATCTTAATATGTTATTTTATTACATATATTGTAATATCGTGTGTCCGAAGTGGAGACGACTGCGCGAGGTGGAAACGCGAAAACGACCGACGCCGTCCTCGTGATCTGATCAGTGCGTGCACGGCGTCACGCCGGTCACGGTGTAGTTTCCCATCTCTTGTTCCATGACGACGCCCGTGAACACCGGTGGCATGACTTGAGACTCTTGGAAAGGCTGAAAGAAAATCGCATCGTTTTATAAAACGCATTTTAACGTGTTAAAAATGTCCTACAGTTTAATGAAAATTCAACAACGACAGAATCGCCCTTAATTACTACGTACAACCCACACGAAAGTTTTCACGAAGCGCTCGCAGTCAGTACAAAATTTCCCACGAAATCGCCGTAAGTTACCTCGTAAAAAAAAAACGAATTTTATAAGAGCCAGTAACAACGGCTGTGTTGATGAACGAACGAATGCCGTGTCACAGTTTAGGAACTAAATTGGCAAACACGTTTGGCCGAAAAATGTTTTAGCGACAAACAAGCGTCTGACGCGTTGGCCAATTACCGATTTTGAAAAATTAGTATAACGACCGTACTGTAGGATACGTGCAGTGTTAAAATCTAAAAACGTATACTTTTATACCGAAATCAGAATATGTGTCATTTTTGTATGGAGGGTTTTGTTCTCTTTTGTTTTTTTGTATTTTACCGTTGTACTTCAAAAACGCTATCGCACACCTAACCCGTTTCAGATTCCGAGTGAACAACGTATTTGATTTAACGATAGTTTGTAAAACGGCGTAAGCACTCGTGTAAAAGTGCTCTGGTTCTGTGAAAAAGTATTGAAAGACGCGGAACGCGTTGTTGCGACGGTACGTGTTTCGTAAAAATAATAATTGCTGAAACGTTGTTTAGTTTTTGTGTCATTGCTGCGGATGAAATTTAACATTTGATACTACCAGGTTAGGTTAGGTCGCAACGAATCGTCACGAAGTGCGTTTCCACACCACAAGCAATTCTCGGTTCGGTAATTCGCGTGTTTCTCTTTTAGGGCGACACAGGAAACAACATAATGTATGGAAAATAAACTACCGACTAAATACCCTTTTCAATCCGTATTAACCCGAGATAATAATAATAACATAACGCGTTTTGTAAACACTTGAATATGAAAGATTTTCTTTTATTGTATTGTTGTCACCACGTTAAAAAAAAAAAAAAACACTCGCCGAACGTTATTTCCAGCACCCCGGTCCGGCCGGACGGTCAATTTAAGCGCGAAACCTTGATACGACGATTTTTTATTTTTATAATATTTAATACGCGAATAATATACATAATAATAATAATATATTGTATGCGAGAACGATTTTTCGATTTTTTTTTAACTATAATATTATGCGTGACGAGCGCTCGTAATTACTACAACGTTGACGCGCAACGGTAGATAGGTATAGAAATAAAAAAAAAATAATAACCAATATTAATATAATACACGTTGGACAAAGTGCCAGTACACGGTTTTTATTTTATTTTTTTACACCAAGGTTATGTATCGCAATAACGTACCCGAACGCGACTCGTCGGTACCTACATTTTTGTCTGTGTTGTTTATTATACACATTGATTTATAATACATAACTTATAATGATAAATATTTAAATATAAAAATTAATATATTTGTTTAATTTGTACATAATATATATAGTACACTTTCCCTACGAACGATTATTATTAAAATATTGTATTTTTTTTCAACAAATCCCGCGAGGAAATCACTGCGCCCATCGGTTTAGTTAGTCTGCGGCCGCGCGATCGACATTTCCTAAACGGCCAGTATGAGAGCATACGATCATATTATTTTAAGGAAACGGCCGGATTTCGAATTCGTCTCATGTTCGGGGATTTTTTTTAGATTCTGAGCGCAGCGAACTGTATTGTTTTAACAATAATTTTTTTTTTTTTTTTTTTATAGAAGGAACGATTTTCATCGAAGTCAGTACCTCTGACGAAAGGTCTAACCGGCGGTACTTGGGTTGAAGTTTTCTTTTTTTTTTTTTCGGAAATTTTGCTTACTTATTGAGTTTTACCGAAAAAACGTTGAAAAAATCGAGAATTTTACGGAGGAAACAATTAAAATTTTCTGACTTGTAGAAGGAGCACGTAAAAATCGGGATTTCGTTTTTAAACTTTATTTTATTTGAAGCATTTTTTGATATTTTTATTGTTATATGCCGTAAACGACAAAAATAGCCGAACCGTTAAATCCGACGTCGGATATATCGATTTAGTTTTTTGGCCATTACGTCCGAACTAATGATCGAAACATGCTGACATTTTTATATAATATCCAAGTAAGTAAGATACAAGTTTAATAAAAGTTTCAAGTGATTTCAAAAATTTTTGAACTTAGTATAGTACTTTGGAATTCTCGAAAAATTTACCAGGACGTATACTAGACAACCGAGCTCGCTCAACGTTGTTTAAAAAAAAAAAAATGATTTATCATTGCTTTCAGAAATAAAATAATACGTTATAACCAAAATTTCCAAACCAGTAACCCGTCCACCAAAGCGCATTCGCCACTCCATCAAACTACCCACGCGACCTAGAGTGATCCCGAACTTTTTAAAAACATTTTTAACAATCAGTATATTCAATTATTATTATTTACTTAACTGTAAAACGTGTACGAAACTATTTTAAAAGCGCACAGCGTGAAATTATCTATTGTAGGTAATATTTGAATTCGTTTCGATCCGTTTTGAAAAGTTAATTGTTTAAAACATAATGTATTTATACTGAAAATTGAAAAAACAAAGTATTAAAATCGATTGAACGTATATAAAGCAGCAATTCAAAGTAGCAAGAAAATACTATGTATTATTGTTCATGTATTGTGTGGTAATGCCGTCACTCGTCTGCTAAGTAAAAGATAGGTATATTATATAGGATATACACATAAAATGTACTTGTTCATTTTTTTTACTACAAAACATCGAACGCCGTGAAAATTGTATTCGACTAACAAATGAATTCAAATAATAAGATAATACTTTCGATTTATCAAATAAGAACCACTCGTTTTTCTCTTTGTTTTATCTTGGTTCTTTGATTGTTACTTTTTCAATTTTGAACCCTCAATAATCTATGACCCATCAAGTACCATGCGCGACAAAATGGAGCTACCAAAAACCGAGTATCAATAAAGATCGAAGCATTTTTGAAATAGTTATCGTGATTTCATACGGTGGTAAAAAAAATAAAAGTAAACCACGCTACGCTCAGAATTGGACGATTGGCACTCGGCTGTTCTTGATACTGCCGGATTCTTGATTATTTTCACGGATTGTAAACAATAGTCGTATTTATCAAACGTACACGCACGTTTTAATCGAAAAATAGTTGGTGAACAAACCGAAATTAAGATCTTAAAAAACAAAACGCCGTACGAACGTACAACGTCAACAAAGAAAAATGTTTTTTTGAAATTTATAAATAATATTACAGAGTGCGATCATAATATCATCACAATCGTCCTGTATAATAAGCTTGTACGTACGAGCGTGTGTATCGATAGTGCAGTTTTATACGTAGTAATATTAAACTAATTGGATTCTATTATATGTTGCTGGCGCGACACACATGGCCACAAAGTATATTTTACGAACAGAATAAGACACAGAGCAACGAGCACGTAGCACGAGGAACGTATACAGAAATAAAAAACGATAAATTTAAAACTAGAATTTCGAAAGAAAACTATTACAACCATAAAAACGTCAACGGAGACGACAACGGGAATCGCGAATTCATTTTTTTCTATTTCGGACGCGTGTAGTACATCTATACCTAATAAATTAACTATACATAATGATTTACGAATTCACTGCAGCTGATTTACGTCGACACGTGGGATCGAATTCTGTTTTTAGATATACTCCTACGAGATATTGTGAGATGCGGCGAGAGACTCACGTGCTGACTATATTTAACAATACTCGTAATAATAGTAATAGTTAATAACACGGAATAAAATACTATGTATTTACGGAGTATGAAAGAATAAAACTAAGAGATACTCGGGGATCGCAGTCTGCAGAACAAATATTTTCCATTATCAAATGCTGATTTATTAAGAAGACGGTCTTGCGATTCGATAAATGTCACGATATTGACACTGTGTAATATCTGTCGTTAGCTCGGAAAGAAAGCTCAAGAAACGGACGGACCAAAGTCGGGCGTTCGATCCGAGTCGCGCGACAACGAGCCCCCCTCGCGTTCACCGTTTACTTTAACGATTTTGAGTTTAAACTGACGTACTTAAGACACCGGTAAATGTAAAAAAACAAATGCGCACAGGCGTTACTAGAGGCAAAAAAGTCCGAGAGCCAAAAAAAAAAAAAAAACTATTAGCGACGAGAAACTGATTTCGGTCGAGACTTTATCGACTGGTCGAACGATCGCGGTGTCGCCTACGATATACGTAATACCGACGAATGGTCTGGAGTCTGCCGCTGTAACGCACGAAACTTAAAAATTTTTACCGTTTTTCGTTCTACCCACTCGAATGAGTGAAATGTACCGAAAAATATCGCGTAACATCAGTCGTTTTATAATACTGTTGTCAACTGATGACCACCAACGTGGAGACGTGGTCAGCTCGAGACCACCGCCAGAACACGTCGACATTATAAAACGAACCGACCATATAGTGTCCGTCCGTCCGAAACGGCGGATCGACCGGTTTTACTTTGAACCGTGGTCGCCACTATATGTAGCAGGGACGACGACGACGACCACTCTGGCGCGAGGACGTATTTTTGAGGCTGAACAAGTCGATAAATTTCCTTTTAACTTAACGTATTCGACCGAGTTTGAAGAGGGTTGACGGTTTTGAGTTGATCGATCGAGTAAAAAAAACGACCCGACGTGAACCGCGAATAGTGGAGTCTTTAAGCGCTCGAAAAATTTTCGGTTTTCACGGTTCACGCGATCACGTGGCGTTGCTTTTGGAACAATTCAACTTGATTCACGTTATATATGCTGTCGAACAAAAGGAAAAACACTTTACGCGTCCATACGTTTTGTTTAGAGCTAAGATTGGTTTTTTTTCCCCTCCGTACCTGACTGGTGGAAAGTATAATCCGAATCAACTTAATCGATACGATTCAAAAAACGTTTCATTTGGAATTAGAGTTAGAGTACAGAGTCGGTTTCGTTAAAAAGTTTTCAATTTTATTCGTTTTACTTCTTATCTTGTCGTGTATTTTTTATTTCTACATTAATACGAGTCGAAAAGGCTTTTTGTGGTCGTGACTACAGAGAAGACCTTAGGTTTTTAATTGCATTTTTTTCGTTGCGCAAACAAACCGTACGAACACGTTCATGACTAAAAACTGAAGAAGAGCAATATTGTGTGATTTACTAAAAATTCGGGCCGAGCAAAAGGTTCGGTCCAGGCTTAACCATCGATTTAAAACTCGAGCCGATAGTAGCAACGAATCAATAACCGAACGGTGTAATATCGTATTGTTTGAAAAATAAAAACCATTACCATTATAGATTCTTGGCGGCGATCGAACGGCGTTTCGATTATTACGAAATGTCGGTAATAAAATATGTTTTTACGCGATGTTGTTACATTATTGTTGTTTTTTTCGCATGAGATAGAACATTTTTTTTTTTTTTTTTGGAAATTTGACAGCTCCGACTTTGGTAAATACGCGTGGTGTATATAATGCCGACCAGCAAACACGCGAAACAACATATTATTATTATTGCCGACGACTAAAATACGTGAGGTCAAACTGATCGCGCGCAAAAAAAAGAAACGTTCATAATTATAGGAAATCGTGAAAAAACGCGTGTAACATAATATTCATTTTTACGAGAAACAATTCAGAACGCGAAACACAAGACGCGTGTTTTGAGAATTTTGTTGTGTATTATACTAGTTTAGTACTTAGACAGGACCAAATGGGAAATTATACGTAAAACCTATTATTAACACGTTTATACTTTATAGCGTACATGCGTCCCCCCGTCAACTCGGATGAGCGTTAAATATTTAACGAATTCCGTCCGCGGAATCGAACCGTGCGAGGATTTAAACGCATTTCGCATAAAATTAATTCGACCGGAGATCGTGTCGTTGTAATTTAGTTATTGGCGGTCGGAGAACGCCACAGTACCATTATAGCGCAGCAGCTCTTTGTATGGTTTTGTGTTCGAGAGAAACTGGCGTGGCTACAAAATTCGTGTGAAAAAATACCAGAACTCGCTTTTCCAAGTAAAAGGCCGATTTTGAAATTTCAGGAAAAAATACTTTCAGAAACGTGACTTTAAGCAACAGTCAAAAACAGAAAAATCGAGAATTTTTCGTCATGAAAACTGGGAAAACAGTTTTTTAAGAGAACGACAAAACCGGGAATTTTATTTTCACGGGAATACACGCGTCAGGAGTAATTTAAACCGGAATATATTTTCTCGCGAAACTTATGCTCAGGAATCGGAAAAAATGTTTTTGAGGAAAAAACGAATACTCGGGAACCGTTAAAATCAGCAGCATTTTTTTGATTCCGAATCTAGCGAGGAAGCTACATGGTTTTACAAAGATTCGTTTTAAAAAGTCCCGTTTAATTTTAGGATTTTTCGTTCATAAATGGGTCGATTTTGGGTTTTCTCTACTCGTTACTCCGACTGTGCGCGTTAAAATTTTGAAAATCTCGCATTCCTTTGATCTGTTCGGTTTTCAGGTTTTTAACGGCGATTTCGTAAACGATCGCCTTGTGACTTTCAACGTAATATGCGGAACTACAAAATTTTTCGTTCAGTTCGCGTCGTTCAGAACTCGGGACTTTCGTTTACTCGACCGCGACTGGCCTCGCTCAGAATCCGTTTTCTCGAAGGCAGCGCCGCTCGGACGCCGAACCACAACTTCCGGAACACTCCGTCAAACTGCCCGCGCAACCCCCCGTAGAGCGCGGCGATGCATTTTTCCTCCGTTTTTTTTTTTGTCTTACACGTGTCCGTCCCGCTGGATTTCCGCGACTCCTCGCGCCCACTCACCTTGATGTACTCGGACAGGCACGACGTCTTGCTGGACTCCCGCATGTACGCGCCGAAGCTGTGCCTGGGCGTCCAGTCGTTCACGCCGGTGGTCGGCACGATCATGACGTTCTCCAGCAGGTGGCTCGCCATGGTCGCGGCGTGCGACGACAGCACGCCGCTGTAGCTCTGGTCCGCGAACACCACCACGCGGCGGGCCGTGCACAGGGATATGTCGTTCAGGAACTCCTTGGCCGTGTACGCTTCGTCCGTTTCGGCCTGAAACGAAAACTCGGGGTACATTACACTGTTCCCGGGGGGGTTTTCTCACGGGGAAATGGTGGTGCAGTGTTTTCTTGCGCGAGATCCTACTACCTCCGGCCAAACTCGTGTGTACAAGAGACGCTAACATGTGAACATTCCGTCACAACAGTCATTCTCTGTTGAACAATTATGTTTTTATTCGTTTTTATTCAAAGCCGGGGTTTTTTTTTTATCTTTATTACAACGGTCGATCAGCACGGAGTTACGGAAACGAGTCGAGGAAAAAGATAATACGAACGATCCATATTTAGATTTATGCACGTTGCAAAAAAACAAACGCACTAGCTGAGCTTGACAATTGGCGAAATCGCTATAACCGTTTACCTTCTTTCGATCAATTTCACATTTATCGTTTCATTTGGTCTTTAATTCTGGGCTTGGGGTCTTTCAAGACTCCGCTCCGGTTTTTAGTGCGCTCGAAAAAACGAACGTGTACACAATATTTTGTTTAATATACCCACGTAATCATGTCATAATATTATGCGCGATGCGTGTTGTGTTGTTCTCGAGAGTCATGTAACTTGTTTCTGTTATCTATTAAGAATTTGAATTTAAACTCACCGTCCATAAAAAAAAAAACAATGCTATTGAACAACGCATAAAGTCTAACAGTTCAGAGTCTTTTGTGTGTTGCTTCAAACGAAATTTTAGTTTATCTTGGGTCGAATTGAACGATATCAAAACCGATTTTTCGGTTCGGAAAATAACATAAAAAACGTGTACAGACCAAACGGTGATCTCCACTAAAGCGTTTCCAACTACTCGAATCCTTCCTCCAAAATTTACGGGATGTAACGATTTTTTTATTCAACTCGTTTAATTTACAAACGTGTAATAATTTCTCTCAACTTCAGGACCGTGTTCGTTTTAGTGTTTTATTCTATTACAGCTTATAGTCCAACAAAACCGAACAATTTTTAAACCAAAATTAGAGAAATGATTTCAAATTGTCTTACAGTAATAATAACGGCATAAATTAGATTGTCGCGTTGTTAAATACAACGGTCTTTGATACATTCGCGCGAATTATTTTGAACTAAAACGTTTTACGCGAACTGAAGTATTCGTTTTTTACTTTTTTTACAACTCATTATTAACAATTAGCGTAAAGGTTATTATTAATTGAGTACATTTTGTTTTACTCCAATTTAACTGGAGGTTACTCAATGACATTAAATGTATAGTTGAACGTCCCGAAGAAAAAATATCAAAAAAAATACAATAAATATTACGAATAAACGATGTAACTACAATGTAACTCGCGTAAGAAACTATTCAAATTTTTGTTCAATAAACACGTAATGAATAAATTACACGAGATTGTACAGAAATTACTCTCTATAGTAGTTTTTAAATACCAGCTATTTAGATAATGAAAATTTACGGCTCATTTTTGAGCACGGTAAAAATAGTATGAAAACAGCTATAAATTTTTCGTTTACTGGTTAGTTGTATTTGCTGTAGGTTCGGCTATTTTTTTTTCTGTCTATCCGCACGATTTTACAAAACTAAACTCGTTTTGCAATCGTCTAATTTTACGGTGATCCGTACTTCGGTTAGAGGTCAAATTAAAGACGTACCGTAAACGAAACGATTCAAAATAAATTATTCAAGAAAAAAATATGGTCTTACAATAATAAAATGCAACAGAATTTCAATCAATATTCGCGCTATTCGTAAAAATCTTGTACGAAAATATAATTATTAACAAATTTAACCACGATTATTCGTTACAGTTTCACTCAAACGTCATTAGCGACGATAGGCTGTACACAATTCATTTTTGAAAAAACGCCAAACATTCCGATCGGAAACATTGGTAAAAAAACGAGCGTTTTAAATCGTGATACAATAACAACACAGCAATAGTATATAAAAATAGACGCCCAGAGTGGAACAGCGGGACATTTCGGTCTCTGGATTAAAAAAACCCCCCCGTAATTTATAATTTGATCTGCCGAAATTTAAAGTTTGAATGAAAAAAATTTCTTTATCCGTCGCCATACAAATCGCCTTATTCGGCTGCTGCAATCGATCAACGGATATGTGGCCAGGTCAGGTTTTGCGGTGTGTGTTTGTTTTCCAAATTCGGTTACACAAATCAACAAATAATATACCTACTACCTACGGTGCTGAATGGCCGACGGTTTTCGAATTAAGTGTACGGTAACAATAATGTTATGCCGATCTGTTTAGATATTTCGCTGTATTTGTATGATAAAAAGTTTAAAAACCGATCGGGCTTAATCCGTGCCATCGCGATTTATGTCGCCCTCCAGCCACTCGACAGTAATACTATACATTTTCGTCCCACACGCTGGACCGCATATCGTTATAAGAGAAGATTTTCTAGTTAAACAACTATTTCGTGTATACATCTTAATCATTAAGTACGCCTATATGCGTAATTCAAACGAATTCAAATCGTGTACTATAAAACGTATCCTCGAACGGTATTATAGTGGAAATTCGACAAAAAAATATACTTTTTTTTCTTTTCTCATAAAATCAAAACGTAAAGAATCGAACGCGAAACGCTAAAACGATTTTACATTAAAACTACACTAAATATATGACACACTATACAACGTCTATAGTCGGTCTGGTCTACTCTGTCTTTCTGGTACCTACTGTAGAGAGATTCGTCGTTTTGATATATCCGTTCTTAATTTAAAGTACTCGACTCACTTGTCAAACTTTAAATTGTTACAGTCCAATAATATTTTACTTAATATTCAGACGTATTCAAAACATCTAAAACATGGACGGCATAATACTACTCAATTCGATTAGGAATAATGAAAGCGCAGTGACCAAATGTTTTAACAAGAAATAAAACATTGATAATGCTCGTCTGTTAAAGCGTGTTGTTTAAAATATTAACATGTTTCGTTTTGTATTCCTCAATGAACTTCATGTTTAAACACGATTAATTAAACCGGTTAATATCTTATTTATTTTTTATTAAAACAATCACGTCAAAAGTTCCAAATTGATGTAGCAGTGAGTGTATACGTAATTTTAGTTTACTGATTAATTTATACCATAATTATTACTTGTAAAATATGTCTCAACACAATATTTAAAAAAATTTACCTATATAACCAAGGCCAAAATGGAAAATTGGTAGAAGAATACCCTATCAGAGTCCAACTATAGATGACTGTGAAATGACGAATTGTAGTATTATGGAATAAAGTTGTTGTTTTGGAAGATGTAGTATAAACTTTTTAGTTTAAGCCCACAAAAATAACCATTTAGAGTGAATCAAACACTCAATAAAATTAAAAAAAGGTCCAAGTTTGGCGAATAATTGATCAAAATCGTGTTTTCTTCATCGTCAAGAAACTGAAATGACCACAACGACGTTTAAGCGAACAAAAGTTACGGTAACCATTTTTAGAAATAATTGTTTAAGCATTAACCATAGGTACACGAGAAATTATACGTCGTTAAGCTTGATTAAAAACAAAACCTGAAAAACGGCAAAAACAACCGAATGGTTAGGAAATGTCATACAAAACCGTGTAAATTAATAATGCGGACTACATCATCCACACTTTAAGCCGATTTAATTTTTTTTTTTTTGCGAGCCATTTTTTAATTCGATAAATTTAGACATTTATCAACTTTTAACTTACTTAATTTAACGTTTTTTTTTTTTTTCAATTAACTTAACTCGAAAAATGTAGTCGACTCGTCAGTCAAAGCGATTTCAGCAAAGTTTACCACTGACCACGCAATCACACCGTCGTCACTATATTGTTATTCGAGCTTTTGATCGATACTATCGACTACAGGGCCGGTACACCTGCACGGTTCGATAGACCGCACACGGGAAACGTGAAATATTATAAAATCTAACTTTTTTAACATATCACAAAAACGTCATGGGTTAGGTGGTCCATGTTCGTCGAGACCGAATGAATAACGAACGACTTACGAATCCGTTGTTGTTGGCGTCCCAGAGAAGGGCGCTCCCGTCTCTTCTGGTCGGACTGGACAGATATAGGAAGAACGTGTCGGCACACCGCGCATAACTGCAAGTCCCTTTGATGTAACCCCGTATGTTCAGTTTGTCGGCCGGTTCGACGTTGCTGATGATCGTCGAGTACTCGGTACCGTCTAAAAGTGCCACACACACACACGATATTTTATTTTACGTAATTTTTACAAACGTCGATCGGCTAACGGTACAAACAGTTATCAATAAACACAAGTGTACAATAAAATAATTACGCTATGCTTTCGATGTAGTCCACGGTTCTTTTGGACAACGTTGGAAAAAACATACGTGTGATCAGTGCCTTCGATCGAAACCAAAAAAACAATTCAAAGAGTTTCGTAATTATTACGAGGCGACGAGAAACGCGTGTAGAAGACGTTGTCTTCAACGCGAGACTTTTTAAGAGTTTTCGTCGCGCTGGATTTTATGACGCGAACAACGGTGGCCGTAAACTAACGGGGTCCGTATCATCTAATTTTTCTAATTCTGAAAACGGTACTACGATTCCGTTGTGTTATGTTTTTACGTGATGATTTTTGAAAATTTCTATTTTTACAGAAATAGATAAACTATTGAAATACCGAATTCACAACGGGACGCGATCATTACGGCCGTAAAATTGAGAAAACCGCTTATCTGTCTAAAAAAAGTCTCGCAAAATCGGTGTTTCATAAACAGTTCTCGCCTTCAATTCAACTTACCCGGTATTGGGCTCTACCGAAAAATTACAACCGTGGAAAATTATGTTTTCAAGAATAAAATTTATATTTATTTATTAAAATAACGATTCGCGTGTTCTCAAACGTCTAAAACGTGACGTTTCCTGATACAGTTACGAGCTTAGAACCGTTTTCAGAACGAAAATCAGAAAAATACAAACATAGTAGTCAGAAAATCCATGAACGACGAAGAGACCCTCGAGTGTTTCGAGATTTCAAAATAGAAGTGCAGTCGTTGACATTTCGTTCGGTCGAGCGCTCTGATATCAACATTTATTTACGACGGTATTCTTTGTAGCGGCGATCTCGTATTCGAGTTGAAATCAATCGAATTCCGCGGAACGAGGGTAGAAATATTGGTTTCTATAGATTATTTTATCAATCTACTAAACACGATCATCACTCACCGTCATCCACCATCATCTTAATGCCGTTGTTGAAAAAAGTCTGGATGTTGTTTTCGGCGAATCCCCAGGAAACGAGACGATCCCTCAATGACGTCAAATCGTACATCGTGACGAAGTCGGCCGTGTTTCGGCTCCAACCACCGAACAACATAACAGCCTGGGAAAATAAAAATTATTGCAACACACGTATTGTAGTGGTTTTTCGCTGATACAGTTACCAAAACATTTTAGAAACTACAAGTACGATTTGAGTTCCTTTTTTAAATTTGATTTACAAAAACACGTTACGGATTAATAATTAGTTTGATAACAATACTGTCGGTAGTCTTACAGAATCGAATCGATAATATTATGTTGTTATTCATAGTGTTTGTAAATCGCGGTGTGATTTAAACCAAACTACGTATGATTAGATGAAAACTTGAAAACCTTGAAACAACCCACTATTTTTGGATTCCACACTTGATCCTACTAACAAAAATAAACGTCTAAAAGTGTTCGACGAATAAATGGTGTGTAATAAAAAAATAAAGTTGAATAACCTATAGGTTAGATTTTAAATCGGTGCGACAACCGGGCAAGTCTGAATTTTTCAACATTTGATTTTGCATGCCACCGCGTTCAGAAAAAAGTAGCTTTTCACTGTACGTATACCAGACACGTCTCTTTATTTATAACGAAGTTTGACCAATTCAAATTTGGTTAGGTTTGTTTTGGGCTTTTTACTCTTGAAATTTGAACACAACATCATTCGTGCATTTGAAAATCGCACAGTTTTTTGATCTACCGGTATTGGTTTCGAGATGTTTAACGACGTGTAATTAGATTTCATTAAAATCGCGTATAGTTGTTTCTCCGTAATAATTTCGAAAATAATTAATTGCGTAGACTCGAAATTCTTAACAAAAGCGTATCTCTGTACTGCAGAACTACAAAACAATTTTCAATAAGTTTTGTTCAACGTTCATTGTTGAATTCGGGTCTCACCAGGAGGTTTAAACTTGATAACTGAGCTCGCACAGAATCGTTTTTTCGATGGCAACGTGATTGCTTTCACACGTCGAATAATGCGTTCGAACCGAAACTTCCGAAAACCGGTGACCCACCAGAAGCGTACAGTCGCTACTCCGATCGCGCGACCCGGCTTGTTTTAAAGTTTTTTCACTCGCAAACAATTCGAAAAAAGTGTCGTGAAAAGCGAATGGTTTTCAAACGCGCGGGAAAAATGTTCAAAACATTACTACGGCAACACTTCGCTTGAACGCCGTTCGTAAAAGTGTTTGGAAAAAAACTTTACGAAAAAAAAAAAAAAAACAGCCGGACACCGTACCTGATTGACGGGCGTCTGCGCGCCGCACTTGGCGTTCTTCCTGCTGCATCCCCTGTTGTTGGCCTTCACGCGGTTGCACTGTCCCAACATCTCGGTACCGTCGTCCCGCAGCGACGGACAGTTTGTCAGGAACGTGTCCTTGCTGTTCACGCACTTCAGCACGTTGTCGGACTGTTGACGCGCGCTGTGGACGGGCACCACCAGCGGCAGGAAGTACACCTGACAGTCCCAGTACGACGTCAACGGGCGCTCGTTGCACATGCGGTTGCGGACCATCTGCGAGCACGCGGTCGCGTTGTCGCTGAACACTGCGGCGGCGGAAAAACACAAAAACAAAAAAACACCGATTTATTAGTCAAAACGCTTACACGTCAATATTTTCCGCAGAAAACCTGTCGTTTTCTGTGGTCAAAATGTTAACCGTTCACAGTGCAATAGGTTCCGCAAGAGTGATAAAGCGAGGGGAACGTGGGTTGCGGTCCGTGGTCTTGACCGGTTCCTGGGATCTGGTCGATTTCCAAGAAGGAACGCTCGAAGACAAGCGATCGTTATTTACTTATTTATCTACGTGTAGGACTACTACTAGAGTACTTTTAAAAGTCTACGTTCACAACTATTTTCAAATAACTTTCCGATTTACATCGGACAGACTTTTATACATAGCGTGTGACCGAGAACGGTTGGATTCGTGAAAACTGAAAATTTAATGTTTCACGAAGCCGTAATAGATGTGTAAATCTACAAACTCTGTAAAAAATTGGAACACTTGTCGGAATCGGTTCACGAGTCTCGCGTAAATGACAATATTTTTCAAACGGATGCGTACGAGATCACTATTGTACAGCGTCGTTTAAAACGTATATATTATTCGATGTAATAGGGTGGAATAAACGAGAATGTCGAACAACCAATCGTTTAACTATTATGCCCAGTGCGTGGAACACATTCCGTCTGAATTTCGTGTTTTTCTGGCTATTTTTAACGGAGATAAAAAAAAAAAAAAGCTCAAAAACGTGTTGTAACGACTATATATTTTGTACTATAGTGGGGAAAAATATTAATTAGCAAAAAAAAAATCATAGGTACCTTGCTAAATATTTGATCGCATTTTTAAAATACGAATATAACAATTACTGTTACGAATCCACGTGTTTTGAGAATGTGTTATCATCACATTTTGAGATTGTACGCTGTATAGTATACATGTTATCTACTGCTGACTGTGTGTGATTTTCACTTCAGAACGTGAATTTTTATTGTAGGTAGTTAAAAAGTCATTACTTCTCGGAGGTTCAACAGACTTAACTAAACGCTGCACAGGTCAAAGACACGCGTGGCACATTTTTCGTAGCACTTGAACCTCTCGAGTCTATAATTCCACCATTCGTCACTCTGTGTATTTTCAACACAGATATGGTTTGAAGTGTTAAAATTTTGGAGATTGTTAACATTGGATAAAAAAAAAAAATACGTTTAATATTAACTGTTGTCACCGATTTGGTTTGAGACCGGTCGAAAATCCTCGGACACGTTGTAATAAAATAGAAAAAAAAAATGACCGGGATCACTCTTTGTGGAAGTCATTTCTGCCTTCGAAGATACGGTTCTGAGCGAGCTCAGTCGTCTAGTATAATACAAACAAATTTAACCATAAAAATGGTCGGAAAATTCCGAAAAACGTATCTGCGTGTAAAGAATATCAATCTAACTAACGTGTGAGAATTTCAAACCATTTGGATCATTATTTGAGGAGTTAATACGCGTTTAGCATCAATTGCACAATAGTGCGTAATTTCGTTGCTGTAACCGAATTACACAATTTTTCAATTCTTTTTTTTGTATGCGTTCGGAATCTGTTGGGCGGATATTTTAAAAAAAAATTTGTCACACATAAATTTAGTTTTACATGTAACATATTTTAATTCTAAAAGCAACAAATTTGTGTGAGTTACGAATTTTTTTCTAAAAATAAGTCAAAGGTATGACCAATTTTTGTCCGTTTTCCAAAAAAAAAAAGAATTGTGACTAAGGATTTTCGAAATTTTTTAGTAGCACACGTTATTAACTTTGTGTTAAAGTTTCAAAACTTTTTGTTTGTAAATTTAATTTTATATCGAAAAAAAAACCACAGGAAATTTTCGAAAATTTTAATATTCTGTACTTAGTTCAAAATGTTTCGAAATCACTTAAAACTTTGGCGAAACTCTCATTTTATCTATTTCAATAGTGCCTAAACAATATTATTTTGGAAGTCATGGCCAAAAAAAAAAACTAAATTATGTCGAAAAATACGTTAACCGTAGTTCTTAACTTTTTTGGTCAAATTTGACCGGGTTTTTTTCCTACTGTAACTTTTTTGAATTATAGACTCCTCAAAGTACGATTAGAGCGCAAAGACCTCTCGTCGGAGGCGTTGAACGCGAAAATCGGAGCATTCCTTCTACGCCATTTGAACTTGTTCGCGGAGAAAAAACAAAAATTACACTGTAAAACCAACACATTCTCCGCTGACGCTCGGAATCTCGTAAAATGTAAATAAAAAACGAAACGCCATCGTTCGCCTACGAATCACAAGAACGCCGAAACGGGTCGTAAACGGCGTTCGAGCTATATAGATTGTTTCATAGCAGGTTGTTATAACCGTAATGCTATATGATCACAAGCGAGATATATAATATTATCGTATTATGTTAAGTGTTTACACTATAATTAATTTCATAAACAAGCAAGACACGCAATGTGTTTCGTACCACCGACCAGGAACGTCGTGTTTACAAATTTTAACGTAATTATATCGTAGCGACGGTGTCAAACAAAACATTAAACGATTTTTGATTACATTTCAAGTACGGCTTGAGAGGGAGCCGAAAAAAATCGTAGGAACCTTAAAAGTATTTTTCGTTTTTACACACTTATATGTGTGTATGCGTTTGGTCACAGTTATTTTATCGCGCGAAATTCCACGACGTTCGTGTTTGTAAACACGAAGATTATACCCGTGCGAAAAACTGAAGCTGATTGTTTTAATTGTTTGTACATGTGTATCAAACAATCTAATTAAATAACAATATCGAAAAATTAAGAACGTTATAAGTCTCGACTACGTAGTGAATTAAGGGGGAACAACATTCCATCATTTTTTTTTTCTACAGTTTGGTTCACCTATTTTTATTTGTTCTTAGTCAGTCACAACAGTTTGAAAATCAAAATTTTGCATTTCAGTGTCACTAAAGTTTGAGTTTTGTAGTTAGTAACTTTTAAATGTACAATATATCCATACACATATTGCTGTCGTTGGCCAATTTTGAGAATTTAATTTTTTTTTTTTTTTAGGTATTAGGGTACTTGAAATTGACCACCGCGTTGTTGAAAATTCCCAAAAAAAACACTCAATGACGGTATTAATACAGGTATACTGAATGGTAATAATTTTTAAAAACCAAAAATGGATAATTTTTGTTTTATTTGTGAAGGAACCAAGATATTATCCTAAGCTTACTGCCATAGAAAGACAGTATAGAACTGTATACTACTAACAATGATGGTAGAATTCGAAAGTAACTCTTTCGGATAAAAAAACGCCTAATTACCTAAAAAGTATTAACACGTTATTTTTTTTTAAATCCTACGGTTGAATCAATGATACAATATTATGCTGGGAGAGTGGAAAAAATTTTATATTTTGAGCATTCTATCGGAGACACCGTTGTTATTATAATCGTGAAAATGGGAAGCAGATAACACAAACTTTTCTATAGGCACGTCTAGCGTGCGTTTTATCAAAGATGACGCAAAGTTTTTCACGTAGATTTTGTAAACGCGTATGTACAAAAGTTGTAGGTAGATTAACAATAATATTACAAATTTTGCGCATTTTTTTATAACCATTGGGTTTGTTTTAATTTAATTTGTAAGATTAGTATCGTTAGGTGTCGCGAAAAATCTAGACAACCGACGTGATGATGGTTTTGGATCAAATTTTGGATTCGGAACAAAGCGAAACTTTTTCTCGTAAACAACACGCCAACTGAAAATATCTCAGTCAATTATCGAGTTTAGGCTTTTTTCAGAACTCTGCAGTGACAAAATTCTTTTCGATTGCACGATTCATTTTCAAAAAAAACAAAATATTGAATGGTTGTGCACACAAATTAGAGACGCGTGCGGCCTAGTTTTGGGCTAGGCAAAAAAATTAATCACACAATATACGCCACACATTGCCAAAAGGTGCTTTTTAACGTAACATAATACCTACAGCGACGTTGTTTAAAACTGCCATGTTCAGATTTTAAGCGAACGAGCTATAAAAGTGTGAATTTTTGAGGAATACCACGCAAAAACAGTCAAAAAACACTTCGATTTGTCCAATAACAAAAAGGTTATTGGTCAAATGTACTCAACTATTAGGGCGCCGAAAAGTCGATGAACGAAGAGCCGAACGATCAATTATAGGTAATTGTTGTATGAAATTATCAAAAGTCTCATTGTTCGATCTTTTAAAAACCACCAACGTACATTGACAATAAATGAAATAAATTGATACGGTTTATTGGACGTATTCGTGTCTAGACAAAAAAAAAAAAGTTATTATTGTTAAACATTATTTTCACTGGATGAATTGAATTTAATGTCCTGTTCATCCGAAATTTTTACACGTTTAATAGCAGTTAAAAATAACTGTCATAAACAACGGGTTCAACAACTCTATAGAATTCGAGTTGTTAAGGTGAAATTTTTTTTTTTTTAGAAAAATATTATTAATAAATATTATAAGTATGCGAAAATCAATAAATTAATGGTTCGTATGTACCATTTAAATAATAAATCTATTGCAAAAATAACAGTCATACATAATATTATTATTATTTTAATTTACAATTATTGAATAAGACCAATCAACTTTACGTGTCCAATTCCACAGAAATTTTACGTAGGTACTCGGTATTTTTACTAAAAAAGAAACGAGAAATTTTTTTTTCTATTAAGTATCCAACGACCCGGCAAGGTCGCGCCAAGTATACAAAAAAAACCCCTTACAAATGGACGCATCGGCAATACGACGCGCAACGACCAGTCGGGTTTGATTACACGAAGATTCTGAATTCACAAAAAAAAAGTTTGAAGAAGCCTACCAAATTTACAGTAGAATAATTATTTAGTTAAACAATTACATTAAAAATTTTCCGTATGCGTTCATGTTACACTTTTCAATTCGTTTCGAACAATTATTATCAACGGTGTTACAGCCAAATTAACTATGAATTATCATAGTAAACGGTATACACATCACAACCGCGATGTATTACACTGGTTTAATAATAATTAATCAAGTGTCAACAGTGCCAACATTGAACCAGAAATAGAATAGCTTCTACGTAAACAAATAGTAATTAAAAATAAAAGTATATTCGCTAAAAAAATGATTAACGAAATAAATCCATACAATTTAAACAAACTACATAATATTATATAAATATAAAATAATTAATAAACAAATCATGCCATTTGCTCATTGATACCGAGTTGCTATAGTAGGTTCATACTACAAAATATAAAAAAACGGGCGTTAGCGTAGGCAAAGTTCTAAGGTTAACAGTATAATGTATTGCCTATCCTAATCCCGTAATATTTACATAATTTATTATAATAATTTTTAACGATATTAAGACGTTACAATTGTTGGTTTATTAGGCTTTAACGCTTTACGACAAATTAATGCAGATAAAACAAATATCGGATTTTTTTTTTACGATGTGTTGCTAATCATTTCAACTTTTGATTTACAAACAAAATGCACGAAGCGTCCTTTAATCGTGTGGGTATAACGCTTAAGGGTTACAAAAACACGAAATCGTACGCGTGTCCGAGCTCAAGTTTCAACAGTGATCTAATTGATCACACGCTGAGAGAGGATTGAAATTTAGTAAAAGTAAATTTATTAATTTAACTTTTGGAGTGGTTTTAGTGAAACGTTTTTACAAAAGTTCCAAAAATTAAAATTTATATTCACGTAAACCAGTTGCAAACAATATTATATGTTGTCTACTGTTGATAGTCGTATTCAGAGATGAATAGTTAAACGTCGGTAAAGTGGTTAAAAGTTCCGTAATGATAAAGCTCAAAATCATCCAACGAACGTGTTCGAAACGTGTTTGTTTAATAATACGAGTAAAAATCGGTTTTCAGATTTTTTCGGAGAAACGTCATCGCCGCAAAAAACAAAAAACGAGCGCGATAATAACGAAATAATAATGACACAAAATCGTTGACGAATAAGAATTGTGACGTTACAAAGCACGCGTGCTGTATTAATAGTTTAATATAGCACTTCAAGACCTGCGAAAAATATTGATACTCATATAAAATCTACTGCACGTTAAAAGTGTGTAAAAAATTAAAAATTGAACCCAAAATCTATGTTTCAAACACCGTCTTGGTGTTCTTTGGCAGTACTACGCGCAACGAGTTTTAGCCGTCCGCACTTTTCTCCGTCTCGCGAAATTTCACGCATTCAGGTGTTCCGTCTGTCACTCCATGATCCGTCCACTCCTTTCAGGGGCGTCCCCGTGGGTCGTTTACCTCGAGGTTTCCACTCGAACACCGCCCGTAGATGTGGTGGTGACGTTTTCACCTCTTCCAGAGATATGGCCTAGCCGTTGGACACTTTTTGGCCCTTAACGAAGCCAGTTACCGAGCTCGTCGTTTCCCGCAGTTCCCCCTGGAACTAAAGAGATATCCCCTTCGCCGACTTTCCACGTCCGTGTCGGATACATGGCCGCGGATTTCCCGCCACACCCCGTTTCACAATCGTCCGTAACCGCCGGCGGCTCGCCCCACACGTCGCGACGCGGGTCTTTTAGTTGACACGTATGATCTTCTCGGTAGCGTTTCGGAGTTGAGAAATGTCACTGGGGCGCGGGGGTTTTTTTTTCTTCCGCGAAAATTTCTCAAGACCAATCCGATACTCAGCGTTGCTCCGGACGGGTATTTCCGCACCACTCCAAAAGCCCTTTTCTCTGCTGCCGTCGATCGGTTCCGTTAAAACTTTCACGCTTGCTCACGCGGGGTTCGTCGCCGCGACCCGACTTTTCCGAAAAAACTCTGACACGCGTTTGCTCCCCCGTTACATCCGGGTCGTCTGCGAGTCCAAGCGGAGCAACTGTCGCCGTTCGCTGGTTCGCCGCTATTCGTGCTGTGTTCTCTCACAACCATCGGACGTCCGGAGACGGTGCACGCCGCCCCTGCTTCAACCCCGCGCGCACATCACGGGGGGGAGGGTGGATTGACGTCGCAACGCCGTACACTTTCACCACGTTCGTCCGATCCGCGCGGGGTTCGGTTAGTTTGAATGGTTTTTCAGAAAACCCAGAGCCACACGTCGTCATGTCGTACGCATTCGTTTACGTATAGGCTTTTCCCCGCGCGTACTACGTGTGAACAACGCTGCCAAAATGTTCGGGCGCGGCCGTTTGTAACGTTCGCCCGTTACCGCGACGTTTGAGAAACGGACAGTGGGCGTGCGTACGCGACCGGGGGTGTATTTACTACGTTCCGGCGAGGCGGTACATGCGCGCAGCTCGCTCGAGTCGGTAGCGGACGCGCGGGGTGGCGAAACGCTCGAACGTGTACAAAATACGTATAACGCACTACACCTTATTTCTTACGGGCGCGCCTCCTACGTGTCGTTATTGTTATTGTATTTTAGTTTAAGTGAATCGAATGAAATCGGCAAGCCGTTTTCTAGCACGGAGAATTTCCGGTCCTTTGTCGCACTTTACGCCGCGCGCGCTTCCGAACGTCGAAAACCCGCGGTTGACTTATTTTTTTTCCGCAAATGCCGTCCAGGACGTTTTTCGCACGAACCAAATCGACGTACCGGCTGCGTGGAGGGACTATAGGGTAGGAGGCTAGGCCCCCCCTCATCGTTAGTCTTAAGCCCCCAGATATAAAAAAAAAAACGCGCGGAATATCCCGTGTCGGGGGCGAGGGGGCTAAAAACGAATCAAAATTTTTTTATTTCGGCTCTTCAAATTGCCTTTCCTAGGTACGGGCCGACAGCTGCGGTAATGAAACGCGCGGATAACAATGCGACGACGTGCAACCTATACATAATTGTAATAGTTAAAATAATTCGTGGAATTCAGTTCTATCGCGATAGACATTTCACGACACTGTCCTCCTGCGAGTTATACAGCCGAAATTTGTTGTCGCTATAACGCGGTATTAATCAAACGTACGAGAGACAAACATACAATGTTGCCCGCATAATAAAAACAGTTGCGATCATTTGCGTGACATAAAAACTCTTTTTTTCGTGTCGTTTCAAACGTGAGTTTTTGGTTCGTAGGGAAAAAAAAGAGGAGAACTAATTGCTAACGTCGTTCATTATGTGCCGGCGTGTCGAACGGTGGTCGCTTTCCGGTAACATTGTTGAACGGTTCAAAATATGACCGTTAAAATTAGAGTTTTTTTGCTCTTTTGAAGACCCGTACAGCCGCAATTCGGCTAGAGGTGGCTTAGCCCCCCGGGTTAGTCTTAAATCAACTTTTTAAAAACACACATAACACCCTGTCTCAACGGGGGGAGGTAAATACAAACGAGCTCGCATAAAAATGTTAGTTTTAGCTCTATGAATCGCGCTTGCGTTAAGACCCTGTGTAATTAATTATAAGAAACCAAATTGTACCGAATTCGGTGGGAATCAGTCAAAAACTTTGCGTGGCCTCTAACGGACGGACCAAAATTATAAGATATCGCTTACACTGGATTTCATGACGCAAATATGGTCAGTTCCGTAAGTTTCATCCTGAAAACGGATCTGAATTCGATTTTATGATGTCCACTGTATGTACGAGATAATTTTTGAAAATATTTATTTTTAAAGTTATAAACACATCGAAATTGTGACGATCAATTTGAAACGGCCCAAACGCTTATTTATTCGCATAATCATCTTGTAGGTGGTCAGGTTTTTGTCTTTTTAACTTGCATCCGCAGTGTTGTTAGTAGTAAGCCCACCGCGAAAAATCGCTATCGTGAAAATACAAAATGATGTGTTTTTAAAACGAAAAAACGTGTTGCCACGACAAAAAATCCATTCATACTACAGTATTACAACAGTGTTGTAAGATCATGCGTGCTCCCGCAAACGTCTAACGCGTGCGACGTCTATTGATTGTATTATAATCACGGAACCGTTCTGGGAACGAAAATTGGAAAAATACAATAATTCGGTTTCGTCAGAAAATCCACGAACGACGGAGACCCTTTGTTAAGCGTTACTTAACGACAATAATTATTATTGTTGTTAATATTTTCCGCGGTGGGCCGGGCGAGGCGCAGGTGATCTCCGTTGCGTCACCCGATCCACCACGCCGACCGGTCGCAGGGGGGAGCTTCTGTCGGCGGCTAAGATCAAAGACGGCGGCATCGCGGCGCGATCAAAAAGAATTACACGCCAAACAATTAGAGCTATATTACTGCGGCCATCGTGTAATAATATACCTGCGCACTCTACACCGCGGTGCACACAAAATATAATAAAAATAAAATATCGTTATTAATATATACGCTGACAAACACGCGTATATTACGATAATATGCATAATAATAATAATAATATACAGCCCCGCCTCGGCATATTATTTCAAGGGTACAACGTCACGCAGACTGGTTTCCATCGTTATTATTATTGTTATTATATCAATTTAACATTATTATATTTCCAACATATTTCGCCCTTCCGTGTTCTTGACGGCCAGCCGCCGACGAACATCGGATAAAAATAAATAGAATGTCTTATAAATACGCCGTAGTCTGTCCGGCTAATGGAGAACGCGACGATTTTGGGCGTACAACAACAATAACAATAATATGTTGGCCGAGCGATCGTTGAAACCCGAATTCTCGATACTCCCTGTCCGACAGAGGCGTGGCCAGGGGGGGGTGGCCAAGGGGGCTAAATGTTGGCCATGTCTTTTATTTTTATTTTACCAGAAATATTGATAATTTTGACCTCGCAAACCTACAACCGCGCCCGTTTCCCTTAATACGTCTTGTACTAGCGCATTCAAAGTGTTGACAAGAAAAAAAACCGGAAGAATATTAAGAATCTAAGGTGACATCAATCGTCCTGCTAAATACCTCTTGAACACGCCGATCACACGAAACGGATTATTATATTCGTATAAATCACGATGAGATTACATAGGTACGTGATGTGATTTCGTATGACGGGATTTTGTAGTTTCAGGATTTCCGTCACACGTACTAACTAACTGATAATTATAACTAATACAAAACGGGTTTTAACGATTTTATGTTTAAACAGCTATGTGTAGAAGCAGGGGCGTATTTAACGGTGGCTTAGCCCCGACCCGAGTTACTCAAAAAGCCCGCCGACTAATTTTAGATTGTTAAACCAAAAAAGTTATTCGCCAATTTACGTGTTTAATATTTAAACAAATTAAATAACTACCGAATCTCTAATGATGTATTGTTTAAAAATATTGACGAAATAACAAGTATGATTTTTTTAATGAATAAAAAAAAAAAGTTGTTTACACTTTATTTCGGTACTATACACTAACGAATAGTATGAAATTTGTTGGAAAAATACTTAGAACTTTGGCCCCCCACTCATTTTTTTCAAACCACAAAAACTCCTCTGGCTACGTACAAACTACCCACTGTTAAATTTACAAAATAATTACCAACAGTAAAATAACAATAAAAATACCTCTAATGCTTTGTGAGAAAAAATAAAAAGTGGTATCATTAGCCATTAGAGGCGTTTATTAATTTATGAAATTTATCATTTCTTCCATTCTTTTCATTTGTACGCTTTTGTTGTAATAATTATAACATAGAAACTATGTATAATTTATTATTTTTAATGTAGGTAGTTATTAAAATGCAAAAATGTACAAAAAAAAAAGGAACAAGGAAAAGAGTGTAGCTGGCGATAAAGAACTTGAAAATTAAGCATACTAATTAGCAAGTCGGCGGAATGGACTTCAACGGAAAAATCTTTTGGAAAACTTCAAACAGTGGTGACAAGTGCAATAAGCATACTTAATTGTGGAATAATATAATAAATCATAATATTATAGTCGTGGAAATAATGTTTAATACCCAACAAGTACCCAAAAGTTCAAACGAACCTGCGCTGGACTCTTTTGAATTGCTGAGAAATAAGAATACCATCAGTATATAATATAATATACGTAATATGAATTCT
The DNA here is from genome assembly GCA_017140985.1 of Hormaphis cornu. Taxonomy (NCBI): domain Eukaryota; kingdom Metazoa; phylum Arthropoda; class Insecta; order Hemiptera; family Hormaphididae; genus Hormaphis; species Hormaphis cornu. The sequence goes on from CM029357.1 coordinate 8,923,172, forward strand.
TGCAGACAACAACCCCGTACACTCCCATATCGGTCGAAAGAATGTTGAAAAAATCAAAATTTTAACAGACGATTAAATTTAAAATCTTTATAACGATCTTTAACATCGACGAAGACGAGAATTTTAAAAACTTTACAACATATACAATATTTCAATATGAGGACTAGGATCGAGTGAAACGTTTGAGCTTATAAAACCGAGATCAAATGACAGAATGTGCTCGCAAAATGCCAATTCGTGTTTTTAATTTTTATTGTTGTGGTACTCTCGCGCGGTGTCAACCGCAGACGTAAATTCCGGGTTCCTTGGGTTTTGTCGTGGTTGTTAGCTGTACAAATCACTTTAATTTTTTGATTTTAAGCGCAGTGTTGTTTTTTTTTTCTGTGAACAAGGGTAGTGAAAATTCTCCGATTTTTAATGTCAGTACCTCTGATGAAATGGGAATGAACTCTGATGATATTTTGAGGGGTTTCAAATTTTAAAGTTCGAAATCAAATATGTCAAATACAGCCTTGAAACATCGGAGAAACATTGATTACGGCAAACGTGTTTTTTACATATCTATTTAGTTTTTAGACCATAACATCTAAAATAACGATCAGATCAACCTGAAACTTTTACATAATATTAAAATAAATAAGATACAAGTTTCAAGTGATTTTAAACTTTTTTGAGCTGAGTATAGAACTTTAAAATTCTCCAAAAATTTACCAAGACATACACCTACTAGACGACCGAGCTCGCTCAGAATTGTACTTTCGAAGGCGATGTTTTATCGTTGCTTTCAGATATTAAATAATACGTTTGAACCACAACTTCCAAATTCAAAGTGACCCACCCAAAGCGTAGTCGCTACTCCGCCAAACTATAAATATAGCCTAACTATAAAAATTCACCCATTTATAAATCCGAGACATATTATTTGAAATCAAATGGAAATTTATAAAATTGTAAGCAGCTTTATATTGAAATAACTGTAATGAGTACAAATTGGTTAGCAATAAAAAACAAATTGGGTTTTCTCCACATTTAGATAGGGGGTGAAAAAAAAATATTTTAATTTTGCAAAAACTAATGTAATAATTCGTTTATGTAGTAAAAAAATTCACCAGAATAAAATTCAAAGTCATCATCGTTTGGAATATAATAAAATCTTAAGAAATTCTTAAAACACAAAAACATATGTGCAGTGTGGACCGATTTCCATAGTTTTTACCCATATAAAGAAAGGTATGTTGTTCAACTAGTGTTAAAAATGAAGTTTATGAATTCAAAATTTTAGAGGATTTTAATATGTATGAGTGCAAAAATTTTAACAAACTAAAAAAAATCGAGTTCTATACATGGCTCAACCATTTTTAAAATCTCTTAAGATTGATTATACACTTTTTAATTAGTTCGTTTATAATACTATGTGGAAATTTCTAGTTACTCTAACGATTTTCAGATATTTTGAGCTTTTAAATGTTTAGAATTATACCTCAAAAACAAAACGAAATTTTAAAAAACACTTCAAGTATTATGGTGGTGTCCAATTTTAAATTTATTGGCAACTATCTTTTGTACAAAATAGAGCACATCATCATTACACTATCATTAAAGTTGTTAAAATATTTTACAAATATTTCTCAATATACTATATTTTCAATATTATTACGCGTCTCGTTCAAAATTGTATGAAATTTATTTAACTGTACTTGAACATTGCCCGATTAAATTATAAACAAAAATACTAAGTAGTTTCAACAATTTTTAAAGAAAGTATTTAAAAATAAAAATAATTTTAAAAAAATGAACACTCAAAAAAGTACAATTTATGGAAAAATTGTAACCGAAAAAAAATGAAAATAACGATGATAAAAAAAAAAAACCGAAATAACTCCAAGTCGCGTGGGTATAGTTTGATGGAGTTGCGACTACGCTTTGGGTGGGTCACCGGTTTGGATGTTGTGGTTCAAACGTATTATTTGATATCTGAAAACAATGATAAACCATTGCCCTCGAAAAAACGATTTTGAGCGAGCTCAAGTGTCTTGGTAAATTTTTCTGGAACTTCAAAGTTCTATACTTAGCTTAAAAATTTTTGAAATCACTTGAAACCTTTATCAAACCGGTATCTTACTTGTTTTAGTATCGTGTAAAAGTTTCAGCTTGATCCAATCATTATTTTGAATGAAACAACTAAATCGAAAAACACGTTCGCCGTAATTAATGTTTTTCTTAAGTTACTCCCTAGTTTCATTAGTGTAACTTTTAAATTTGAGACCCCTCAAAGTACCGTCAGAGTTCATAGACTTTTCATTAGAGGTATTGTCTTTAAAAATCGGAGCATTCCTTATATCCTTAGAGTTGTTCACAGAAAAAAAAATTAAAATAATGAGCTGAGAGAGAGAGAGAGATGTTTGTCGTTGGTAAACCATATTTTTCTGAGCTATTTTTGGCCTTATTTTTTTATATATGAATACCGCGTATAGGCATTGAAAAATAACAGTTAATTTTATGACTACCGCGGTCTAAAATATTTCATGGTGTGAATATTAATTGTATAGTCGATGGGATAAATTATAATGTAACAAAACGCGCTTATTCAAATGTAAATTTTTCAGGTTTAATTTAGAGTTTTAACGCATGTAAATACCAGTCCTTATCGCCTGTTTAGCATATTTTATCCATTAAAATAATGGGTTATTTTGCCATTAGAGAAATAACTTTTTTTTTTTTTTTTTTGTATTGCTCAGACGTAGTAATATATATAAGTATCTCAAACGTAATCCATATAGATTTTAAGCGGTCTAGGTAGTATTTATGGTTTTTGTAATAAACGACGGTCACGATGATGATAGCGATAATGCAGCAGACGGATTGGGGATCAAACGCGCAGGGCCGCAGACAAAAGTTTTTAAGTATACTCGTACACATATGGTTATTTGTACACGCCATAGTCGTTTTGATTTTTATAACGTCTACAAAAACACGACATTCATTTGCATACACTTATTGGGCTTTAAAAAAAAAAAAAACATACATACACAGTTATTTTTAATCATCGTTCATATTTAAAACATGATAACTAATATATAAAAAATAATTTGCGAATAATATACAACCTGTTACACTGTATTATACCTAATAGCTTCGACTATTGCGACATATACCTATTTTACTTTACATCTTTTGCGTTCAGTGGCGCTAACATTTATTTTTAAATTTTAGAGATTAAACCTCTAATAAATATAAACGCAAAAACTAACTTGCACACTAAATTAATAATACACAGATTCCTAATGAGACCCATGTGGACATGTGGAATTGAGCTCTGGGGTGCCGCTAAAATCTCAAACACAATATATAAAAAATCCAAACAGTCAAATCCAAAATCATTCGTCACATTCTCAACGCTCCTTTTTACATCAACTATCCATAAGGACCTTAACATGCCCACAGTCAAACAAGCCGCCATAACTCGATACAAAAATTTTCACAACCATCTACAAAGTCATCCGAACGCTCTGATCGAAGAATTGTCATGTCCCACGCTCCCAGGAAATCCTTTCCGTAGCCTAAAAAGGACTTGGTGCAGAGATCTAATCCGAAAAGTTATAAAAAAAAGAAAAAAAATTATACATGTTTATCTAAATAAATAAATATAAAAGGCAGTAGGATGGGTGGCTTCTTCACAAGCTATAATTTCATTTTAAATATTAAAATGTATCATAAATTCTTACTGTAAATATTTTACAGACTGTGATTTTCTCAATAAAAAAAAAAAAATTTTAAAAGATAGAGCACGACATAGTATTATGCTATACGTTCGTCGAAAATGGTCTCAAATCTCAAATTAAACGCATTAAAAAATGCGTGCGTGAGTTAATATGATACCTGATGATGGTCGTTAAGGTATACTTAAGTAGATAACGAATAATTTATATCAGTTAAGTCAACAGATTCAGAAACACTAAAATCTACTTTAAATTTCCAATGTCATGACGATCGCTGTGTTGTAGAAAACATAAAAATGGTCAATATAATAATTCTTTCTACAGATTTATGAGGTATTAGGTACATGTAAACGTTACGTGCTTTACAATACTTTGATTTACGTAACGGTAAAGAACTTAAGATTAAAATCCCACTTTATGTTTTAAATGCACCTTGTAGTAAGTATAATAACATAATAACAATAATATTAGCTATTACCTAGTATTATAATATAATGAAAAAAAAAAATAGCCAAAAACATTAGGTAAACATAATATAAATTTTTTTATAGTTATGATATCACGATAATGTATGTAATATGCATTTATGAGTGTATGATAGTGTTTAAAATAAAATATGTAGATACAAACTAAGCTAATATTTAAAACGTAAATCAACCCGCACAAAATGTCAATATTGTTATTTGTGTCGATTTAGTTGAAAATAAAGAATAAGAAGCAAATTTGGGTAGGTACCTATATAGTATAGTAACAATAGTAATAGTAGTATTCAAAATAGTTGGCGACAACAACGCGTGAAAATTTCAACAAATTTTAAAAATTTTCGGAGGATTTATGACCGAAAATACACGAATTACATATATTATTTGAGATAAACGACAATATAACGATTCTTTACCCGTTCCTAACGACTTGTGGTGATCAGAATTCTCTGGTCTTTCTGAACGATTTTAAAAACGTTTTTGTTTTCGCATCATTTAACGAATAACTCGGTTTAAATAAAGAGATTTAACCGAGCTAATATTATAGCCAAAAACCTATCTCTTTTTGCAAACCTATAATACTAATACTATATATAATATAATACTAATAACCTATAATACTCGTTGACCAAAAAATGTGTTATGGGCGAAATAAAATAATCGTCTTAGTAAAATCGACGCGTTTCTCGCTCCGGCCCAGGATCTAAAACGTGTACATCAGGAATTTCAAGGGGGTAGGGGGTTAAACCCGATTTAGCGTTGACCTTTTTTGACACTATCATTACGTGTAGGTACACAGATCATAATAAGTAAGGCTCGGAAGTTGGTGCGAATCGCATTTTTTCAAAATTGAAATAGTTAGTACATTTTGTAAAACTTAAAAACTGATTTTGATGATTATTAGGAGGAACTTAATCGCAAATTTTATTACTTTCCATTTTTTAAATTAAGATTATTTTACTGTGTTTTTATCATTTTTAAGCAATTTTTTTTTTTCACGTCATATGAAACGTTTTAGTGCTTATACTTTAAATTGGGTGATTCAATTGCTGTGTTAGAAACGTTTGAGGTCAGTCTTCATCGTTCTTCGTTAATTTTATAAGATGTAAAAAATAAAATTCAACAAGCACAAAATATAATAGGACGAGTATATCGACCATATATAACCATACGTTCGGAGTGTTGGGCGGTCGACAGGAAAACCGAACAGAGTGTGTTAAAGCGAGAATGCCTGGATGGATGAGTGGAAAGAGAAGATAGTAAATGTAAATGTAAGAGGTATCGTTCGTGTCGCGTCAATAGTGTGAATGAGAAGAGGCACACTGCGACTGTTTGGACATGTGATGAGGAGAGAAAAAACTGAAACAACATGAGCGCGGTTATGAACGTCGATGGGGGAAAAAAAAAAGTAGAGGAGATGGACGGAAACACTTGAAGAACACATGAGGATTGTTATGATGTGTGTGTGTGTAGGGGATGTGAATGATCGCGATCGGTGAAGGGATAGGACGAGGGCGGACGAATGTTTAAGAGAAAGGCAAAGAAGGAGAAGAAGAGTCATATACCTTAACGTTTTTAACTGTATCAAAAGTAAACGAAAATTATGAACGTAATTTTCTTTCATTGTTTCGGGTCGTTTTTAAATTGAGTGATTTTTATTAAAAAAAAAAAAAAGGTATTAAACCCATCCGAATCGCTACCGGAGCAGTGAGGAGTGGAGACGATTCGGGGGGAGTAATATGATCCGACGCTGCGACACACACCCCCCCATCACGACACCCTGCGGGCGCGCTTGAGCTGCTCGGGAGCAGAAGAACGCGGCTTTTCGAGCGGCGGCAGGTGCGCGCGTCCCACGGAATAATGTTGTGTCGTCGGCCGCCAGCGGTAAAAACAGAGAGACGTGCACGTTACGAAGAGACGACGATTATTATTATATACTGCTCAAGAGGATCGTCGGCGGCGGCGGTGGCCCCACAAAGGCGCGGGCGGCGGCGGTACACGGGTATTATACATGGTGTCGGCACAGATCAAAAAAACCGTTGGCTCGTGGCTAAACCCCCCGGCCCGCTCCCGCCGCGGGTGACGCCGCTCTTTGTGGAGCTTTGACGGTTACCCGGACGCCGCCGACCGAGATCATACGAAACGTGGCGGCGGGAAAATCACACACGAAATACACATTATAATATAACGTGCCCGATACACGACGTATTATGTATAGTGTTGTTATTATTATTATACTATTACTGTATATGCACAGCTGCAGCGGCAGCAACAGTGTACAAAAGTCTAAATTACCGTCAAGTCTGAATTATGATTGAACATGGCGATAAACGCGATTTTTCGAGTGTCGCAATCTGGTCCGCGCGAAAACGATTTCGTGATTTAGGCACCGCGATACACGCGCGGGAGCAGCGGCGCGTATTAGGAATCTAAACTTGGATTTGGTATCACGTATATCTGGTAAAAAAATTATCACGAAAAATATCTATAATAACTCGAAACTAAGTTCGTAGAGACAAAAAAAAAGGCTCTCACCCGATTACGCCCCTGCGCGGGAGGTATGGATTTCAGCGATGTTTCCCAACGCATTTGAATGGGGGCGATCTTCCCCCGTCGGCCGTAAAATCAACACGAGTTGAAAAGAGTCAGAACGTAACATTCGAAAAACGTACGAATACTGCGATTTTTCAAAAAAAAAGTAAGTGCGATTTTTTACGAGGCGGCAAGTTTTAACGGTTCGGTGTGGATTCCATAAACAATATTATCTTCCACGCGAAATATATTATTATATACGTCTCGTAACGAACACAATAAAAATAATCTCGATTGAAAATCGAAATTTAAACTATACTCTGGTACGAAAATAATTATAACGTCGCATGGACGAACATAGGTACTATACTACGAGACGAGGCATGTTTGAACCACATAAATGTTGACGCTTAAAATTATTGTCGATTGATTGTTTTTTACATTGAGAATAGTAGAAAACGAACAACGGCAAAATCAGTAACCATAATCGACCGCAGTCAGCGATAACCGATAAATTGATATCACGATTTTAGACCTAAAATCGTGATCGACAACTGCCATTGAACTCAAATAAAGATTCTGTCAATATAAATTATTGTTTATTATTAAATCTAGACTGATCTCGGTTCGTCACGATACCTATAATACATACGTCCGTGTGGTATCACAACCACGCCGAGCCAGATAGTCGATCCAGTTAGTCACAAAACAAACGTGACATTTTTCGTCGCTGTTTTAATACCTAGGTATACTTTGCAGAATTATTCGATTTAGAAGTCATCATTACCGAATCATTCTAAAAAAATGTTTTTAAACAATTTTAAATTTTGTATACGAGGTAATACACGAGACGGATTGTTCGAAATTTGACACAAAATTTTGGACCTTTTATGTCGGGACGCTTTGTTCGATGTACGGTGGGAATGTACAGTTTCAAATCGAATAATTGAACCCGCGCGTATTTTGGCTATCCAGTAAAAAACGATCGACGGTGAATGTAAATATTCCGTTTAGAGATTTTTGAAATCGTTTAACTGTACATTCGTATGGAACAATGAATTGTTTTTAAAATTGTATTCAAGTCTCGAGTCGTTGAAATCAAAGATTTTCGAAACCGAAAACTGTGAAAATTCTTAAATGTTCCATATTTTGCTGAAAACTGGTCAAAATCAATTAAATGCACGCAGTAGGTACGTGTAAATAAGTCATAAGAAATCTGCTGTTGAACAAAAAAGTGGCGACGGGCCGAGAGGATCAAAAAATCATACATTTTCATCAATTGACAAAATGTTGGAACGAAAAATGAACGTTTTCTTTTTGTTTGACAACGAACTGATATGTTATAGCTAAAAATGAGTCAAAAACTTCTGTGTCTGTAGTACTCGTTCGTCAAGAGTTCGAACGATTTAATTTGTAACCTAATGTAAAAATAATGTTGTATCTATCTATGTAGCTTCTCGCATAATTGCCGTCGTCTTAAAACTCGCGTTTATTGTTGTTCAAACACGATCGCGGCCGAATGCAACGGGGTTTTATACTTTTATGAATATTAAACTGATTTATGGTATTATACGTCAAAAGTAACCAACTCAGACGCGTGACTTACACATCGTGTGCTAATTCTTTTCCCTTAGTTTTCTAATCGCGTCATTGTCTAACACAATATTGCCATAAAACATTTGTAGGCAATCAACTAAAACAAATATTATTACGTAATTTAAATCGAATTCGCTAACTTTTTAAACGTGACTTCGAAAATTGTCTGTTTGTCCGCGTGATTTCTCGAGAAATACGTACAGAATTAAACATTCTATAGGTATTATTTAAAAAGACATTCGATACGAATAAATTGAAAAATAAAATACGAAATTTTCATTCGATCGATAAATTGTTGTTATGAAAATTGTTCTGACGTTACGTGTTCTAGGATAATCGCTATTTCTTCAATATATATTGCCTTTCCAACCGACACCAAACTTTTCTAAAATAAAATACGCGATAAAATTGTCCGTGTTGATGTTGGGCTATATACATAATATATTACAACGAAAAAAACAAACTAAGAGAAATTTTTTAAAATGGTAAATGTTGTTTATTAAAAAAATTTACGTGTGTAAGTATGGGATTAACAGTTAAAATAAACCTACGTCTAAACACGGGTACGCCAACTATTAATATTGTCTATTTTTGAAAGATGTCGGTTTTACACGACTGTTGTAAGCTAAACGAGAGAAATAATTGACTCTCCGGTATGTTTTGGTTGCCAGAAACGATTGTGTGTAGAAGTTTTTGTTTAAGAGAGTTCAATTTTCGAATTTTGTCCATAATTATATAGTACGTACGTGTTTAATCAACCAAAAAACAATATAAAATACGTCGTTTGTATATCGACGACTAACGGAGCATTCCAAAAGTTTCGTTTACGATATTTTCTCACCGAACTGCTAAAACGATCTGTTGCATAAAACATGGTCCATGTACCATAATAAAAAAACTCTCCAAAATCATAACCGTTTCCCAACGCGAACGAAAACGGCGCAAATACGTCTTCATTTCGCGAATCCGTTTAATCGTTATATCGGTATAAAAAGATTCTCTAAAAAATCGCGAGCGTTGTGGTATGACGTTAAATTTTTTTGTGCACACGCGCAGTTTTTAATTTTTTTTTGGTAAAAAATCAAGTTTCGTAACAACAACATAGTACGCGTAACGTCACACTAAATATTTTCTCGTGTGCGAATACAATACAAATACAATTACATCGCTACATCGATATTCTAACCGCTCGCTCGGTTTTCATACTGCTAGACCTAAAGAGTTAACCTGTATAGACCTACAAAGTTTGACAGTTCAACGTGTAACGTAACTCGTAAGTTAACAAAAAAAAAAAACAAGTACGATTAACGGAAAAGTTATGTTTTACACGCGTTTTCGCATCGTATCGGACGATACGTATAGTCGATCACAAAATCAGTCTATTCAAACTTTCGTTTTACCATATTATTGCGGTACAACGAACGAGACTAAACGAGACGAACGCGCGGTAGAAACTTTTCGATTTTCCGTCGTATCGACGATGTAAACGAGTTTCAAAATGTGAAAACGCGCGTTTTTTTTTTTGCTCGACTTTAAGAAAATATTATCCGCTCAATCGGTATAGTGTTAAACGTGTACACAGTGTAATAACGGTACAGCACCCGCCCAGGCAGCCGTAATAATCGGTCAACGGGACGGCGCGTCTGAAATCGCGGATGGTTCGACCCCTAGAGATTTTACCCGACACCCACTCGTCGTGATTGACCCATCCTCAACTATGTGTGTGTGCAAGAAACGAACCTGTGAACACGCCGTCGTTGTCCTCGCACTTCCACATGGGCACGCCAAAGTCCACGTAGAACATGAACACGGGATGGCCGAACTTGTAAGCGGGGAACGGGTCGAGCACGAAGAACATGTCGTGCGGTCTGCCGTTCAGCTGCGCGTCGTTGTCCGGGACCACGGCCACCACGGACTCGTTGCCGGGCAGCAGCCCGCCGTAGAACAGCCGCACGTCCTCGGGCGACAGGTCGGACAGCTCGTGGCACTTGTCCGGCGCGTACGCCTCGTAGCAGTTGCGCGCCACCACCCGCGAGAACGCCGCCTCGGCCAGCTCGTACGCGATGTCCACGGTCCGGGTGTCGTTCGTGTCGATCTGGGCCGCGGTCGACGGCCGCGAAACCAGCAGCGCGAGCCACGCGACCAACCACCAGGCGTATCCGGCCGTCATACTTGTGTGTAGATACGATCGAACGCGCGGTATCGTATATTGTATGTACTATACTCGCGAGTACCGTGCACGGGACGGACTGGGACGGGGGCGGTCAAGCAACTAACCAATAACGGGTGCAACGCAGCGCGGGTGTGTACGCACTCGGCAGAGCGGCGGCGCGTCAGTGCAGTGCGCGTGGCGGTACGCTTCTGCCGGCCGTCGGACGAGCGCTCGAGCGGTAAGGGCGGTGGCGAGGTGCGCGTACGGGCCGCTGTGGTGCAGCGTGTGCGCGCGCGTATCGCTTACCCAACCCCTCGGACGCGATCCGGGGCCGCTGCAGCTCTGTTGTTGTTGTTGTTGTTGTTGTTGTCGTCATCCGTGCGGCGGCGGCGGCGCGTGTGTGGGTTCGTGTGCGTGTGTGGGGCGGAGTTTCGGCTTTCGAGCAAAGAAGAGATCAAAGGCGCGCCGCCGACACGGCCGCCGCCAACTCGTTAGCGCGCACACGCACGCACGCACGGGTCTTGCGATTAAATATTGCGTCTTGCGCTTGGTGTGCCGCCACTCTTGGATAAAACTATTTATAATATTCCACTTTTTTTGCCGCAATATTGGTTCTCTGGTTCTCGCATGATGATCAGTACGGTTGGCCACGATGTCGATTTTTCAAAAAGCTCTTTTTTAAAACTAGTATTAAAAAACAGTAGCCGGAGAACAATCGTGAAGCGTCCAAGTAGAAAATATAGTCTCATAAAATCAAATTATCTCCAGCTGCTTTACCAAACTTTCGGCTCTATACAGCCCACGTGTTTGATCGCAATATTTTACTTCTTCCACGGCTGTGTCACCTCTTCGTCCGTGTTCGACCTGTGACGTTTTTATTGTACCGTGCCCTTATAGATTTTGCGTCCATGGTGTTTGTGGACTTCCACATGTGGAGTGAACCGTATTTTGCTTCATACTATGACCAAGATATCCTAATTTGCGGATTTTTACGGTATTTAGGAGTCCTTTCTCTCCAGCACTTTTCCACTCAGAACTCCTCCCAAGCTGTTGTTCATACCAACACTTTTAGGATCCGTATGATTTTTAATGGTTTTTTTTTTTAGTATAATTGCGATCTTCACAAAATTCGACGTCACGTACCGTTCACTACTTGCTTAAAGTTCAGATATCAATACATGGCGCACAAACAGCTATCGCCACCTCTTCGGAATATGTATTTTTTACTCGCATAAGCGTAAAACTAGAGTCGAACTTTTTTTTTTTCTTGCTGGCCGGAAGGCTAAAGTAAATAGTATTTTCTGACGATACTTTCGACTTGGACGTGACGAATTCGTGGATTTTTAGGGAGGTTTAGCCCCCCGAGGTCCATCTAGTTACGACTGTGTTTTTACCGACCAACGCGTACAATTTTCTATACTTTGTTCAGTGAAAGAACTCGCTGATTTCAGGCTGATATAGGCTGATGGCCAAGTGATGAACGAGGCGCATTCATCCTTAAGTAACAGTCTACAAAAATTAAGAGGGATTATCCGATACTATTGAGTTCCACCAGAGCGCGTTCTATTCTTTAGTTCTATATTTCTTAGTCTAGGGGAATCTTAGTTCCTTAACAAATAAAACAATAATTAACTAACTCTTGTTTTGAAAAATGATTACAGTTCAGAATAGTTAGAATGTATGCATACTGACGGAATATTGAAAAAAACAATCGTGAAATTTAATTTTCAACAACGAGTTCACATATAAATCCCAAATAACTTTGAAAAAAAAAAAAAATGATTTTAAAAAACTGGCCAACAGTAGGTCAGTAGGACAGTAGGTCGAAAAATACGTATAGATCGTATATTGATTAGAGTTAAGTACAGACTTCTAACTACAAAATTTAAACTAGTTTGATAAAAAATTTGATTTTAAACTGCGCCGGCTAAAATATGAAAAAAAAATTTTTTTAATATATTTTGAGATCATCGTAAGTCTAGTATTAACAAGAGGTATACTCATTTAAACAATTTAAAAAAAAAAAAAACAATTCCCTTTTAACAATCAAAAACTGGAAGGACAAGGAACGAGAAATTATACTTCATTTGGCTGTAAGTCTGTACGCCCGAAATCCGCGCGTTTTCTCACTGAACGAATAGTAAAAAGAAGACGTGTTGAAAGTGCCAAAAATGCAAACAATTTTTTAATAAAATATATACAACAAATATGTTACATGGTGTTTTTTCGAATATTGTGTGCTATATAACTTACGAATGGGTCTTTCCATAAAAAGGTCGGGTCAAATAGAATATTGTTTAAAATATAATACGTCGATACCCGATTACAATTTTACTGTTGCAATGTTTGAACTTTAAAGTAAACAGCTGTGGCGGAATTAGACGTGTTTGTTATTTAAGTTACCGGTTGATTATTAATTAAAAAATGTTTTTTGTTAGTATTTTAAATATTTAAAAAACCGGAATTAGTCTAGGTTGCGTGGGTAGTTTGACAGAGTAACGACTACTATACGTTTTGGGTGGGTCACTGGTTCGGAAATTGTGGTTAGTTTAGGGTGAGCGAGCTCCGTTATCTATTATGCGTTTTGGTAAAAACTAAATTTAACAATAAAAATGGTTAGAAAACTCCAAAAGTCATATCCACGTTCCACAAAATATTAATTCAAATAACGTGTGAACATTTTAATGCGTTATGGCCTACCGATTATAAATGGTATCGGTTTCAATTCTATCGGACAAATACTCTCCACTCCAGCAAGCTTTTTAGTATAAATGTGTGCGTTTTAGGATTATTACGAGCTATTTACTATTACTTTGTAAAATCCACAAATTTGTTTAGAATAAGATATAGCTTAAAATCAAAATCTCAATTTTTTTTTTGGTATTCAAAGTTAAGATCGGAGCACTCTTTCTACACGAAAACGTCATCACAAACCTGAAAATTTCAAATTTTTACCGTCAAATTCTTAATTTATTTTCGGTGTTTGGGGTATTACTCAAAATGTAGTCTGTAAAAACAACAACAATATCGCTGCGCTCAGAATCTAAAATATGTTCTAAGTAATGATTAAAAATGTCTGAGCACTTTTATCACGTATTATATACCCAATGGTATGACGTAATAAATAAATACGTTTTTACCCTTAGTACAATATGCGCGAATGGACGACATTTTTGTTCGTTTTATCCTGATACATAACTGCGATCGCCGCCAAAAAGATGAAAAACAAACACTCACACACAATATATAGGTACAAGGATTTGTACCATTCCATTTCCTTCTAAACTCTTTTGAGCCGAGCCGACATACGTCGCCATGCCATTTACCTAACGTTTTTACAACACCTGGAACTTTCTGGGAAAAAGAGAAATCCAAACACCTGGGGTAATCAACAGTCGGCTCAGAATACGAACCCCTTTATTATTTTTGAAAATAAATAAACGACCATAAATAAAATAAATATACTTATATCAAAAATACAAAACCTCTTTGGAAATGTTTTGTACGCGATGCATTCGTCGACGTTTACAATTTTCCGCTGTATATTTGTCGGTATTCCTTTTAAACTGCAGATTCGTTATAATTTTTTCGAGTATAACACATGACATATTATACAGACTCATAAAATTGTACCGTTATAGAATCAATAACGCAAATCTTTTATGAAATATTTATATTATTATGTTTTTGTTATATCCTGACAACGGCGTATTGACATATGTAATATAAACACAATGAATTACGTTTCTATATTATACATAATATAAAATATCGCGTTTTAGTATTCTCAAAAATACTAAGTATGATCGCTTCAGAAAATAAAACGTGCATTAAAATAGTGTTATTAGTAGAGTAAACTAAATATTTTATCTACAAGAAATACGCGTCGCATAAATTATACAATTAAACTCACGCAGTTTAGGTAAAATATATCTATAAAATAACATATCATAGTTATTTTGATATTAGGTACACCAATTGTTTGTTTACTGTAGTTCTCGAATTAGAGCAGCAATGTTTTTCAATTTTCACGAGGTGAGAGGAGTGTCTAACTTGTTTTCGGATAAATTTGAATTTAAATTGAGCTAATTAAATTAATATTTATTGTATATGACTAAACACAAAAAAAAAAAAAAAATGCTCTAGGTAACATATTAAAAAGCCGGTATCATTCTAGATTGCGTGGGTAGTTTGGCGGAGTAGCGACTACGCTTTGGGTGGGTCACCGGTTTGGAAGTTGTAGTTGAAACGTAATGTTTAATACCTGAAAGCAATGGTAAATCATTGCCTTCGAAAAAACGACTCTGAGCGAGCTCAGTTATCTAGTATACGTCCTGGTAAAAACTATATTTAACAAAAAATATACTTAGAAAATGATTTAAAAATTCAAAAATACCAAGAAAAAACTTGTTTCAGTTTTTAGTACATAAAAGTTTGAAATCGACATGGAATAATTTTTATAACGACAGTTTAATATGTATAGCAGTTCTGACACCGGATTTGGCGATCCATATTCGTCATTTTCGGCACACATTTACGCAGAAAATAATCACAATGTAAAAAAATGCTTAAATTAAAATAAAATTTAAAACCATAATCCAAACTTTTATATAGTATTCAACGTAACGATTGGAGAACTACACGAAAACGTCATTACAAACCTTAATATTTCAAATATTTCGCCGTAAAATTTTTGATGATTTTTTTTTTGTTTTTTGGGATAAAAGTCAAAAAATAAGCAAAGTTAAAAAAAAAACCTCAACTAAAGTACTTACCACTGAAGTTTATGGTCCTTTCATTAGAGGTACTGACTTTGATAATCGGGGCATTCCTTCTATACGGAAAGTTGTTTACAGAAAAAAAAAAATTTATGATTTTACGGTAATTGTGCATACAACCTACTGGTATTCCATAGTCAGTACAACTTATATATAAAAAAAAAAAATAGTACGTCTTGTATATATTTTATGAATATTTTATAGCTACAGAACAACATAAATACCTGTATATTATATCGTAGGTATACATATATTTTACCAAAGCTGCAATCAATAATGAAAAGCTAAAATGTACTACACTTTTGAAAAATCAATGTCTAAGCGAGAAAACTGCAATTTTAATTTTCAGATTATAACTGTAAACATTTTAAAAACGATACCTGCAACCGGACCCAAGCAACACTGAAAAGAAATCACGTGAAAAATACTAAAAGTGTTAAACGTGAAAATGAATGCTGAATTATTTTGTTTTTAGGAGGCCTTAGCCCCCCTCGTACAAAATTTAAGGCTACGCCACTAAGCCCGATCGAAAACTCGATTGAAATGGAAAACAATACGATTTGAAAAATTTACGCAAAGACGTAGATGACTACGACAACAAACTTAATGTTGTATGAAATACATAAGTGTATTATTAATACGGCCGTCCCATGGGCGGCTAGATCAAACGAATATTATTATATTATTATGGTAAATACAGATACCACGATTACACGGTAGTAACCCGCAGTCATACTACCTAATAATAATACCTCCTGACGAAATAATAGTTATTACACTCTGGCGGTGTAGTCTCATAAAGAGTAAAAGGTTTTTTCTGTCATAGGGATCAAACGTCGGCACCCGTCACGCGTGTCACTTAAAATCTGAAAAAATTGGTGTATAAACTGTGTGACAAATCAGTGTGTTCAGCTTATTACACTTTATTAAGTAACTAATAACATACAGTAATATAATAGCAGGATAAATTATGTATTATGATTACAGTGTGGGTATTCTCATGAGTCTTTGGATAAACCTGAACTACATGATTTTCGTCTTCTTTAGGTCATCAGAATTCAGGTGCGGACTGACAATTTTAGGCCTGAGGTGCGAACATTTTAGGGGCCTTTAAAGACTTAATGGAGGGCACATATACTTACAAAAAACCTATAAACTGAAGACCAAAATCTATAAATTGGAGCCTAAAACGTATAAAGTGGGGCACAAATCGTATAAATTGAGGCCTAAAACTCATAAATCCGGATGAAGGCGCGGGGTGCACGTCAGTCCGCATCCGTGAGAATTCCACTATAATGATCAGTATATTCGTTTCTAAACAGTTTCTAAATGTCAGTAAAATTTCAATATTTAATCAAAGTATTCGTCGTGATTAAACAAAAATGTTGTATGTTGACCCTAAATTACTTTAACTCGATCAAATCAACAAAAGAATGAAAAATTATACGGAAATCATCACTTACCTACTTTAAAAAAAAAAAAAAATAATAATAATTATGATATTAATCCACTGACGATTTATGAATGATAATATTTTGGCATGAACATTTTATTATAATATTGATAATAATAATGAATAATTTATATTTATAATTAGTTAATACTATGTTTAGATTACAGGTATATAAAATAATAGGGCTAATTGCTATTCGCTGTCAGTACTTTTTTTTGTAAATTATAGATTCATAACGAAGTTTTAAAGCTGAGTACAAAACCAATGATTGCGCGTATTTATTATTTCGCTTCAATAGTTCAGTATGCGCAACCGAATCTTTTTAAATGCTTACTATTTTTAAGATAAACGTCCATAATATGGTTACAACCTTACAATAAAATGTTTTGTTTGATAATATACTGGGAGCTACCTTATCTGTATATTTATTGAACAATAAATACTATTTTTTTTTTATAGGAAAAATATTTACAACGAATGCCTTTGTATGCATTGTAAACAAAAATTACAGTCGGTAAATTTCAAAACAGTATATACAGTCAAGATAAAACGCCAATCGGTCTAAACGAGTTATAAGTTTTATATTATATATTTTGTTCTCAAATGGTATAAAATAAACGATAACAAAATGCCATAGCTATAGTATAATATGGAAGTTTGTGGTACGATTCTTTTATTTATATATTATCATTTTATTTACATTCGAGTCGAACAAAGACGCTAATATCATTCCGTGGTTCGCAATAGTATAATCGTGCGTTATTGTTTTCGCAAGATGCGGTTTCAATCCGCCAACGGCGCGTAAGTTTTTTTTTTTGTGCAAAAAATAAGAAAATCGTCCAGCAATCGTGGTAAAACTCTAAAAATTTTGACTTTGTTCGATGAAATTTGCATTTCACAAGGTTTCGACGCGCTTTTCCGTGCCTATATTATGAATTAATACTATAAGTATGCGAGCCAAGGGTTAAAGTGGAGGGGTACGTGGGAGAACTCAGTCCTCCTACCTCTGACCATGGTATGAAAGCGTCCCCTTTAACTAATTTTTGAGAACGAACCTAGAACGCTCAAAGATAAGCGAAAACAATCGTCATTTATTTATCTCCGTTTAGGAATAAAAAATTACTTTTCAAAATCAATACATTTACTATCGTAATTTCGAAATAATTTTCCAACTTACGTCGGACCGTGATAGACTTTCATCGTGTAGGACCACGAATTATTGGATTTATAAAATTTATCAAATTAGTTGTTAGTAAAAGAATAATGTGAGCACATTTTAAACAACATTTAGACGGTATTATGACCAAAATCACACAATGACTAAAACAAACAAAATATAAATGCTGCATAATCGATTTACCGATTTCCAAAAATATTTGAACCGAATTTATACAGATATTTATTTATTATTATATCCCTAACGTTCGGAATGTATTAATAGGTTTCAAGTCTCTTGACTAAAAATTAAAAGTTTTGTAAAACTGTAATAAGTGTGTAAATCTACAAACTTAATTGAACTCTGTAAATCGTTAAAATTTGTTCGCAATTAATTCTAATCTCGCACAATAATTCATTTGATTCGTGAAAATTTCAACCGATTTGAAGCATTTTTGAAAATTTTTTCAATTCCTCCATTTGTGTCTCAAACATTTTAAAACACTTCAAATAAAGTGATCATATATGGCCAAAATGTGATCGTACGTATGAAATGATCGCGATCCTGCGCTCAGATCCCCTGGTGTTCGCGACGACGGGTGCGCGGCGCACAAAAAGAACTATAAATAGTAAACACAAGCCGCGGGAAAAAAATAAAAACGGAAAGTTTCTAGAGCCGACAGAGCGAGCTTCTGCGTGATGAAGAAAAAATTTTTTCTACGAGTTTTTCGGACGATTGTAATTATTTGCCTAAATATATAATTCGTCCCTGTGGTTATTTTGCGGATGGTGTCGGAAATTTTGCGGACCCTTTTTTAATTTTTTCGGACTATCCCTTTCCTAGTTAAGACCGAAAAACCCTTGTCGAGCTGGTGAAGTGCTTGACAATTCCCAGACTGCCCCCCTTGCTGCAGTCGGTCACACGTCTCGTTTTATTTTGTCGAGGAAATTATTTGATTTGACATGGTGTTTAGGGGGTTCGGCCTCCAAAAATATTTGAAGCCCCGCAATATACTTGATTACTCTTCTTCAAACTAGTTGAGCCATCCATTGTAAAAATATTAAATAGTCCCTACGCAAAAAAAAAAAATGTATGAATATTCCGCCTATTTTACGTCCGATTAGCTTTTGCGACCCGATAGTAGGTAGTAAGTAATTAGTAGGTAGTTAAAAAATATTGTATTTCATACAGGATAAAGCTTTTGAGCGAAAAATCTGAGTGTTTCAAAAAAAAATCCATCAAGTAGATTCTGAAAGCGTGTAAAAAAAAGTATTGAAAAACAGTGTTAATTTGATTGTAACAATATTAAATTACGCGTTGTCGATACTAAAAACGTACGTAACTCCTCAAGTATAAAACGGTCCGAATGGTTCGAAATTTTCACACAATTGACAAACTAAACTGAACTTTGTGGTGACTGATTTCTTTGTTTCTCTCCGTTTCTCTTCCATTTGAGTCACTGAGCTCACTCAGAGTC
The DNA here is from genome assembly GCA_017140985.1 of Hormaphis cornu. Lineage (NCBI taxonomy): Eukaryota > Metazoa > Arthropoda > Insecta > Hemiptera > Hormaphididae > Hormaphis > Hormaphis cornu. Next base: position 8,942,517 of record CM029357.1, read on the forward strand.
GTTATTTTCGTAATACGTGCAGTTTTTATATTGTAAAACGGTGACCCGCGGCGTCAGACTACCCACGCGCGACCACCTAGAGTGGCTCTTATTCAATTTTGAACATTCAAATTCGTGAACCCTCAAAGTACCAGCTCGGTCCGAGGACCTTTCAGAACAGGAATGGGGTAACTGACTTAAAAACCCTGTTCTAAACCAAAAAAAAAACATCGTTGTAAACCGTTCCTCTCGGAATCTAAGTGTCACGACGAGTACCGCCGGCGGCGGAAGTCGAGACGACAAAACCGCAGTCGAAAATATATTGTACATATTATCGTCCGAGCGAAACAAACATACACGGCTTTCATAAAAAAATATATATATATATATACAACACGCTCTCTCCGGTGTTTGAGCCGCATAGTGCGTGCCGACACAGAAAGTGCGTGGGGTGATAAACGTATAATATTATACGTCGTAAGAGACACGAAATCGATTTTGAATTTATTTTTTCATCATTTTTCTTCTTTTGGTCGATGCCGCGGCGGCGGCGTTGCCACAATAGTACACGCGTTATTACGTCGTAAAAACGCGCTCTCGCGTTTCGGCGTTTTGTTGTGACGACGATAACGGTTCGCTTTTGTCGGTACAGTTCGACGTAGTATTCCGTTTGAATTCGGTCCGAAATGATTTATCACGCCGTTCGTACAGTATATTATCGTCTCATACGTGTTTTTATTGCGTCGGCGGCGTCATCGTCTGTCGCCCTCTTATAAGAATAATAACATAGCGCACCGTCCGAAACCGTTATTTTAAGACGATTTATTTACGCTCTATATTATATAATATTACGTTATTCGTAACATAATGGAAAATGCGTTTTATTATTTATAGAGAGAAAACCCGTGCGATTTTCGAGACGCAAAACCGGGGTGCTCCGTAATAAAAACACCGCGAACCGCGAACGACGCCGGATGTGAAATTATTTATTCTTCGATTTTTACCGCCTACCCGCAGTGCAAACAACAATGTGATCGATGTTATATTATATCATGCGGACGGTTATATATTGGTTATGTATTGCGTTTGTGTTAGGACATAATAACACGGAAAATAGAAACGCTATTTATTACGGCGGCGTCGTTGAACATTTTCCCGGAGACACGTACTATATCGCGTTGCCTTTTTAATATTTTATGTGCGTTTACTATATAGCTGCCGCGCGCGTAGACGACGCCGAAAAGAAGAATTATTAGGTACTGTCCTTTTTTTTTTTTTTTATAATACGGGTTATATTACATAACAGTATTACCTATATTGTATAATAATAGTTAATACGACGACGACGACGACATTCGGGGCTATTATTGTTACGCCGACGACCGGAGATGCCGGGATTTCTCGGTCGTAAAAACGTCCGTACGGTTTTTTACATCCCTCGGACGGTACCTCGTATAACACTGCGGCTCTTTTCGTAGACACCGCGTGTACAATAATAGTATAATAATTGTTGTTGGTACGGTTTTTATATAATGCCGCCGACTATTCGTCGTACCACGTAACGTGTGCATTATAAAAGCGTATGTCGTGCAGTGTGTGCCTACAAAAATATTATACACACGATTGTTGTCGTCCACATCCGCCGACCGAATCGGCTTTGAAAATTTCCGTCTTTATTACAGTATACAATAATGATGTCGACATATTTTATTTTCCCGACGTCGGTATGAAAACCTTTTTTTTGTCCCGCGAGAGAATCTCGTTCGGCAGCTAATTATACAAGCCGGCGTGTCGGTGATGATTTTATTATAATATCGTTATGTATCGTATCGTCCTCGTGCGTGTTATTTCCTACGATACACCGACAAACGGAGGATCGTATTATATTATATATTTACCTCTCAGCGCGGTAAAATGATAATATTCAACCCGCTGCCACAACACAGCACTTTTTTGAGACCGAAACGGCTCAACGCATAGTTTTATCACACACGATATGATACGTAGAGAAAAAAAGTGGTATTATGGCAAAAGTTGATAGCGTTTAGCTGGTAGGTACCGAATTTTCGGAAAAATACGATTTGCAATCGTATTCGGTCTGTTAGGATTATGACCAACGTACGATTGAAAAGTGTCGGGCCGTAAACAAACTGGTTAGGACCAAACATGACAACAGCGTGTGCAAGTTGATCGACCGTGGCCAAATATATTTAGCAACGGTATTGATATTTCGTTCGGTAAATTATAAAAACGCGATAAATTTGTTTTTTTACTAATCTATAGCGAAATTATAAATAATAACTATACCACCATCAAGTGTGCATTGTGCAAAAAACGACTAATCAATATTTTGCCCGCATATCATCGAGTTTTGCCAGCATTTGAAACACATGATTTCTCAACAACTACGTACACGATAAAATCGCCAAAAATTGCACATCAACTATGTGCGCGATACGATTTTCAATACAAAAGGTGCAGTCGATGTAATGGAAAGATGTTATTGAACTCTATATAGAGCGTATTTACTTGGGAGTTTGAAGACGCTGCAGAGTTCCCTCTCGAAACGACAAGGAAATTGTGGGCGACGCGGGGCAACGCGAAAAACGGGCCTGATAAAATTTTATAATTTTTTCGTACACCTATGTACATCAGTTTTTTGTATGTTTGGATTTCGTATTTTTGGAAAAATATCCGTTTTTTATCATTATCGGTACTATCAAAAACCGAGTTGACACTCCAATTTCGTAAGCGTACTGGGGGTATTAAAAATGTGTTTTTTTTTTTTAAACGAAAACGGAAATTATATCACGAAATTAAAAGTAAGAAAAATAATCGTCAGCAATTAAAGTCTTGATAACTTGTTTTATTTTTTTGTTTCGTTTGATAATTACTCTAAAACAATATACAGTTAAGAAACCCCACGCATGATTTCACTTTGCCCCCAGTCCCCCCCCCCCCACCTTGGGGCAAATTAGAATGTTTTCCCGAGTTTTTTAAAAAAATATTTAAAAAAGAATTTTGGTTACAGTTTTCAAAACTATATTGAATTCGTGAAATTTCCACCGCCGAATGACTTGTCATTTTCTTTTTACTGTGGTCACTTTTCAAGTTAAAAGGAATTCAATTTTTACGTACCTGCAGAGCGCACAACACCACGTGTATTATACCTATTTATCATACTATACGTAAGTGAACTGCCTAAACTCACCCGGTCCTGATAGTAAGAACATGGCAAAACAAGTACAACGCATAGACATAAACAATAAACAATGTTTAAACTTGTTCGCGATCATACAAAGACACAGACCCACAGTGAATTCACCTACTTACCAAAAACAATTATGATACATACTGGACAATTGATAAATAATTTCTGTAGAGATTTTATTTATGATGAAATTTCGGTTGTCTTTTAGTGCGAATATCAATATTCCAATAACGTTTGATGATGAATGGATCATTCATTTTTAGCAATTTTCTTTTTAGACTCTATAAAATAATTTTAAGTTCGATAACACAATTTTATTGTTATTGTTTTTACTTCGACAATAGGTTTAAGAATCGCCTAGAAAAACTAAGAAAAAGTGTACAAATATTACGTAACATTTAAATTTAACACTAAACTCAACCCATAAATATCATATCGTATATTTGCGCGGTTAGAAAAACATACAAAGTTTATTTTTACACCTCAGATCGATGCAAATTAAAATCGAAATAAATCTAAAATCTGTATTTTATAAGAAAATAACAACAGGCTATCGGTCTAATTGAATTAAGTATCTGTACATCAAACACAAAGATAATTTTTAATTATTTCAAGTCATTTTATCATACCTCATAGGTACTTACAAACCTAATATTGTTTTTACAAAATCTAGAAAATGTCTAGGATTTAGTACATTTTTACACAACACTACAATCTGTTATTAGTTTTATATAGATAAAACATTAACTTGTCACAATTGATGTCATTGATTTGACATCTAGTTCCGAAAAAGCCAACATTCCCTGCACGACGTATAATTTTCTCAGGTAACTTACCTAATCCCTAAAAAAATTAAAGTTAATAAAAGAAACGGGTGATAGTTAATTGGGTTCTAGGAATTATTCTCACTTTTTACAAAAGTAGAAGTAAAACACTACGATAAAGAGTACTAGCACATTTTCAAATTTAAAGTATGTTCCTGTATTATAAATTTTAATCTTTGGGTAATTAATCTAAACTTTTTTTCTCCCTATAAGTCTTGTTTCCGTGTGATTATTTATGTTTTTGTAATATTTCATTGTATCAAATGTATTTATAACTCATTGTTTTTTGGCCTCTAATGTTTAGAAATTAAAAAAATAGCAGAATTCGGTATATTTTTAATATTCTAAAGATAAGTAGGTATCTGCTAAATGTGTTTTATTCTTGTCTAATTATAACAATTTAATGTAGAATTATGCATAATGTCCACACGATGAATGGCATTGTTAAATGACAATCTCTTTTTAAGAAACGCTTGTGGCGGGAATGTGCAAGAGTTAAATATCTATAGACAATAAAAAGTTAATTTAGAGAACACAATACGTCTATTTAAAAGTAGGTACTAGAATGTATAAAAATTATCAAGAATTTACGTGATGAATAAAAACGCTATATTATAATATGTCCTACTAAAACTATTCCACAAAATTAAGTACATTAAAGAGGAATACTTCTATTATTTTCATTCAAAAAGTTTAAAACATCACACACAATCTATTCTCTAGACCAGGGGTCTCCAAACTACGGCCCGCGGGCCGGATACGGCCCGCGAACAAGTTTTAACCGGCCCGCAGTACCAATAGGATGGTAAATAAAATATAGATATCTAAAGATATGTGTCACTTAAAAAGTCGTTATCGCAGACACGTATCATTATTTATGAGCTGACCGCGACGACAGACATTGCCCTTTCCTTTTATATTTTTACTTTTAAGTTCGATAACGGAGAGCCACATAGACAAGCGGTACGACCAAATCATATCATAACGTTTGTACATGTCTACGTTTGCAGTGCAGTATTATAATAATTTAATTTAAAAATCACCAATTCGACATGTCAGAAAGAGTATTGAAAAGGAAAATAGATTCAGAATGTCGTGTTTTCAATGAAAAGTGGTCGTTGGATTATTTTGTAATTTATTCAGGTGACAAAATAATATGTTTAATATGCAAAGAAAGTATTTCTGTACTTAAGGAGTACAATATTTGAAGGCATTATGAAACAAAACATAAGACAACTTTTTCAAAATTTACTGAGAAATTACGTTTAGATAAATTGCAGTCACTTCAAAATAATTTTTCAGCACAACAATTATTATTTAAAAAACAAAAAAATATTAATGAAGCTGCTACAAAGGCTAGTTTTCGTATTTCATATCTATTGGCAAAAAGAGGAAAAGCGTTTTCTGATGGTAGTTTAATAAAAGAATGTATAATTCAAGCAGTTGAAGAAATTTGCCCAGAAAGAATTGATACTTTTAAAAATATTAGCCTTTCTGCTAACACAGTTACCCGTAGAATTGACGATATTAGTTACAATATAAATTCTCAGGTTAGTAATAAGACTCAAGAATTCATTTCGTTTAGTATAGCACTTGACGAATCAACAGATGTTTCTGATACGTCACAGTTACTTTTATTTATTCGAGGTGTTAATAAAGATTTAGAAATTTCAAATGAACTACTTTCTGTACATAGCATGCACGGAACTACGACAGGTATCGACATATTTAAAGCTATTGAAAAATCATTTTTAGAATATAATTTGAAGTGGGAAAATATGAAATGTATTACTACTGATGGCGGAAAAAATATGTGTGGCACAAAAAAAGGTTTAATTGGACAGATATTTACGAGTTGTGAAAAAGAAGGTTTTATTAAACCAATGACTTTGCATTGTATTATACATTATACATTATACATCAGCAGGCATTATGCGGAAAAACTTTAGACTTGTCTTGTGTTATGGATCCAATAATATCAACAGTAAATTTTATTCGCTCGAGCGCACTTAGGCATCGTCAGTTTCAAGATTTTTTGAAAGAAATAAAAACAGAGTACCCAGATATACCGTATTTTACAGCAGTTCGATGGCTTAGTCGCGGAAAAGTCCTATCGCGATTTTTTGAACTAAGAAATGAAATTGAAATATTTCTAATTGATAAGAATCGACCATTGACTTTACTTACAGATAGTGAATGGGTTTGGAAATTAGCTTTTTTAGTGGATATCACAAAATATATGAACGACTTCAACCTAAAATTACAAAGTAAAGATGTTCTTATTTGCGATGTTTACACATTAGTAAAAGCATTTAGGCAAAAACTTATTTTATTTGAAACGCAAATTTCAAAAAATTGTTTTATTAATTTTTCTACTTGTGATAAATATAACACTGAATCAAAAACATAATTTCCAGTCGACTTCGCTCTAAAAATAATTTCTGAACTTATAATCCAATTTAAACAACGTTTTGCAGACCTTGACGTAAAATCGGAAGAAATAACTATTTTTCAAAACCCGTTTAGTTGTGATATTGAGAAGTTACCTCCTACTCTTCAAATGGAAATGATTGATTTACAAAGTAATGATGCACTAAAAATCAAACATCGTGAAGAAACATTAGTTGATTTTTATAAATTTCTCCCAGATACACAGTATCCAAATTTAAAAAAATTTGCAATTGAATATATTTCTGTTTTCGCTACAACTTATTTGTGCGAACAAACTTTTTCTAAAATGAAATTTATAAAATCAAAATATAGATCAGCTATGAGTGACAAACACTTAGAGTCAATTTTAAAAATTGGAACCAGTAACATTCAACCGCAATTCAATGAAATAGTAGCAGGAAAACATCAATTGCATACTTCGCATTAAAAAAAAATTATTTAAAAAATTATTAAAATTGACATTTATTATATTTATATTATAAACAATATATTTGTATACTAATATTTTATATTAATAAACTTTTGGCCCGCTAAGAGCATTTGATATTTTTTGTGGCCCTTGAATAAAAAAGTTTGGAGACCCCTGCTCTAGACTGTGGTTATAATACATGGTATGACACATTTTGAACAAGATGACGTCCGACTACGTCTCCCGTATAAATGTTTACAGTGTTTAATATTTAAACTATCTAAGAAAAATATACAAAAAGTACTTTCGATAGAAAGATTTAAAATAGGAACTCACTTTTTTTTTTTTTTATTGGCTAGGTTTCGAAAATATAGTAATGACATAATATTAACTAATAGAATTTTGCATTCTCAAAATCTACCATTGAATGTCTCATGTCGAACAAAAACGCCAAACACTATTGTCATACGCCATTTATAACGAGTCTCATTTGTCGTAGGTATTACTCTCATCGATATTAGAGGATTACCCCTAAAAAATTATCGTTACAAAAGGTATCGGGTAAAACGTACCCGAAATAAAAGTAGCCAAAAACCAACTTTTATTTGAGATAAACAAGTACATGACATTAAAAAAATTAATTTTATTCAATTGTTTTTTTTTTTTTTATTTCACTGCTATAAGTTCGATATTACTTTTTTTATATTTTACTGTATTTGTATTATATTTTGTGTAGGTATGTTTAGTGCTGTCATAGCGTCACTTTTTCTTGAAATATTATAGAACTTGGTTTAACGAGTTCATTAATTGAAAGTCCCAAAAACCTTAGGACGGCTCTGCATTATTCTTCAAATGTAAATATTAATGAGTACTTATTCAATAATTTGTCATATATTGCAGTAATTTCCCCAAATTTAGTATTTAGGTGCTCCTATTTATTATAATTTTATTAGAACTGAAACCGTTGTTCTGTCATCCCATCTTTTCACGATCGCCGTCGTTATCGCAAACAGATATCAATAATAAATTAAATTAATTGGTCGGTCATATCAGTGTGATCACCAATTATTTCTGCAACAATAACGGATAATGCACGTATATTATGTAGTTATGTTATTTTGCTTCATGTAATATTATTTTTCTGTATAGAAAATAAAGATGATAAAAAATAAAATGAAAACTAGTAACTTTTTTGTCGTGTTATAATTGTCGAGGAAACACCGTCTCAAAGTTTCCCCTTAAAAATTCTGAAAAAGAAGTGCCTAGGGCCTATGTGGCACCTATCTTATATAATATAAGTTGTTGCTTCAATTTTTTTTGGATGAGTTAGTGGATCATCGGTATGGGTGAGGGGGACTTGGGGCAATGAAGTCGGGTAGCCACATAGACCTGTTAACAAATAACAATTTGTTAATATGTCTATGCGCTATGGGTATAACGTCTGCAAACATCACAACTAACAACTAATAATAATAATATTATGTATGATCTCTACACGAAAAAACTTTAAACAATTGTTTTTTTTTTTTTTTTTTTTTGTGCTTTTGCGTGTATCCAAAGGTGGGCATTAACTAGTTAAAAAATTAAATTAAAGTTAAAAAGTTGATTATTTTTTTAACTTTTTAACTTAACTGGATAATTATTATTGTTGTTAACTTATTAACTTTTTCAGTTAAAAATTGTATTGCATTATTTAACTCATTATAGTTAATTATCATTGTTGCCGGTTAAGTTTATTCCTATTTTTTTTTTTTTTTTGTCATCAAGCGAAACCAATAACCAAAACTAATTCATTGACTTTTTTAAATTTTGATCTTTTGTAAATTCCTATAACTACATAAGTTGAAAATACTATAGTTTTTACGTTTTATGACTTGTAAATAGTTTAGTAAAAAAAAAATTAACCTTTTTTTAACTTAGTTAAGTTAAATTCATTTCCTATCTTAACTTTTAACTTATCTAGTTATTTTTTTCGTAGTCAACTTTAAATTTTTAACTAAAGGCTTATTTTATTATATCGACTTATCTTATTGCAGTTAATTTTTTCAATAAATTGTCCAATATTGCGTGTACCATGTTCTATACTTAAAAAACTTGAATCAAAATCAAGTCCTATAAGTACAGTTACTAAGCACCTACTAGGTATGTTAAAGGTATATAAAAAGTGTTATAACTCTTTAGTAAACTGGATTCTTTTATTCAGGAGGTATTAGATAAATAAGCTCAACTGCAGAATCATATAGTTTTCGTAAGTAATCCGTTGCTTACAAATTTAATATAGACATAAAACCAATGACCCACCCAAAACTGAGACCTACTCCGAATCGTAGTCGATTCTCCAACGAGCTTTCCACACGACCTAGAATTAACCTCATTTTTACGAGTATTACATTTAAAGATTTTACTACTTTTTCTAATCAAAATATGATCACAGGGAGAAAAAATTATTCATTTTTATGTTATTTATTTGGCTCAAACTATTTTGAATATATTTGTTGACCTTATTTGTTCCGAAGATGTATACACATTTCATTTGCTTCGACTATGTTTTGGAAAAATTATTGCCGAAAAAGAACGAATTAGACGAAATAATCAATAATAATACAATGAATAGATGTGAAAAAAAAATGTTTTACTGATTTTAACTTGTGTAAAAGTATCAAGTCTTTAATATAAAAATCTTAGTAATCACATATAATTATTAAACAATAAAACTATAGAAATATAAAAACTGAATGAACATAATTATAAAAAATTTTGTTCTATATTTATTATTTAGTAAAAAAAATATCAAAACTCTTGGAAATTTGATTAACATTTAAACTTGGCCCAATTTAATAAAGTTTGAAAATTTCAATAAATTTGAACAATTATTTGCACGTGGAAAATATTTTGATCCGGTTTTGTTTTATAATCATAAAATTATTTTTTATTTATTTTTTTTTTTTTAATTAACTATGAAACATTACAAGAAATTATCTATCGACGAGACAGTATTATCATAAAATACAAAATATTTTAATGCAAAATATTGTCTTCTACACGTAAATGTACCTACTTTGCCTATACAATGCGCCGTCCTTTATGATAAAATTTTATTTATATGCAGTCCAATTATTACGAACCTGTGTGATACCTAGACGGATAAAAAAATTGAGGAACATATGTCAGTTAGGTTAGGTTAGTATTTAAAATATCCAACGGTCAAAATAAATATTCAATAAGTAAATATCCATTTTATTATGTAAAAAATTTATCAAAAATTATATAAAAACTAAAAATTTCGGTTTCACTAGGTAATTTTAGCCATGTATAATTGGCGTTGGTAAAAATTAAAATTTTTAACAATAAATACAAATTCATAAAATATTTTAATGTTATTTGTTTCTAGAAAAAGTATGCTATGTCTTTCAAAATATTAGAGCTATTGTCGTATTCTTGACATGGGCTTTTAAGCATATTTTGTGTGCTTATGAACTTAAACATGATGAAATATATCAGAAGAGTATTTAAATTGGAAGTTTGAACTACGTTGTGAATATTTTATTTCGTGGACAACATTGACACAATCGCAGGGTATACCATGAATGTTATCTGTTATACAGTGGTGCACAGTCTATTATTCACAATAAGGGTGTCAAAAATATAAATCTCTAGGTTTAACCCCATCAACCCTATTTGTGAAATCTGAATATATAGGTAAACAAAGCTACAAACAATGCTGGGCATTAACTTGTTAGAAGTTAAAATTAAGTTAAATAGTTATGTTGATTTTAATTAACTCGTTAACTTTTTTTTTTTTTTGTTACCTTTTAACTTGTTTATTTTTAATTTCACTTGTTAACTTTAAGTTAATCTGTAATAATTAAAACTTTTTTTTTAAAAAAAAGGAGTTTGTTAGAAGACAAACATTTTTTTGAGCGGAGAAAATGTCATACTTACTAGTTAGTAGTTACAAAACCATTTAAATTAAAAATATGAATATTAGGTATCTTTAAGACAGAGTGCGTATCAATTTTTATTTTTTGCGAAAATCCCATTTTCCCGTGCAACGATCTCCACATTTTTTATCATTTTACTATTATTTTTTATAAAATTAGATTGAATAGAATATTAAGTAGATCATTTCAGCGTAAGAAGAGAAAACGTTATGTCTTTGACGTTTATTACACTCGTCATTTTGCGTTTTAAATGCCTATTATACAACTTGTAAAATATTAGTTCGATATATTTTCCGAAAACTAAAATATTATGTTCAAGAATTTTGCGTCGAACGGCTTAAAGTTTTCTAGTTTGTGATTACTTTTTCGGGTAGAAGAAGAGCTCCGATCGTTTTATACCGAAAAATAGTGACAGGAATGCGACTATGGATTAGACGGGTAACAAAACTAACATAGGTACACAAACGTTGTTGGAATTTATTCTTTGACATTTTTACGCGTTACATTGGAATGGATAAGTTTAAAACATCAGTTATACAAGTTTGAATAATACGCGAACCGCGTTCTCCAAAACTGCAAAATTTAAAACTTGCAGTATTTGACTCGCTACCATAAGTTCGCTCGGAATTCGTCTGCACTGACGTCGGAAATGAATTTAAAATATTTGGACTTAAAGAATTTCGATCGATCTTGAGTTACGAACGGTCTGACTAAATGGTCGACCCGACTCGTATTACAGCAGTACTTACTTATTACAGACTAGTGTGATGCTGGCCGAAAAGAATTTCGTATATAATTATTATATTATTTGTTATAATAATAGTATTGGTGGTGATACCGGCCGAAAAGAATTTCGTCGCTGCCCGTTCGCAACGAATTTTTTTTTCAGTCCCCTCGAGCCGGGGATACGTCTCGTTCAAACGACGATAAAAATTTCGTACGGGTTCGTGTTTTTTCTCGATCGTTTATCGTTTAATATCGTTTAATATCGTTTTTTTTATACGACAAGATGGTATCGCGTACCGCGTCTGCGACCGCGTTATGCGACCCGGACGAAATCCTGTCGGTCATTCGACTGCGTTACGCGGCGTACGACCACTTGACGTGGCTGGACCTGGCTGCTACTCCGCTCCGGCTGCGTGACAGGAAATTCGCGAGGACGGAGTACCTTCTCGCGACCCGGCCCAACTGGTTCCGTCGACCGCGGACGCGCGAAATCACCGTCGAACGTAGAAGTGGTGAGTGCTTTTAATATTTTTTACTGCTTTTTTGTTTTTTCGAGTCTTTCTTTTCGTTTATGTTTACGCCTATTACGATTTTTCCGTACGGTTCGTTTGGTCTATGATAATTTTTTTCCAAAAGCACTGAATCGATAAAATTTGTACGGACCACCTACGAAAATAAGAAGGCCTATCAAAAAAAAAAAAAAGAACCATCAAAGTCGGTTCATATTCGACAAGCAAACAAATAAAAAAAAAAGTCTCGAACACGTAGAACCTGTACGGTATAAAATTATTGTGAATTGTATATAACGGCGCAACTAAGGGTTTAAAGTTTCGGGGAGGAAGGTCAAAGACGTCGGAGGGTAAAATTATTTTTTTTTTTTAAAAAATCTGGAAAGATATCAATAGATTCGGAGGAGTTGTTGTAATTTTTTCGACGATTAATTTCGTTTTTCAAACGATTTTTTATGTCTTTTATTTCATTTTTTCAACTGTTCGTGCTTTTTTTTATCATAAATTAATTTAGTTAATTGACTTTTTTTAGAATTTAATAATCCAATTTAAGATTAAAATAATTTTTATACGATGTATTTTATAATCTTCGATTATAATATTTGTCGTTTTATAATTTTTTTTTTTTTAACAAAATCTTTTACCTAGAACTTTTCGAATTATTTGGCACACAGTGTTTAAGATACCGATTTTTCGCTTAATTTTTACGCGTGTATCGTTACTGATCCAATTGTTTTTTTTTTTTCCCCCGTCGCAATTAAATATTTTACGTCTTCAGTAAGACTTATTATTAATTTTTTTTTTTTTGCTTACAGTTGAAGGGAAATTCAAGCGATTCTGGCGGAGCACGAAAATCACATTTTTGAGTTGTTTTTGTTTTAGGCGAGAAACCTAATGTAATCAACTTTTTTTTCTTGCAATTTGTAAAAAATTTTAAGTGTTATTTTTAAGTTTCTAACGAAAATTTTGTTTGGACGCGCTGTGATGGACAAGTATAGGATCGCTATACTTTATGGAAACGATTCGTAGGGATCATTTTTCTTCTTTAATATTTCTATGACTTATAAATTATGTATCATCTACAACTAAACATTCCACTTCTGACTGACACTGCTAAAATCTTTATAACAATCAAATTCATTCAATACGCTGACTTTCAATCTGATCGCCTGTGTAACTGGTGTTCAAAAAATGGCATCAAATTCAATGTTAGTACTCATAAGTTTACTTGTAGTAAATGCTCAGTAACTTTTTTTTTTTTCTTTTATGAAACTTGACTTGATTGTAACATATTATACTTACTAAAAGTTTCAAAAATCTTAAACAACATTGAAGTGTATAGGTTTTTGATATTGTATGATATTTGACGACTGCACACAGACGACTTGGAGTAATAAAAAGTTTCGTCATGTCACTTACGTATTAAACAAGTGTAGATTTCTGGTGCATTAATATTCATTATAAATTATTACGCGTTTGTAATTGATGGGTTAATCAACCACCCACACACACATAATATATTTATATAAATATTATAAATTATAATATACTTCAATATATTATACAATGTGACGTCTATCATTATTGTGCATCATCATAGCTCGTGCGATCTTTTATTATTATTTTCGTAACGCGAGACGAACTCTAATTATAGAGCTTTACGTCAATCGGCTGTACCATGATCTGGCTGCGTTCACGTGGAGTACGCTTTGAAATTTTCGATCAAAAAAATAAAAGAAAAAAGCCGGTATCTTCACTCTAGGTCGCGTGGGTAGTTTGACGGAGTGGCGACTGCAGGTTTAGAAATTTTACTACTAATTTTTTGAGTTTCACTTGAAAAACCAAAAAAAAAGTCGAGAAGTTTACGGAGAAAAGTTTGAAATTTTCATGTTTGTAATGAGGCTTTCGGGTAGAAGGACGTCATAAGTTTTCACAAGAGATACACACAAGCGTTTGAAATCGTTATCACAATATTTACTGAACTTCATTCATACGAATTTCAATTGATTACGATTTTTAAAAGAGTTATTTCTAAAAAGTAATGTGTACCTTACGAAACTACTTCCACGTTCACGATAATTGTATTGATTTTTTCCGAGTCTAATAACCTATTGAATCTAAACCTACTCACTTACATTATACATGGCTTTATCTAAACATAAACCCCGTATCCGGCCGCATATTAGGAAACCCAGGACGTCAAACGGTACAATTTACATTGACCGTGACACATGTGTACATGTGTATAATTATCCAATAAATATATGTGAGAACAAATCCCTTTGCAAACAATTTTTTATGTCAAATAACTAAGACCTTGTTTCTCTTGATAAACATTTCTTCCTCGCCACCCCCACAAAAAAAAAAATGGCCTATCATTCTAAAAAATTCTGGTGCTGCAACTTGGTAAGGCCCAATGACCTAAATTATAAAGAATTAAGAATATCGATAAAACTATAGGTTTTATTTTACAGGAAAATCTTCAAGATGCAATTATTCGTAAAAGGAATGAACAGTGTGATTCCATGCATACACTCATTAAAAACAGCTGGATGTCAAATTTAAACAACTTAAAAAGTTTAACACAAAACAAAGGTAAACACAGAAGTTTGTTAACTAAACGTAAAATTGGTGTATTTAAAATTAAAATAACATCAAACTACTTGTAATACTATAACAGTTGATAAATTAAAACATCTACCTATTTATATCATAACTGTATTTTAATTATTTTAGTATAAATATTTAATACTTAAATATTTGTATTTTGTTTAATGTACATTACTAAAAAAAAATTATCTTATATTTATTTTAGAACTTGGAAAAGGTCAATCCTCATTTTCATCTGTTTGTACCAAGTTAAAAGAAGATTTAAATGAAATAAACCAGACTCTTGAAGAACTCCAAATAGAAAGACATCAACATAAAGTATTAAATGAGTAAGGCGTTTACATAATTACATGAATTGAAACGTTCGCTTATTAAACTATTCAAAGAAAATGTCCTTGGTATAAAAAAAAAACTCATTCGCCTCTCATTTAAGTGAATACCCACGTGTTTAAGTGAGGAGTTTCAACGGTAATAATTACAATATTTTTCTATACAATATTGACACCGGCAACATTATATCAATGCTTATTGATTTGTAGCTGTATTGATACATTAAAGGATCAATATGAGTATGTAACAATTTTATCTTAAGAAATAAACAATGTTGATATTAAAAAGAAAATATTTATTATTGGGGAAAAAAAACATAAATATGTATACTATTTTCAATGTCATTAGTACAAAACTGACAAATTATCTTTCTAGTAAACTAATTACAGTTGCACTATTTTGTTAATTACCTAAAGCCTAAAAGTATATTTCAGAATTTGAAATTACTTTGTTAGGTATTCATTTAAATATTTTGTTATGTACTTTGCCATTTATTAGGACGTCATAAACTTGTGTTTTTACTGAGTAAAACTACATTTTGTTTTAAGTGTAGTAATACACTTAACATATTTATTCTAGAAGTATGGTTTTAATATCAAAATAAAGCTCAAAACTGTGCTTTTTTAAAGAGTTTTTTTTTTAAATAATTGGGTCTAATACAACTTTATGTATAGAAATAAAATTAAAATAATTTTTGTATAAAAATGAATATTAGGCTTTTATTTTGTATTTAGTACATTACAAGTTCAATTAGAACCAATTATCAAAAAAAAAAAAAAAACTCTTTGACAAAGCACAGTATATATTCTGATACTTCTTTTAATACTAAAACTACATATATTTCTAGGATTGATGTGTAGAGCGTATAACACATAAAACAAGATACAGTGAAAACACACGTTTGATAATACATAAAAGACTAGATGAATAAACAAGGTGTTCTGTATACTATTTCAAAATAAAAATAAAGCGATTTTTTTTCATTTGCAACATTAGAATGTTAATTTATTATTATATATTATATTATATTGTAATCAAATGTTAATATAGATATGCAATCAAAATTAAAAATACTGAACAATCAATTGCCATATGGGATGAAACAATGTCAAGAATCGTCCACGACAAACAACAACAACAACAACAGCAGCAACAATCTTCTGAGTAAATTAACTATACAACTAGTAAAGTTAAAAAACTTACAAATAATATACTTAAGCCATAAAAATATTTTTTTTTTTTTAATTTAAACACAAACTATTATGTTACTAATAGTTAAATTGCTAATCAGTCTTAACAATATGATTAAAATCAAAAATGTAATGTACACAAATTGTAATACTAAAAAAATGTAATTTTGAAAATATAAGTATTTATTGCATACACATCTGTACACAATGTTTGTTTTTAAAGAAATTTATATGGATAAATATGTCTATAAGGACATAAATTAAAGCTAATTATACAACCATTATATTATAATGGTCTATTTTTTAAATGTTTAAACTAAAAGTTGATCAAAATCACAAACAAATGATTTCATTTTTTTTAAATATACAAACGGATTGGGAGAATTTATTCGTTTGTTCTCAAATTCAGCCACAACAATTTCTAAGTCTTTCTTTTTAGATGCTTCAATTTCTAAATGAGCCACATGTTCAACAACTGGTTGGCCGATGATTGAACAACTATCAAATTTATTTAACTCCGATTCAAGATACTGAACAAGTTGATGGACTTCTGTTTTACATTTTTCTATTTCATTGTAGCATATACTTGTTGAAAAACCGTTGGCACAACAATGGTTTGATTCTTTAAATTTGTCTTCTAATAACTCACATGTATTATTATTACCAACATCACATTTTGTAAAGCTTTCAGTCAAGGACGACAAACTAGTTTCATCTTCTTCTAAAATTGATTCCATTACACTACTTGAAAGACTTGAATTTTCATCACTAATTGAATCTAAATTAGACGTGTACACATAAAAGTATCAGAATACAGAAAATTGTATAAACAAATCAAAAACTTACCGACGACGTTAGTAACGGTTGTTGTTGTTGTTGTTAGTAATTGATTAATACGCTCAATTTCTTCTTTTGCTTCAAAGAAGGCAATGGTTTCATGGTCCATTATAACATGACTGTAGTTGTCAAATAATTGGCGAAATTTACGAGTCAAAGTAATCATTTCTTCGACAGTTCTCATCTTAAGTTTTTCCTCGTCAATAGTATTTTCTTCAACAGTCAAGTTAAGTTTTTTATTTAAGCTAGTGTACAATGGTTTAAACCACAAGAAGCAGGTGTAACTCAGATAAGCCTGAATAGTTTTCAACAGATTGTCATCTAATTCAAAATTTGAAAACAAATCTGATGCTAATGGTCCTAAAAATAAAATTATACATGTATTATTAGATAAATTATTTAAGTATATTGGATAATAATCAATTAATACCTTTAGGAAACATCCACATAATCAATCTTGAGAGAGGTCTACCAAATTTTGATTTAGAATCCGGGTATGCTGATTCGTAGTTATAAGCAGCTACAAGACATTTTACTAAGCACTTTTGAGCATTTACGGTGAATAACCCAGTTTTTTGGAATTCTAAGGCAATCAAACAAAACTGTCCAGCAATGAATACAGTCATCTAAAAAACAATTATAATTTTGTTAAGTATAAGAAGAACGTTAAAATGTAAAATTTGGTTCTTAAAAAAATTTTTAAGAGTTCTTAAAAAACAGAGACCTGTCCTAGGCCATCACCTAAATTAAAAACACAAAAAAATAATGTTCTTGTCAAAAAAATAAAAATAATGAGATTAATAACTTCAATGTATAAAAGTCTAAAAACAAAATTTAAATAATTATCAGTTGTTTAATAGCAAATAGAAAAATATATCATGATGTGAATCATGAGTTTCTAATTTTACTTAAGAGGATGTGATACAGACAGTATATAAAATTATTTCTATGTTGATAATACCACTTATGTTAAAGTAATAGTTAAATGTGTTTGCAGAGAAGTAAAAAACTGGTATGCAAGAGACTAAATTATTCTGTAAGAAAATAATCATATTTTTTCTTTTTTTTATTAATTTTAGAGAACTTTAGTTATAAACCAGGATTTTAAATTTTTTGCTAGCATAAATATACTAAAAAATAATATTTAATTAAGTTTCCAAAAAATTAAAACTAAAAATAACGAAATTTTGCAAATATGGTAAAGATATTTTATACATATATATATATGTATACATACATATAGGTAAATATATAATTGTATATAATATCTTACTTTTGGCAAAAGAAGTGCAGTATCGGCAACAAACTTGGACTCCACTGTTTTTGTCAAACGTTCATAATATTCAGGTTTACATTCTACATCCTTGAGAATACAATCCATTAATGAAAAGTTTTCTTCGATTTTAAAATCACAAATCCAATTTTTGAACATTAGGTAAGTGACTTTAGGATCTAATTTAAACATTTCTTCGTGAACACCGACCCACATATTTAAATACTAAAAAATAATTAAAAATTAAATAATGATTTGATAACATTAACAATTAAAAACACACATCAAGTTTTGGATGATTTTTCAATATCTCTCTAGCTTCATTCCATTTATGATGCTTAAAATATTCTGTTTTCAAAATATTAACAATTAATGACTCTTCTGTGTTCTCATCTAAGTATCTTGCTAACTTGGCAGCTAATAACAATTCTCTGGTTTGTTTGACTTTAGTAAGACAAAAAACAGCATTACGAACATCCCCAATACCCAAGTAACTAAAAAGGATAATAATTAATTGTTATTATGATTTTGTCGACAGCAAATTAAAATGTTTAATATTAATTATATTTAATTTTTTAACCAATGAGCAGCTTCTTTAGGATGTCCATGAGTAACATTATATTCAGCCCACTTTTTAGTTATTTCCAATATAGTTTCGTTGTCCTGTGGTTCTTGGCTTTTTGTAATAGCCAATGCTTCACGAAATAATTTGTGTTTAAGTAACATCAATGCAGCCTCTTTAAACTTTTTTATTGCTACTAAATATGTTGATGCTTTAGTAACTTCTCCAGCATCTTCCAGTTGTCTAGCATATGCATCACACATTTGAATCCATAATCTAAATATATATTTAAGAAATTAATAAATTTATGAATGTCAAACCTACTACTAATATTAGTATTATACATACTCATAACTAATACTTGGAGCAACACCAATCATCCAATCATCAATGGATTTTGTTTCAATAGCATCTTTAAAGTATCCTTCCAAATTTTGACCCCACATATTCACATTATTAATATAAGAAACCAATTGGTTTTTATTTTTTAAAGCATTGGCTGTAAAATAAATTAATATATACACATGAAATTTTACATTTTTCAAACATGTATATAAAATACGGCAATTAGCAACATTAACTTGAATGTTAGCACAATAAGCAAGACACTACTTTTTTCAATTTCAAGCAAAGCAAGAAAATCGATTATAAAATAATGACCAAAAAACCCTTTTTAAATAGCAATATCCAGTACAAATTGTACTACTCGGTATTCTATAAATTAGACAAAATGTTTTCTACCTCTAGTGGAAATTTGATGAATAAACCCAAGTTTTCTTTTTACACGTACATAATAGTTTTAAAGTAGGATGGTACATTTTTCATTTTGTAACTGCAAAAAAATTCAAAATTGATGCAAACCTATTGAGATTTATGCAATTACTCTAAAATTTATAACTGTGACTTAGTTTGACATTATCCTCATTTGCAAATAATCAAATAATTAAATATAATAAATTGTTTTTTAATAATTTTTCTTTCAAAAAACCAAGCAATCATATAAAATTTATAAAAAAATGTCTACATTTCTTGCTACGATCAGAATAAAAAAAAAAAATATTTAAAAAATATATCATAATATATAATATATTCAATAGTTTAAAATTACTTAATTATTATGTTGGTAGTAAAATAATTCATTTATCTTTAGAAACTTACATTCTATCAACAATAGTTTTCTCATTTCTTCAGAAGTACCAAAAAATGCCAAATAATTAATGTTAGCATTACTCTCAGGTATTTTTTCCCCATAATTTGAGACAATGAAATCATCAACAGCTTTTTCCAAATACTTTCCCAAAAAAAGATCATTACTAGATGATGGAAACTGTTGAACTTTGACTTTTGACTCTTTGATTGAATCAGTATTTCCTAAAACAAAAATCTGATAGTATTAACAGTTAGGCAAGTTAAATAAATTTAATCTACCATATCAAATATACACAAATAATATTATCATTATTTTTCTAAATATAAAAACATAATTTTAGAAGTTTTTTATTTTAAAACTAAAAAACCAATTTGCTAAAAAATCTAGTAAAAAAAAAAGCATACTTATTTTTCATTTACATTTTCAAATTAAAATACCACAGAAAACATATTAATATTTCTTCCAATAATTTTTCTAAATGGTTAAAATTTAAACTCATCTAATTGTCATCACTTTAATTTTTTAATTATTTAACCAATTTGTTGCAAAGACTTTTGTAACACCGTTAGTTGCAAGTGAGCACAGAGCTCTTCATAGCTGTTATGGTGTTAAGGAAATTTTACAAATAATTTTTATTAACAATTATAATTTTTGTATACATTCAGTATTTAGGAATAATCTTCTATAGCAATATTTATTAGGGTTGTTATCGTCAGACAATAGTTAGAGTGAGCTAATCTCATTCACAAAAATAATAGTTGCAAGAGCAGATATATGCATTATATTTGTGACTAATAACTTTAATCTTTGATAACTTTCCAAAAAATTGATAAAATCACAACAATTAATTTTGTTTACAAACATCAATTATTAGAGGTACCAATTTATATTACAGTTTCACGTGAAATTCACAATAATTAAGCCAGTAGTGCTTAAACGCTCACACACAACCAATTATTGGTTGAAAATGTATTTTGTAGTATTTAAAAAACAAAGGTAAATAAATTAATTATATATCTCATTCCACAGTAAATGGTGACATAATAGAATAGGTAACCTAACCTTGGATCTTTTGTACAAAAAAACAAGGCATTATGAGAGATGTGAAACATAGGATTCAGTGCAGATGTATAAAGTGAAGAGATCCGTCAGGTGTTTTATGTGATAAAAGAATTCCAATAAGACTAAAAAGGAAATTTTACAGTAGTGTGGTGAGACCAACCATGTTGTATGATTTGGAGTGTTGGGTGGTTGACAGGAAAATAGAACAGAGTATTAGTGTAGCGGAAATGAGAATGCTAAGATGGATGAGTGGAATACCAAGAGAAGATAGAATAACAATCAAATGTGTAAAGAGGTAGTATTGGTGTTGCATCAATAGTGAATAAGATGAGGGAAAATGACTGAGATAGTTTGGACATGTGATGATGAGAGAAAAAAAATGAAGCAGTAAGAGCGGTTATCAAAATGAACGTTAAAGGAAAAAGAGGTATAGGGAGACCAAAGAAGAGATGGATGAAAACAATAGAAAAAGATATGGAAGTTGTTAATGTGAGTGTAGGGAATGTGAGAGATAAGTAGAGGGACAGGACAAGGCTAGTCAACTTCAAATAGTTGGAAGAAAGACAAAGAAAGAAACGAAGATACCTCTAATTGTTAATAAATAAAAGGTAGATGATCACATCATAACAAAATCTCATATACGCATAACATGCTCATTTAAATAAAAATATACAAAGTATCTAATTTTATTCTTAAAAAGTTAATAGCAATAATTCTTTAATTACATTAAAATAAATGACTTAACCTTCAAGATTCTGAGCAAAGTGAATTTATCCTATGTATGTTTAAAAAATTATCAAAACTAGTAAACATAATTTTTGTTTATACACACTTCAATCATTAATATATAAAATTTTTGATAGTTTAATATTTTTTTTATTTTTGGCAATAACTTAAAAATTGTTCATATTATTAAAAATTTCATAATACTATTCGAATTGATAAAGAACAAACATATTATCAATATCAAACAATTCAGAATTTTTTTGCTTAATATAGCACATTGAATTTTTTAACTGTTTTATAAGCATTAAACTCACTGAGCTTGTTTAGAATAGTTGTATTTGTCATTGCTCACAAATGTATAGCCAAATATTTAAACTACAACATCCAAAATAGTGTTCTCCTCTCCTCTCCACAAAAAATAATCAACCAACATAATTATTTTCATGTTATTGATAGCAATTAAATGGCATAAATTGTATTCATAGTGCATAAATAACTCAATCAATTATAACTTTGAAACTATGTTATTAACCAATTTAAAACCTAAAATGTATCAGACAAAATTTAATAATTACCATTTTTAGATTTTTCTGTATCTGCAGTAACAATCTTTTCTTTCACAACACTAGGAGTATCAATATTTTCTACAACAAAATTAAATACCACTCAGTACAATTTTTTTCAAAAAATTACATAAGAAATTAATACAATAAATTACTTTTTAATGATGTTATCTCATTTTCTAAATCTTTTGACACCCTCCAAGAATGAACTGAGTGATCCGAAGAGCCAGTAAATACTATATCGTGATCAAGAGGTGAAAACATACCACATAAAACAGTGCACAAATGTTTAGAATAAACTCCAATAAGAGTACATTTTTCTACATCCCAAACCTACAACACAACATGAACTTTAATTTAAGTATATATACAAATAGTAAGAAATTGACTTAAAACCTTGCTTAAAACATACTTTAGCTGTAAAATCGTTGGCACAGCTCAATAACATTAAGTTTTTATGAGGACTCCATGCTAGTTCATTGATTTTTTCTTTGTGTCCCTTAAATTCAACAACCAATGATGGATTGCCATCTATAAAAAAAACAATTTTTCATCAAGAAATATTAACAAAGACAAACTAATGACAAGACCAAGACCTTCATCTAGTTGATGTACCCTAATGCAGTGAGAACTTGACGCAAAATAATTTTTAAACTTAGATTCTTCACTATAATCACATGTCACATGTGTTGGATGCCAAACAATACATTCTACTGACTGATCATGTCCGAGCATTACATGTTTAAGTTTTAATGTATCTCCATCTAATAAATAAATGCTCCTACACCAAAACACAAAGAATAACTTGTAACAAATGACAATATATAATAAATATATCTAAAAGACTTTAATTTTAAAATTCATAAATACCCATTAGAATTTCCTATTGCAACTACGTTATGATCAGGTTTCCAAGTCATTTCAATGCGTTTAACTGGTGTTGTTAACTTATCTTCAATTTCATTAAACTGGACATATTCATTAAGATTATGTGGATCTGAAATATTAAATATTTAATTTTAGATTCAGGTTCCAAAATAAAAATAAAAAATATTTGTTTTAAAAATTGTATTAAGGTTTTATTGCACAAATCAAATATTTGTTTTCAAATTTTTTTTATTCCTGTTATGTAAAAAGAAAGAATAGGGGCAACACAATTAAACAATTAAATCTATTTGAAGTAGTGTTACTGGACACCCCCTTCTATCACGTTGTCCTGTCTTAGTACACTTTTTTTTTCTCAAACTTACTTATTGTACCTAATATTACAGGTTGTTAATATATTTTTAATAAAAAAAATAAAAAAAACAGATACTATCCGAGAATAGAGAAGAAAAATAATATTTTCAATGAATTTCAGTCTACATCTTTGATAGTATTTTAGTAAATTGACAATCGTTTATAATTTGTAAATAAAGTTTTACTAGAATTAATTATATAAAAGCAATGATATGTCATTGTTTTTAAATATAAAACAAAAGTATTAATTACTAATACAAACAACTATTACTAACAAGTAGCAATTAGACTAAACTTAAAACTTGAGTTTTCAAAATATTGTAAAACTTTACAAGGCATCAACAAAGACTAGCTCATAACAAAATTTACCTTTAAATACACTCGTGTCATTATAAATTATAACTTTCCCATTACCAACTGCATAAAGGGCAAGCTTAGCATCTTTAATGAGTTTTGAATTTGGCAATGGTGCCCAACATAAACGGTAAATTGGATGAGCAAGAATTGTTTTTAATAAGTTAACATTATTTTTTTTTCTTGTTAAATTAAAGATTCCAACGCGTCCATCGCCAGTACCAAATGCTAATAAACCTTCATCCAATGGATGAAACGCTAACTAAAAAAAAAAAAAAAAAGAAGATAAAAAACTAAATATTTTAAACAAGATAATTTGTAAAACTTACGGACAAAACTTTACAATCAATGGTATAACCTAACAAATTGAGTTCAAGTTGTCGATTATTGGTCACATTCCAGTAGTAAATTCTTCCATCACCAAGACCGAACGCAAAGCTAATAGGTAATACTAATTAATTACTCAATACAAAATACATTACAATAGGTAAAACTTAATATAGAAATTTTTATTTTCCTTTACTTACTCAGCTGAATTGACTGGAGACAGAGCAAAGCAATAAACAAAACCGCCCAGTGTTGGTATTTCTAATGGTAATTCACCAGTATTTGTAGTGTCAAATAATGGAGTTCTAATTAATTTTCTACCCATACACGATGACCATAAATATGGTTTATTTGACTCACTAATTAAAAAAAAATTTTACTTTTAATACGCTACAATAAAATAATTTAAATGTTTGCAATTTTATTTAACTTACGAAGAACATGCCATACAAAATATTACATCTTTATGGGAGTCACTGAGTAAAGACACAATTGGCTCTTTTTTGTCTGGTTTTAATTCTACTTTAATAATTTCGCCAAATGCTGATGTAACTATAATTGTTGTAGGTGTTATCCATTTAATGCAACTCCAAAGTATATTTGTTTTATTTCTAAAAATACAAAGGATATTTCCATCATAATTAATGGTATTTTTATTTTCAATAAACATAAAGAACAAAGTATTTTTTGAGGTATTATAAAATTTAAAAAAACTAGTAAGTTCTAGTATACTATAACACCAATTAAGTGTTAACTGTTAAGTATAAAAATTTTAAACAACATATTATCATTATTATATAACTGTTAGTATAACTACTTGTAAATAGTTTTCCTCATTGGCTTCATAGATAATGATACTGTAGTTTCATTATACATATCTGAACCAGCACGGCATATGTACAAACCAGTTCTGTCACAAGCTGTTGATGCTAACAGTAGAGGTTGAGCAGAATGATCAGAACTCAATGGACTATACGGAACAGGACACCATGCCAATGACACAATGTTTCTTTCATGATAATGTAGTTTATGAATGATGTGTCCATCACCTAAGGAAAAAAATTTGCTTTATGCAGAATAACAAAAATTATTTTAATACTAACTATTTTTCATACCAGTTAAATCATACACAATTGTATGGCCATTTTTACATCCAATAGCAATTAAATTATTTTTGTGGGGACACGCAGCTAATGTTAAAGGTGATACTTTAATTTCTAACGTATAATTCCGCATTGTTAAAGCTAGAATATCCCATTTGTGCAAAGTTCCAGCGTCAGACATGGCTACCACTGTCAATGACCCATACAACCATGCAACATCCACTAAAGATATATTCTTATTTTTTTTGTTCTGAAATAAAAAAAAAAAACAGATAAATATAATTTAGTAAATACCATTGTAAAAATTCATTTGTTGTACTACAGTAAATGGTAGAACAGTAACTAATATTTAACAAGAAATGTTTAGTAACACAAGGTTGAAGTATTAAAATCTGGTAACTATAAAATTAAAAATGGACAGAATACATTTAATGAAAAATTAAAAATGTAGGTAAAAATATTTTTAATATTAAGTAACACAATTATATATAAGTACTATAAATCAGCAACCAACTGAAGCAATTTTATAAGGTTTATTTTATCTTTTTACAAACAATGTAATGAAATAAGTAAAAAGTAAGTAAAAATAGTAAAACCGTAATAATTTTAAAAAGTTTGCTTTTTGATTCACAGAGCTTATTCAGAATCATAATTTAATATTTTCCTAAAACATTATTTAGCATTGCTTACTAATTTCATATAAAATTACTAGCCACACAGTCAAATAGTAACCTACACGAAATAGTGACCCACTTTACTCGTTGTTCTTAAATTTTTAACACTTTAATTATTTTGTGTAAAATCTTGATATAAAATAAAAAAGTTAGATTATTTTATAATTTATTTCAAAATTTCAACTAGTTTTAATGGAACACAAAATATTTGCCAACCACTGCTACAACTGTCCATAACCTACTCTACTAAAGTTATCATTCCAAGTATTGGTTTTAGGAATTATAAAAACAAAAATATGGAGATATAATAACCTTAATTGATTAATGCGTTTGATTAAAAACCAAGAAATAAATTCAAATTATCAACTCACTCCAAACGAATGTATATGTTCACAGACCAAATTCTTTACTTTCCAAACATAAATGTTAACTTCATCTATAGCAGCTAAATATGTTGCATCTTCATGAGTATCAGTTGTATGGGAAAATGATAAAGCGCCGATTCGGCCACAACCCATTTTTGAATTCAATTTCAGGCGATTATACTGCAAATCATAAACACTGTTGCCCTCCACGCCTTTGACTAAGACAACAATAGATCTTGAGCCGTACGCAATTAGCTTCCCATACTTATCCATGGTCATGACATTTGATTTGTACCAGTTCAATGACTGGGTTATCTCAAATGTGTTCATGGTTTTGCTACAAAATCATAAACAAAAATAGGAAGGTAAGTATAGAAATAGATTAGTTTAAAAATATTTTTAAAAAATAATTACAAAAAAAACTATTTTTAAAATTGAGTTACAATAGTAGGTACACGTTGAATGAAAATGAGTGTAATTTATGGACAAAACAAATCACAATTTTTTTGTTTGCATTATGAAATTGGTCCACATATAAAAAAAAAATCTAGAAAAAATGGATATTTTGGTCAACTATATATTACTATATAACTATATATTAAAATTATTAATAATAAATATATATATATATATATATATATATATATGTATATTATGTATAAATATTTAAAAAGTACAATTAGCCTAATAGGTAAAAACCTTGTCATAGGTTCACAGCAAGAACGCAGGGGTCAAATGTCCCAATTTCCAGTGGCGTTTAAAATTCCCCACCCAAATTGTATATAAATTAAAATTGTTTATTAAATACTACCTCAAGTATTTTTTTTATAGGTATATCAATCAAAAACAAAGTAATTGAGTACCTTTATCATTAATTGTACAGTACAGTTGGCACCTAAAAAATGCCGCTGCCCCAACCATAAAACTACAAGTTTTTGGTAGAAAGGAATGCCTAATTTTTAAGGGCAAATGTTTCTTTTTCCCACTAAATTTTATTAATAGGCGTATCAAAGTGGACAATGAAATTTTTCACTAATCAGCTACTTCCAATAAAAAATCATGAACACGCCACTGCTTTCAATACTATTAATCAATAGTAAAATATGTCTGACAAGAACATTTTTTTGAAAATTTAAATGATAAAATCAATTACAATGTCAGATCCGCTCAACAGAACAAACACTCGCAAAAAAACAAATTGTTTGAAAATAGGTACTTTAAATAAAACAATTTTTAAATTTTATCGCACAGGTTTCATTGAATAAAAAAATTATAAAAAATTTTTGACAAACCTCTAATGAACCGTTCAGCGTATCAAACAGGAAAACCACCGCGTATAGAAGACGGAATTTGAAACTTGAAAAATATTTTCGTTCGAATTTAGACACAACTACGGAACACCGAAGAAAAATATTATATTTATATTATGCAAGAAATAAGAGTTTCCGACGATAAATATACTATTTAAAAATAATTAATTAATTAATTAAACAAAGGTAAAACTCGAAAACGTTTTGAATCGATTACGAATTACGAGCGCAAAAATGCGGTCGTTATCAAGAGACCGGAATAGTGACAAGGGTATAGAGATTAAGGCGCCGGAGCCGCGCACAGGGCAAGGTTATAAACCACGGTTTAAAATATACTTTAAATTATAGACCACGGTTTAAGATATCTGTGTAGGAACCATACAGAGTATATAGAGAGATCTCTAGTCTTCATGGTAGGAACTACATAATCACAGAATATATATTTTGCGGTATAATCGTGGCCGTGATATAGCGTAGATAATAAATTTTAATGTGAAAAACATGTAGCAAAATAGCAATATTTTGCTGTATTAATGCTATTCTTTTAATGAGATTAACGAAAGCCGAGCAATGCAAAGGCTCGAGAATTCGTAATAATGTATTTTTCAAATTGTAACTTTTTTGTAATTTGGGTGCACACCCATAAAGCGATCAGACTACAAAATGAATCTTACAAGTTAGTATCTCACAATTTAAGATATCTTAATATCTAAAGCCGTGATAGAACACACAGAATATTATTTGTATACAATATTATTGTTATTCTGTGATAGATATTTTAAATCGTGGCTAGTATATTTTTGTAACGTGATAGCACAAGTAATAATTACTCTGTGTAACACACTAAACCATAGATTTTAAGATTTATGCACTAAACAAATATTTTTTTTTATCAATTATCAAATTTCCTAAGTTTACAGTGTTAGGACGTGTATTTTTCGTTAAGTTGATTGTGATATCACAAAAGTAATATGTTGAAGTTAAGAAATAGCAGCTATAATATTAATGCTAGAGTCAAGTCATGATTTTTAAACGTGACATATTTCATATTAATTGTAGAGCAGTAAGGCACCTATCTAATTTTTTTTTTTTTTTTATACCAGATATTGAAAGCTAGATAACAATATGGAATGTTTTCACCGAGTTGATTTATAATATATCTTCTATATAGGAAACCGCTCCTATTCACTCGTCAACGCCCCTCAGAACAAACCGCTAGGTCTAGAGATTCGAAATTTTGTACAGTGGTTCTTTAAGCAATGTAGGGGCGGCGCACTGAAAAAGGATTTTTCAAGATTCAATCTCTAAAAGGGTTAAAAAGGTTCAAGTGTTAATATACCGATCAACGCACAGCCCAAACCATTGGATCTATAGAGACTTGAAATATTGCACGCGCAGAGGTTCTTTATAGCACCAAGAAAGGGTTTTTCAAAATTTAACCCCCAAAGCTTTTTTAAAATTCTTCCCTTAAGAGATGGGTTTCCAAATTTGTGTAACTTGGTGTGCTCATTGTTTAAATTTGATTTGGAGTTAATTTACCAAGCTTTGACCAATTAAACCCCGGGCAACGCCGGGTCGGGACAGCTTTAAGTACATTATGTCTACCTCGGTTTTCATTTTGAAAGTGACAGTTACTATCACGGTTTTTTTTTTAATATTACAATTGTTTTTTCCACGTTATAGGCTTTATCGAGGTGAATTCATAGATCCACACCATGAACTATGCTCCGATAAATCTGTACTACCAGCGCGCGGCACGGTAGTTTGGCGTCTCACGTTGTCGCTACTGCGGCCGTTTTGCGCCTGGCTACCTCCCTTTTGTTCGGTTCGCCATCTTGTTCGCGCGTGTGACGCGTGTGTTGACGACTGTACGTCGTTTAAGGGGCCGCGCGCAACGCCGCAAGTACGCAACAGTTGTCGCAACGGTTGACCTCGGAGTACAAACGGCGAAGTGTCTCTCGTGTTTTTCTTCGCCGTTTCGACAGGTAAGTCGGATTTTTAATAATAACAACAACAATCGTCTCACAACTTCCCGTTATGAGCGAAAGCTCGTTAGAAAGTGTGCAGTCGTCTCGCTCACGCACGCACCGCTTTTTTTTGTAGGTATAGGCCTGCCGTATAGGCAACGCAATACGTTGTCGTCGCCACCGCCGCCCGTGTCTGATATGTTGCGTTCCGGTTTACTCCTGGAAAATATCGTTAAGAGCATTTGATTCAGTTTAGATTCAAAAATTTTAAACTTTTGTGATGGTTTTTCGCGCTCGTCGGTTCGCGTTTGCGCGACGCCGCGGCGGTGGCCAATCTCGCCGGCGATCGATTTGCCCCCCAGACGTTTGTCCCCTAGTATTTCGGTCGTTCCGTTAAACTAGCATATTGTTTTTCAAAACTTCGGCTCTGCGATCGAAACGACCACCGTGCTTCATCGTCGCGTTTTGTGGATTGCCCGAGCTGTTCGTTATTACCCAATCCAGATCTCGGGTATTTCAGTTTGTTTTTTTTTAGGTCGTTTTGAAATTCTAAAAAGATTGATTCGCGCTGAAGATGACGACTTGTTGAAGAAATACGCAATTAAAAAGGTGCGTTATTTTGTGATTCGGGCATTGTATTTTTTCAATATAATTAGTCTCAAGTGCTCAAGTATAATTTAGTTTAAAATTCTGATTGGTTACCATCGGTACGGTACAAACTTTGAATCCGGTTGACTGTTTATTGAAACAAGTTTGGAGCAATTACGATTGTTTTCTTCTTTCTGTTAGTTTTCAAAACAATCCGTTTCAACCGTGTGCGCTACATCGAATGTCATTGTTTCACACCCAAGTAAACGTTACTTACCCAAGTATCTGTACGACTTAAAATAACGTATAGAAAAAAATTAGGTACTTAAAAGTAAAATTTGTGTACAACACATAACCGTTTATTTTAACATTGATTGTCGGCATCAACTTACACGTTAGCCATTAGTCGAATATTTTATTGGTATAGATTACTTATCACACATTTAGTTAGTGTAGATGTTTTGATACATAACTATTATGTTTTTACTTGCGTTTCAAGTTTGAATTGTCTCCCAGGTTAACTTATTATGGATCGTAACTAAGTATTTCAGATGTAGGATAAACTAAACTGTCTAACATTGTTTTTGACCGTGTAGGTACATTTGATTTTTGGTCAGTCATTTTTTTTTTTCAAAACAATATTTACCTAGATAAAAATTGTTTATCTATACATTTATTACAATTGTTTGTATTGAAACCAAAGCTACTAATGTACTAACATTCAAACTGTATGGCTAATGTTAACTGTAGATAGGCAATGTCAACAGTGTTTACTCTGATATTTATGAATGTTTATTCAGTGTTTCCAAAAAGTTCATAACTTAAGTAAACCCTCGAGTCAGATTTTACATATGTCAAAATAGGTAGCTATGATGGCAATTGTTCAGTTTTTTGTACAAATCGCGCATTCCGTTTTTTCTTGCCTTAGGTAGTCCGTTGTTTGTCTCATTTGATTAGCCGTAACAAACCAATCAGAAGTGGCAAACCATGAATGCAGAATGGGGTGTGAGGTTGTTTGCTATAAAAATTGCGTATTACCTGTCTATTTTGTCATGATTTTACGCAAAAACTAGTATTTTTAAAATCATGTGTATAGCTCAAAAATATCACAATATACAATAGGTATTTACATTACCCCCTTTACTATATGATACTATTTTTTACGAAACTATTTTAAAAATACCTAACTGCTAGTATTTAAGAGTAAAATAATCTACACTTCACTTAATAGCTACTGCAGTCTACAGTTCTAGTTCTAATAGAATTTCTTTGTTATTTTAAGAACTACTCTACTTGACTGTTTGCTATTTAAGGTACTTGTTTGTATTTTCCACAACTTGATACTTGGTGCTTCTGTTTTGAAGTTAATTGATTAATTTTAACATGTTTATAACTGATAATAATTGAATTTTTGTTCAAAATGTTTTTTGTTTTAAAGATTACTACTAAATCATGGAAATGTCTCCTAAAAAGCGGGGAAGGCCCCGTGTACTTAAAGTAGAAAGAAAAAGTCCACAGCCAGAAGATCTAGAAGAAATTTTACAAAATATGGACGAAGAAACTATTTTAACTTATGACAACGAGTACATACCAAATGGTGTACCTGAAATGCCTGACTATATAATTATAAAAAATAGAAAGAGTATTAATAACAATGAAGATATTTACGACTTTGATGTAGAAAAAGAAGATGGACCTGGAATAAGTAAGGAATTTTTGATTTATTGATCAAGACATTTACCTAGTAGGTACTTTGTCTTGGCTTATCCCACTAAAATGTTGTCAACCGACCTACTATGCATGTACTGCCAATCAAATTTGGACTGAAATGTGAATTAATGAATTTATTAATTTTTAACTTAAGAACTAAACAAATGTGATGGTTATGTTAATTCCTGTTTATATTTAAGGTTTTCTTTATTTTCAATTGAATTGAAGCCCATACAAAATGTATGTAATTTTAGTTGTGGCGTCAAAGATTAAGTTTGATTCTTTGTGTAACAAAACTCCCTAGTTCTTCTGATTCAGCGTATTCAAAAACATTAAATTGTTTTACTACCAAATCTAAACTGAAAAAATTAGGAATGAAAAATCTCTAGTAATTAATATACCAACAATAAGTTTT
Organism: Hormaphis cornu; assembly: GCA_017140985.1. NCBI lineage: Eukaryota > Metazoa > Arthropoda > Insecta > Hemiptera > Hormaphididae > Hormaphis > Hormaphis cornu. Next base: position 8,974,922 of record CM029357.1, read on the forward strand.
TTCCTATTGTTTCACACTAGTAGACTTAGTTTTAAACATTACTTACATGTTATAAAACCCAACCTAAACATTGTTGTATTATTACATATATTTTCTTATTATTCATCAAGCTTTACTTAATGACTAATTTATCTGAGTATAAACAGAAATAGGAATAGTTCAATTACTACTGAAGCAATTTTCACATACTCAGACAAATATTTTAGTTCCAAAGTATAAGCACCCTTATTATAACGCATCAAATAATATTTGTGTTGTTTATTTTTAAGAAAATATAAAAACAGAAAATAAGTCTGAAGATGATACGCTTGAACATGCTTGTTACTTATGTCCAAGATCATTTAAAACACTTCCAGGTTTGAAAAGACATATAACTTCACATAAACGCAAACCTCAAAATGACCAAAGTAATAATTAAACGCATGTTGTAATATTTTTGTTTTTCTTTAACTACAATACCAATTTTATTTTATATAAATATATAGTGGCCAGTGACACACCAGTGAAAAAAGAGGTTATCAACTGTGATTGTTGTGGTGAAGATTTAGCTACTGCACATACGGTTTGAAAATAATAAATTTAATATTATTACTTTTACAGTGAAATTAATTATTATAATATTTCAGAACGGTGATTATGAATGTTTTGACTGTGGAAACTTTTTTAAATTAAAATCTAATATGGAACGTCATCAATTAATGGTGCATTGTAAAGATGAAGTTTTGAACTGTCCATCTTGTGAGTTCAGCTGTACTAGCAAAGAAAACTTGTCTGTACATTTGTATACTCATGCAGGTAAAAAATTATATTTTAAATAATTTAAGTTCTTTTTGAAAGTTTTAATTATTTTCAGGTACATCAAAACCCTATTCATGCCCTGTTTGTTTTACTCCGTTTAGTAGGAAGTATCATCTTGTACGCCATAATATGCAAACTGGTTGTGATGGTTCAGAAAAACCTAAATTTCCGTGTCAGGTAAATTGAGTAGTATGTTCACTTAATGGTAATTATAATTAAACTTGTGTTGGTTTTATTTTAGGTCTGTGGTAAAGTTTTCAACCGTAAAGATAATTTAAGGGAACATTTGCGTGCTCATGCTGGTCAAACTAAAAAGAAACGTACTTATAATTGTGAATATTGTAATGAAGAGTTTGCAGGTTCGGCACAGTTAACAGTTCATAGAAGAAGCCATTTGGGTAAACATTAATTTACTAATCAATACTACCAAAATGTCTTATTTTTGTATATGTTTATGCTACCGTGAATACTGTAGGATTGCAGTTGAAGGTAAACTATTAAATATGTGTGGTGTGTGATGTCCCCAAAATTTAAATATGTATGCCTAATTAAAGTATGTATGTTTGATTGTTCAGGTTACAGACCTTATCAATGTGATTTATGTCCAAAACGTTTTCCATCCAGTGGAGCCATGAAGAAACATCGCAGAATTCATACAGGAGAACGTCCATATGAATGTTCACAAGTAAGCCTTTTTAGCAAAATATTTTTTCCAAGTTTAATTAAAAATTTGTTTAGTGTTACGCGAAATTCGCAGCCAAGGAAACTTTAAACCGTCATGTCAAAACACATACTGCGCTTAAACCTCATTCATGTGAATTTTGTGGGAAAACATTCATACAAATTTCACAGCTACGTGCTCATTTATTCCATCACACAGGTTAACATCATAAATTAATTATTTATGAACACAGTGTTAAATTTTAAAATTTATCCATGTAAATATTTTTTTTTTTTTTTTTAGGAGAAAATGGTTTTACATGTAACACTTGTGGAAAATCATTTAATCGCCGCTCTCGTCTTACACTCCATGTCAAATATGTACATGAAGGAGCCGAGCCATTTATGTGCACTGTATGCAACAAAGCTTTATTGCGAAAAGAAGATGTGCAACGTCATCATATTGTTCATTCTGGGATTAAAGCTCATTCCTGCCCAATTTGTGAAAAACGATTTGCTATGAAGTCATCATTAAAAATTCACTTATTAACTCATACTAAAGAACCACCACGCGCATGTGATGAATGTGGACGTGCATTTATTCGTCAGGATTGTCTATTACGTCACATGCGTTCTAAGCATAGGGATATGTTGGCTGAAATTATGGCTGATGCTGAAAAGAAAAAACTGGAAGCTCAACTGTTGGGAACCATTAAGAAGGATTTAGATGATGAGGTTGAGAACGATAATAATGATGGCATTATTGATGAATTGCAGGATAATGATAGTACTACAAGTGAAGAATCAAACCAAGACACTAAATTTGGAGTTTGTTTATCAGAACTACTTACTTTACTGGTAGATGAGGATACTCTAAAAGAATTTGGTTGGCCAAATGTGCCGATTGATCATATGGTTGAATGTGTAATCAAGTAAGCTTATTCTTTATTTAATTTATTTATTTTTAACTTGAACAGCCCATTCAGGGCCTACGCTGCTTTCACTTTTTCTACCACCTCTCCCTAGTTCAACCTTTATCGTCAATTTTTAATGTGTCCATCCATCTTTGCCTAGGGTGGCCTCTGGGTCTTCTTCTGTTGATACATTTATCAGAACTTATTTACAGATTCCATTGTCTCTCCATAAGTGTCCCAATCAATCCGTTTGCTTCTGATGAATGTTTGGTATTTAAAATAGCCAGGATATCTCCTTGTTTGGTATTCACCATTTTCAGTAATGGGACCATAAATTCGATGGAGTACTTTCCTTTTGAAAATAATTAATAAACAATTTATCTTCGTCTCCTTTTGTTACAGACAATGTTTTGCTAAGACTGGACGCAAATAACTTAAATATAGGTTAAGCTTTATACTTTAGTATAGGAGTTTTGATTTAAATAGTTTTACTGTTGCAAAATATCCATTATTAGCTGCTGAGATTTTTATAATATTATTTCATTAGGCATATTGTTAGACTTATATATATTTGTACCTAAATGCTTAAAATCATTTTTGCTTTAAAGGTGTAACCCCTTGATAGTCAGAAACTCAATATTTCCATTTCCTCTGCTCTGACAGCCATATACTTTGATTTATCTTTATTCATTTTAAAACCCATTGGTTTGACTGTTTTAAGTAGATCATCAATTTTTGCCATTACCTCAGTACCCATCAGCAAAATGTCATTCACATATGTAAGTTAGTATTTTCCCCTAAGATTCCCATCACAATATACTCGAAACAGTGTGTCACCTTTCTCAGGCTAGTCACTTCACTTTAAAACTTTAAATAGTTAATTTTGATTTTAATTTATTCATTTTAATTGATATTATATGTATAAGTTATTAAATATTGCATACATATTAGATGTACACCTTTTGAAAGTATACATGAGGAATTCTCTATACTCCTAACAGTATATATTCTGATAGTTTTACCTGTGTAATTAGCAACAAGAAAATTGTAGAAGTGTGTCTACCACCACAACCTGCCTAAAACATGGTCCTTAAATTGAATAACTAGATGCGCATATTATATTATAATTATTAATTCTGAAAACTAAAGGCTTGAAGTATGTACAGAGCTAAATGCCATTTAATTGAGTTTCCATTGGAATAGAATCCAATGTGCCAATGCCAATTATATTAAATGAGGATTTGTGCCAAAACGAGATTATTAGAAGCTACAGTTATCAATAACAAATGACGATTGGTGAATGTGGTGTAAGAAAATCGTGATTTCTAAAGAATGTTAAAAATGGCACTTGGCTCCCTATATACTTCAAGCCTTCAACTTCTAATGCAAAACTATAAGTTCCAATTTTATAACTTATTTATGACTCATGAAAATTTTGTTGTATTTTTAGGAGATGTGGACAAACACCTGTAGCAGCCGAATTTGATTCGTACACAACTAGACTCCGAGACAACTCCAAACAATTGTTGTCAATCATCATCGACGATTCTGCCATTCAAACACTTCTCGCAAATCAATCAATTGAAGAAGTAATTGCACATATCCTAAGATTGGCCAAAGCCTAATTTCATAAAACTTAGTTCATATTATTTTCAAACTTTTACATTTTTTTTTTTTTTTTTTTTTTTTTTTTTTTTATTACATTACAATATTTTTAAACGTGCAGAAAGATTAAACTCTCAGCAATAAATAAAAAACAAATTATTTGTTTCCAATTTACTATTTTACTATTTAGAGAGTTACTATTTAGAGATGGGTCGAACTAAATATTTTATCTTATTTTATTATATATATATTTTATTATATTTATTTACATTCTTAGCAAACTTGAACCAAACCCAGAGAACTATCGTTGATAGTAATACCGTGAGAACTATCTGAAAACTTCTTTGAACATAATTTACATGTGTATGGTTTTTTTCCAGTATGTATTCTTTTGTGTATTATTTGGTTGGAACTATTGGAAATTGTCTTTGAACACACTTTACATGTTTATAATTTTTCTCCAGTATGAATTCTTGCATGGCTTATTAAGTGAAAACTATCTGAAAACATCTTGGAAAATACTTTACATGTTGATGGTTTTTCTCCAGTATGAATTCTTGAATGTGTGATTAAGTTGGAACTTTGAGGAAATGTCTTTGAACCCAAACCTACACATTTTTATTGAACTCAAACTCAGAGGTGGCTCCAGACGTAATTAAGGGGGTTCATGATACATTTATTTTATTATTTTTTTTTTTTTAACTATTAACGTAAGTGGAAAACATAATAATAACTAATAACAAAGACTGATTTGGTCCCTACGGTTCTTCAGAGCTATTATACCCTGTATTGAACTCCTATTTCAATTATATTTACTAACAATACTTAAATATGAAATAAATTTTGATCTTAAAAATTAATACAAATAAAAAAATAAACAATATTGTCAACTAGGTATGTGTACACAATTAACTGTTAACAACATAATTATACTTAATCTTGGTTTTCCAATTGCTTATCAGTTATCATTAGTACTAGTCACGGTTGTATAGAAGGTAAGATTGATTGGTACGTTGGTATTTGGTAAGACAATTTATTATTTTTAAACAGTTCACTTGAGTTTGGTTTGGTTCAAATTTGAGTCTTTCAAGTTTGAACAGTTTGATCCATCTAGTTATAACTATAGTATTGTTATGTACTATAAATGTGCTACGTTTGTTGTTGTAACCGTGCTTAAAACAAGAAGTAATGTATTCAATTCAATTTGAAAATTATTTAATAATTTTTTTAATATTATAACTGATAAGTTTCATTGTAGTTTTTACTTAATTGTATTTTAAATAGCAAATAGGTGTGTGATTAAAGATTATATTTAGATTAGACTTAAGATTAAAATGCTTTTATTATTTACTAATTTTATTGTATTATCATAGTTTTATTGAAAACTAATATGTATATATTTAATAAGTAATAACTATATTACATATTATATAAACATTAAATGTATTAGGTGAATGGTATAGTATAGTTAATAGTTAAAATTCATTAAATAATCATTTAATTATTTTATTTTAAATAATATGAAAACCTGTGTTTTTATTTGTCACCTGGTATTGTGTATATTTGTGTAACATGCGTATTATTGAAGTACTTGCATTTCCAGAAGGTTTTTTTGTGAATTGTTCAGAATATGTTGTTAACAGTAATAGTCAGAATCGTATTTGAATATGTTTTAGAAGAATTGTTACAAAAAAACAGAAATGGAGATTTTCAGGGTTTTTTTGGAAACATGAAAAAGTCTAAGAATTTAAATTTAGTCAGAATCTCGAAAACTTTTTAGTTAACCTTGAAAATTTGATAGCATTTTTGAGATTTTATTTTATGGTACCCATAATCTGTTTAATATTGCGTGGTAAAGAAATAAGACTTCTTAAATTTATATAAATATTTTTTAGATGTCAATGAAATTGGTAATGTTATCTTGATTAAAACCAAATAAGTATGGTACTTATTTAATTTAAATTTCAAATTAAGTATTTAATAATACCTGATATTAATAAATTGTAATTGTTAACTAAAAAGTTATAAAAGTATAAAAATGCATTATTAAAAAAATGAATATTATAAAGTTAAAGCTATGGGATTCTTTTTTTTATGGATAATTTAGAAAAGTAGGGGAATTTCAAAATTCAAAAAGAGAGCTGATTTTGAATTTTATTTCATTGACTATAACTTTAAATTCCATCTTTCACAAAAAGTGTAAAAAAAAAAAAGTTAATTGGAACTGGATCTTCATGAAATTGACAAATTTTTTATATTACTTTTAAATTTGAGCTATGGTAGTATAGACCTTTGCTCTAATAGTCTAACACTAAAGTTATAATTTTTTAATCACAAAAAAAAAAAAATGATTTATCTATATTTATAAAAGTATAAACTGAATTACTGAGGTACAACGCCCAGCCCAAACCGCTGGGTCTAGAGACTTGAAATTTGGCACAGATGTTCCATATACAACGTAGATGAGCACTAAGAAAGGATTTTTTAAGTGAAAAGGGGGTTCAATGGTTCATACATTGATTAATGCACAGCCCAAACCTCTGTGTCTAGAGGCTTAAGATTTTTCACAGAAATTCTTTGTATAAGGTAAGCAAGCCCCTAAATAAAGAGTTTTTCAAAATTCAATTACAAAAGGGAGTTCAAATGTTGATACATCAATCAACGCATAGACCTAAGCTCTGGGTCTAGAGACATGAGATTTTACACAGAGGTTCCTTATAAAATAAAAACAAGCATCAAGAAAGGGTTTTAGAAAGTTCAACCCTTAAAGTGTTTTTTTTTTTTTTTTTAATTCATCTCGTAATGAGGTGAAACAGGATTTCCAAATTTGTTGAGCAAGGTGTTCTGACTTTTTAATTTAATTTGTAATTATTTTACTAAGCCTTGTTGACCAACAATGGATCAGTACAGCTATTTGAGTATATAGTTGCTGTGATCAAAATCTAAAATTATCAGATAATTTAGTAAAGTTATACGGACTATAAAATAATACCCAGATGTATTTTATACATTAAATATAATGTTGTACATAATTTAAGCATATTTTATCAATTAATTGAAATAATCATAACAAGTAAAATTTACAAATTACAATAATTAAAACATAGAAATACACTTTCAAATTTAGAGTTAAGCTTTATACAAGATGTTTCTCGTGTAAAAAAAAATTGATTGAAAGTTACATTTATTAATAAATCACAGTAACATTTATTAATAAAATTATACATTGAAATCAAATTAATTACACGACTGATCATTTTGATAAAAACAAAAAATGAGTCATTTTACACAATTTTTTAATGAGTTATAAAATCATGTCTCAATGAAACATTTAAGAACGTTCTTGAACAACTTTGCTCAGTTCTTCGTCTCGTTTTTGTTTGGTATTTGACATAAATTGGTCTAATTGTTGGTCTAAGTCTTCTTTAGAAAATACATGTTCTTTTCGAGGAAATGGATCTCTAAAAATAAAAAACAAATACTATGAACACATTATAAGAAGTAGTGTGACCTAATTTCAACAAAATAATTTTTTTTTATTCTTTGGTCCGTTTTATTTTTAACAAATCTTTGATGCTGCTTGTTTAACATATTGACGTATACGCGTTTTTAATTTTTCAAGATTGCAACCCCTACTACCTTTTTATTTTTCATATTTCAATGTAGGATATTATTTTAATATTTTTACTTTTAATTTTATTATCTCACAAGAGGTTTAAACCAGTCGAGTTTAAAAAAGGAAGATAAAAAGCACACAATATTTTTTTATGTCTTTGTAAGATTTCTTATTTTTTAAACTTAAAAGTCAGAACTTGGTTAGTTAAAACAACAGTAAGTTGTACATTTTTAATTCACTAAGGTCTATATCATTTTGAAGAAAATGATTTAAGAAATTTGAATTAGAAAAACTAATGTTAATGCTACATAAAAATTTAAAAAAATCAAAATAGAATAGAAAATATTTAAGAAGTACTACTATAATTGGTTTTTTCATTACTTTTAACATTGAAAAAAGAAATTATAAAAATGTATTTTTATTGTAACTCACTTTAGTTTAGACGATCGTTTTTTTCTGTTTCTAGATCTACTTTTCTTAGCGCTTGCTGTACTAGTTCCATTAGCTTTCACGTCAGAAGGAACAGGTTCTTGAGCTTTTTTAACTTTATTACCCCCTACACAAACATAAGACATCAAAGATAAATAGGTACTGTACAAACGCAATATACCGCTTATAATTTATTTTTACTTCGTCTTCTTATTCTTCTTCTGTCCTCTACAACTGGAACTCTACCTAAGGCGAGTCTTTCGTGAACAGGAATGCCTATTCTTTCTGGCGGTCTCATCATCCTGGCACTGTTGTACAAGCGACTGCTGATTTCAGTTCTTGGTGGAGGTAATGGTGGCAATGGTACTCGCACGCGTTCTCGTGTCACATAGTCCTTGAATAAACAACAGATGAAAAACGTAACGTAGCATACTCGATAATTAATCTGGGTTGTGTAAAACAATATGTACAAACTTGATTTAACAACAAAGATGCAGCCACTTCAGGCCTACGTTCCATGCTGAATGAGAGCATACGGTGTTTTCTAACAAGATCATCTTCGCTGATCGTTTTGGATTTGTGTTGGATTTGCGTGAACCTATACGGAAAGTTTAACGTGAAACACGAGAGTTGATTAACGACAAAACAGATGGAAAAACAGTAAGTAGGTTAGGCCTACCTGTCATTCAGACTCATGCCGGTGTTTTTTATCAGCAGATTGTTCTTTCTCGGCGACGACATTGCGAGAGCGTCAAACAATTCTGTGGACACAAAACGAGCTCATTGACTGCAAAACATCACTTTTGCGTGACCGAGTGAACGACAGCGTACTCACAAAAAAAAGAAACTTGCGCTAACTAGGTACTATAATCGCAAACGGAAACTGTGGTTGAAAACGAAATTCGGAGTTTCAGGAACTTTTTAAGTCTTGCGATGGTTTAGTTAACAATTGCTGTAAAACCGGTAACAAAGGTTTCGATTATAATATACTTACTATATAGTTACTATGGTATACGAGAAAGAAAAAATTAAATAATTAGCAATGGGGTCGAAACCGTGAGAAGTAACAAAAAGCGTTGGACATCGGAACGGGCGACCTAAAGTCTCGAAGACCGAATTGGTCGAACACCAAAGTCGGACAAAGTGTACACACGGCGACGATAATGATTACAAAACACAAATTCAACAACAGAGCGTGATAAAAAAAATAAACAACAAAAAATAGTAAACACCGTATAGATGCCATAAATATTGCATAAAACAATGATGTACCATAGACCTCATGGCTTATACTATAAGGTCTGTGTAATCTACCGTGGTTCATGGTGGTTCTTATCTATCTCAGTGTTTACGAATGGATCATCGCAGGAAAAATTGGACGGCTGTACAAATCGGGAAAATATAATAATATTATTATAAAAAGAAAATATTCGGTAGTGTTATTGGTACGGAATGATATGAATAAAAAAAATAGTATTAAATAGGAATATTATTTTACAAGATACGAATACACCAACTATGTTTGTAGAAATAAAGGAGAAAATTTTTTTACAAAATTGTATGATGCCTACGGGACAGTAAAAACTGAAACTGTATAAATCAGGACTGAATAAATTGTAAATCTGAAACCATACGAATTGAGACTGTATTTAATAGGGACTGGTTTTAATGAGAAAATTATTCCGATTCACACGGTTCCAGAGGTATACAGTTATTGTGTCTTGATTTTTCTTGTACCGATTTAGACAATCCCAATCCTTTCGGTTCCCGATTCATACCTAAGGTGACCATACGTCCCGTTTTGAACGGGACAGTCCCGTTTTTTAAATCTCTGTCCCGTTGTCCCCTGGAAAATCTTCGGGACGCTAAAATGTCCCGTTTTCAAAAAGTAGACAAAAAAAATAACGAAAATAAATGTTCGTTGACGAAATATCGTTTTTATTATATCTTATTTCTTATGTGTGCGTGTGTGTTTGACGTTATTGACCGTGAATGGCATCTAGATAAGATAACGAGACAACAGTAAAATATAAAAATAACTTCTGTCGCGACGTATTATTGTATCAACATGAATTAATCTAGTGTATTATATAATCGCTGTGATATCAGCTCTAAAACAAAATTACCAAAATATTTCCTATGAGTATTGACCTTATTGTTACTGTTACACTGTTACAGTATTAGTAGTATTATTATTACAGTAACCATCAACTGTTTTGGACGCTCTTGCTTATAATTATATTGTGTGGAACCTAATTCTTTTAATTAGAAATTAAAATTAAAATTAAAATTCTTTTAAACCCTTTTTCTAATAGTTTTGCCACTTGCTGTTCTATTTCTTTCCTGTCTTCAATTGTACATCTATATGGCCTCTTGCTACAAAATTTATCCACTAAGAGATCTATTCTTGCTTCATAATCTTTTACGGTTCCAATGTCGTATTTATCTTTGGCAAATATTACTTTATATTCCTCTATCAATTGTTCTATTTTAATTTTTTTATTATCATCTAAATGACACAGATTTAATTTAAAATCTTTTTCTTTAATATGTTGATTAAAATTTATTTCTATTACATCTTCACTTTGCATTTGTTTTTGGCTTATATTTAAATTTTCATCTTGTATTAGTTTGAATTCTTTTATTAAGTCTAAGCCTATCAAAAAGTCATGAAAGTCTTCATTATCTACAATAAAGACATCTACTTTTTTTTCAATATTGAAAATTTTTAATTTAATTTTTGTTAATCCTTTTGTGAGTGACACACCACTAATTGTTTTTAACTGTATTTTGTTTTTATCTTTATTATTATTTATAGTTTTTATTAATTTTTCATTAATCAATGAAATTTGAGATCCTGAATCATAGATCCCTTCTATTTTTATTTTATTTTCTAATACAATATTTAATTTAATTAGTGGTGTGTTTATTCGTTTTTTGTTTCATCATAAACTTTTACATCTAGGATAGAATTGTTATTTACCTTTTTTGATGTAGTGTTTATTTTTCTACTCTCTTCATTTTTCTTAAACCAACATTTTTCATTAGGGTGATATCTAACACCTTTACCCAAATCTTCACATGTCTTACAAGGTTTCTTTTCTTCATATTTTTTTTGAAAGTCAACTGTCAATTTTTTTTGAAAACTTCTTTTTACTAGACACTCAAGCTGTCTCAATTCATTAAATAAATCTGTTGTCTCTTTTAATTTAGACTTATCAATTTTGTTCAAAATAAATTCTGGTTATCTTACTGCTATCAATGCTATTAGTGATTTAATGTCTATATCTTTATTAAAATCTATTAAAAGTTTTTCTTTTTTTATAGCATAGTCAGTTAGCGAACCTTCTCGAAATTTAAATGATAGTGCATATGTGACATTATTCCATCCGTTGTCAGTAAAGCATTCTAAAAATCTTTTTTTCCATTCTGGCCAACCAGCGTTTACTGTCAGTCTTATTAAGGTAGAAGAATGCCAATCTAAACTCGGTTTATCCAAAAATAATTTCAATAGTTCAATTTTATCATCATTTTTGTCAATTTTAAATCTGGAGCTTTCTTTTTCAAAGCTCTCCATCCACTGTATAGAATTAGAATTTTTACTTGAAAATTTTTCTATTAAACATTTTTCTGATATTTGTTTTAAGTTTTTTTCTTTATCTTTATTTTGCGTTGTTTCTATTAGTTTTTCTAATATCTCTTTAAGATTATGATCTTGTGTTAAGTTAGTGTTTTTCTCATCAATTTCCTCTAAATATTGATTTTTGAACTGTAAATTTCCATCTTCATCTATGTATGTCTTCTTTAATTCTTTTGTCATCGTAATCCATACTTTTCTTCCTTGATTTCTTTTCTTTAATGAGTTAACTAGTTTTGTATAACTGTTTGTTTTTCTCAACTCAACGTGATCTACCATATATAAGGTGACCATACGTCCCGTTTTGAACGGGACAGTCCCGTTTTTTAAATCTCTGTCCCGTTGTCCCCTGGGAAATCTTCGTGACGCTAAAATGTCCCGTTTTCAAAAAGTAGACAAAAAAAATAACGAAAATAAATTTTCGTTAATAAATTTCGAAAATAAATTTCGTTCGTTGACGAAATATCGTTTTTATTATATCTTATTTCTTATGTGTGCGTGTGTGTTTGACGTTATTGACCGTGAATGGCATCTAGATAAGATAACGAGACAACAGTAAAATATAAAAATAACTTCTGTCGCGACGTA